>OX578139.1:118333465-118710965 GCA_951213105.1 Amaurobius ferox
ACATCCAAGTACATTTAAGTTTTTATTTATCATTTGAATAAAATATTTTTACTTAATGATATCAAGTAAGAAGTTATCGTTCATGTACTTTTTATAGGAGCACAAATAAAGTCACTGCTATTATGCTACGTTTGGTATTTATTAAAACTATTACCCATTTTGTTTTTGAATTCGGGAAATATTCACCCCGTTCATGGAATTTGAAATCATCCAAAATCCGAAACACGAAAGCTAAATTTAACAACAAGTACATAATAAAAAAATAAATATGCACCCAGCTGTCTTGTAGGAATCAGAGATCTAGCTTCTCTGTAGAAAGCAAAAAGTCTTCTTGTTTTATAAAGAGTTTAACAAGAACATTTTCTTCCGTTTAATGATTTTACGTCTTGAATTTTATTTTATTGGATTATTTTGGCACTATATTGCTATTTTATGCACGCCACGACTACTTTAACCGAGATCTAAAAATTAAAATAAATATAAAAGTACTGGATATATGCTTATAGAACTCTGCATCCGTACCTGGAACTTAAATCTGTTTTCTATGGATCTGAAAACTAGAGAGTGAACTGTTTAGTTACAAAGTTACAAAGGGGAAGGGTAGAGGGTTGGCAGATCGTGGTGAGTCCTATGATCTTATATACTGGATCCGCTATTGGGTGGTGCATGCTACTGTATCATGGAGGCAATGCTATGTAACGTAGCAAACTTGTCATATGATCTAAAACTCATTATACCAGTCCAGAGCTCTTGTTTCCATGAATCTCCGGCTAATCAAATGTAAGGTCCATTCACTACAGCATTGTCCAACAACCAGTTCTACTCATCACGTCGTGAGTCTGGGAGCATTTGATCACGTGACAAGTTCTACTATGTTGGACAGTAAAATTAAACTCCCCTTGGCGTAACTGCACTCGTAAGATATATGGTAAGTCCCGTATTGGTAAAACGTTTGGATTTGCAACTTTAGGAAATCTTATATTCTTCAGAAATTACCATGTTTCCTAAAAAAATAACATTAACTTTTCTTTATCAGTAACGAAATCTTAAAGGAATGTTTTAGAGTGCAGCAGACATTAAAGAAATATGCACATTGCATTTTAAATAGAAACGTTTGAAATTCACATACAAAACTCAATTAATGAATGGCACATATTTTGCACCATTTTTTGTGTTTCAATAGTTTTAGATCGAATTTTCGTTTGAATCTAATGTGTCGCAAAACGCCTTAAAATATACGTCATCTGAATGTGTCCCTCCGATTGGCTGGTTGAGAGAGAAATCTTTACCAGTTATACCGTCTTAAACGTATTCCCAAGACGGCGTTTGTTGTGATCGCGACAATACAACATTCAAAATTTAGAGGTAAGAAACTTTAGAATGAGTTAATTCATTCGAAATAGAATTAGTTTATTTGAATATGGATATATAGTTTATTTGAAATAATATTCGTTGCACAAAATAGATTTTGCTTTTCATGCAAGTTGAATAAATTCCACATATTTTGTGGAATTATAAATACATTATCTGTATAAGATATTTTCGCAATTTGTATTCCCCACTTACGTATCCGCAATTCCGTATTGTCCACTTTGCATGTTGTTTAGATCCATACCGTCCGACCTACCAGAAAGGTGTAAGTCCTCCTTGCATGTGTTATATCTTAGTTGAACTGATTAAAATTTCCTCTAAATAGTGCAGTATATTTATATTTTATTGATCACCTTTCAATTCATAATTACTTTATATGCTGCCTATTAAAACTTCATTGAACTATCGTTCAATGATTAACATGCATTAATTTTATTTTGTTTTGATCGTTGAAAAAAATATAATTTGTATTATCTGTATAATAAGTATTTAATATGTTTCATGGTTTTCGCTAAGGAAAGTTTCATACTGCACAAGCGGGCACGATTAGCAACATGTAAATTGTTAGTGGGGGTGGGGTAATTCTTATCCGAAAACTTTTGGTAATTTTAAAGTCCCAAATATGAATGTTTTGTCAGGTTTTCAAGCTATCCTAAATTTTTCATCTTGGGAGAGGTTATCACCCTTCCTTAGATTACTTAGCTATGAATTCCAAGCTCTAATACAGAATTGTCCAACTGGTGGTCCTCAAACAAATATAATTCTTAAATAACATATTTAGAGTTAACTAAATTACAAAAGAATATTTAGGAAATTAACAAATATCCGATAATAAATTACGTAACTATAACAAAATATGTGATGCATAAATTACTAAAATTTCAACGGCAGCAAAAATATTTTGATCATTTTTTTCTGTATTTTATATAAGTTGAATAGCGTTGTATACAGTGTAAAAACTTAGAATAAGAAAAATGTTAAATATGTGTCTATGCCACAGCATTTTTCTTTTTGAAGGTCCAAAGGTTTGAAGGTTCAATCCAAACACAGAACGTATTGTGTACTTTTCATTAAATAAAAAGGCTTAACTTGCAAAAAGTGTTTCAATACAAACTCTTCAATATTTTAATGAAATATTTATAGTTATTAGAATAAATAAATGTGCTAAATATCGATAGCAACATGTGCAAAAAGTGTTTCAATACAAACTCTTCAATATTTTAATGAAATATGTATAGTTATTAGAATAAATAAATGTGCTAAATATCGATTAGCAACATGTAAATTGTTAAGGGGGGAGTAATTCTTATCCGAAAACTTTTGGTAATTTTAAAGTCCAAATATGACTATTTTGTTAGGTTTTTAAACCATCCTAAATATTTCATTTTGGAAGAGGATATTATCCTTCCTTAGGTTACTTAGGCATAAATTTCAAGCTCTAATACAGAACTGTACAACTGGTGGTCCTCGAAGAAATATAATTCTTAAATAACATATTTAAAATTAACTAAATTACGAAAAATTATTAAGAAAATGAACAAATATCGGATAATACAATACTACGTATCTATAACAAAATATGTGATGCATAAATTACTAAAATTTCAACGGCAGCAAAAATATTTTGATCATTTTTTTTCTGTATTTTACATAAGTTGAATAGCGTTGTATACAGTGTGAAAACTTAGAATAAGAAAAATGTTAAATATGTGTCTAGGCCATAGCATTTTTCTTTTTGAAGGTGAATCAATCCAAACACAGAACGTATTGTGTACTTTTCATTAAATAAAAAGGCTTAACTTGCAAAAAGTGTTTCAATACAAACTCTTCAATATTTTAATGAAATATTTATAGTTATTAGAATAAATAAATGTGCTAAATATCAATAATTACTCTAATTTTTTTTTGAATAAACCCCATTTTTTCATGCTGCACAAATTTCAATTTCATACTGCAGAAATTGTGCACTACTGCAAGTTAAACAAAACCCTGGCGTGCTTCTATCTTTCCAGACCCCCCAAAAGCTCTTGGTGACTGAGAAGACTGGATCTCTGCCCACTAAAGGAGGCGGACTTTTTATTTTCACCCCGCTACGGGACACTAAGAAATAGATTTTTTGAAAAGTCCAGACCTTTCATAAGCTACCCAATTACCTAAAATGTTAAATCTTAACTCATCTATAGTTTTGTTCACCGAACAAAACATGTATTTTTTATCCTCTCCCCCCCACTCTCAGAGAACGAAGAAAAGGGGAGTTTCGAATTATTTTTATAGAATATCTAGAATACTCAGGCTGAGGGAGAATTGAATTTTTGACACCTATAGTATCGAGCATAAGAGACACCAGGGGCAAATTTCCGATTTCTTTTCCGTAGGCAAACAAAATGAAGTATTGTCAAAAATAATTTCCAGACCCCTGAGAAGCCACCCTGTGACAATATAAAGCTGAAATTTGCATTCTTATTATGCTGACCACGGGACAGAATATAATTGAGCCAATTTTTGATTAATTCGACTATATGTTAGGCTAAGCCCCATATACTTTTAAATAAAATAAAATCTATTTGAAAAAAAAGGAAACTTAATTTGTGTTAGATTCCTGCCTTGACCGGCTTCAATACTAGTAGAGTACAAAAGAGAGTATATATATATATATATATATATATATATATATATATATAGCGCATATTATTGAGAAGAGAAAGCAGAGTGAAAACAACGCCATATTTTTATAGCAATTATGTTTCCGTTTATTTCATACAAAAGCATATAAAAGGAATGTGAACGTCAGAAAGACTCAGATTAGAATAATATAACTTGATTCAAGTTTAAAGCCTAAATTTCATGTCGCTGGCAAACGCTCAAGAAACAGAAGAAGGTCCTGGCTCCAAAAATGACAGTTTAGGAATTGCATTCATTTACGGCAGAAAGAGAAAATTCTTAGATAAGTTCTTATTGAAATGTCCCTCGACGAAAACATATTGCATATCACAAAGAACAGTGACACAACCCGAAATTTATAGCTTTTGAGTTGTTTTTGGGGTTATGTTAAGTCAATCTATCAATGTTATGCTAATCTATCAATCAGCAACTGTTTGTTTTATAATTGGACCACTAAAACAATATAAAAGGGTTGATGGAATAAATTAATTAAACTCTGTGGTTATAAACAATAATTGAGCAAAATTATTATAATTCATGTGTACTCAGTGGCGATGTTATTTTTACTTTCTTTATATACATAATGTATAAGGAAAGTATTGTGAAGGGTAGAAAATTCGAATTCGAGTTTTCGACGGGAGAGCACGTTTCAAGCATCCGTGATCACAAATCGAACATTTTAGAGATGATGTGTGTATGTGTGTGTGTCAATGAGCCTTTGGAGACGATATCTCACGAACGAATGCAGCGATTTGAATGAAATTTGGTAGAAAATTCACAATCTGTGAATACTGGAAGCCTATTGGTTTAAAACACAAACGAATGTTCGGAAACCCCCTAAATTTTCGAGTGAAATTTTGAGAAAATAATCAAAAAATCAAAACCTTTAATGAAGTTACGCTAATAGACATTTCTTATGTAATTTTTCCTTAGAAAACGATTGACATAAACTTTAGAACGCTAGCATAAACCGTTCTCGAGATATTGCACATTTTTGAAATAAATTTATCAAAAAATCCCATAAATTAAAAAAAATATTAACTGTTATGAAACATGTTCACTTGTCATATGTAATATCATGCGATAAATGTGGTGACATCATTCTCGTGGATCTAAATTGTTTCATTCACGAGAAAAGATACTTTGAGTAATACTTTTGTATTTGAAAGCCAATAGTCATTCATCTGCTGTAAGAATAACATATTTCTCTGTCCATAACGCTTGGCGAGATTTTTGCGACGAATTTATCGGAATGTCGCCAATTTGACTACATTTTTAAATGTTGCCAAATTAACAAAAATCTCGCCAAATGGATAAAAATGACGCTAAATTAATGAAAATGACGACTAATTGAAGAAAATTCAATATCTTGGAAAGAATATAAGTATCTACTGTAAGAATAACATTTTTTTAACTATAAAAATAGTAAATTCATTACATTATATAAGGAAAGTCATGTGCTGCCCACATCAGATTTTTTTATAAAGGAGACATATCTCGTGTTTTATTTGTAACTATGTAACGGTTTCCTTTCTAACGATTGCCTCATTATCATAATAGGATAATTACGCATAGAACGCTGGAGTAAAATATTTATTATTCGTATATTCACATTAGAAATGGAAACGAAATGTGCACGATTTTTATTATATGTGACAAAATTAGGAAGCCAGTTTCATTAGGGTGCACCCCCCAATAAAAATATTTTACAATCTTATACATTTAACATTTTTAACTCTCATAAAAATATATATCAAAAGGGCTATATGAATAAAATTGTAGTTGAGCTGACAGGAAATCGTTCCTTTAGGCAGACGAACCGCTCGTCTTGAAATATTCGAAATTGATATCCGCGAAGAGCAAGGTATAACATTAAAGTGAAGTATCCAGGCTCTTCGTGCTACAGCACTACCATTAAATTTTGATATCCTAAGAATACCAAGTTACCTAAAACGTATAATATATATTCAAGGACACAGTAGTGTTTTTTTATAGAGGGAGTGCACGTTGCTTCATTCATGATTATCAGTTTACCAGTCAAGCAAATGAGACTAACATATGTCAATTTTACAGTTATTATACAATGTACAGTATTTCTTCGTTATTAGAACATTGTTGCCAATTTTGTAATTTTAATGATAGATTCAGCAATCTTTAGAGCTGATTACGCATGAAACGTCACGGATATATTTTCAGTTGTAAATGCAGCTATTATAATATTTTGCACATTAACTAGTAACTTTAAAATGGTTAATATTGCAATTGGTTTCGACATTTGACTGATTTGTTCTAAATTAATTTGCTAATAAAAATCAACGATTTTACAAATTAAATATTATTTAAATTTCATTAATTAATTAATAAGATTAATTGAAACAAGAATAACATATAAAGAACGCATAAATAATTACAAAGGAAATTGATAAAGGATATCATACGTTTCAGAATGAAATCCCTCCTACAGTCCCCAAGATCGCTAAGCCTATGTATTGGTATCTTGTTCAGATGAAAACCGATATTTTATTCCCTTGCATCCGAGCAAATTAGGACTGGAATAAATCAATAATTAGAAAGTAGCGGAGACTGCAATGCAAATAGCATAAAAACCTTAGGTTAAGATATTTCGAAAATATTTCGATATTGTGTAAAAATAGATTGTTTGATTAAGAAAACAAAATGAATTGCGGAACAAAGGTATAACAGAAAGCGAGATAATTATGGAGGAAAAATGATTGGGATATGAATAAGTAAAAATTTGGGTATTTTATTAAATAATGGTATAAAGTTATTCCAGTAATTCATCGTAAGTGAAGTGGAGTAAGTGCGGTAATGCAGGGGCTAGTTGTCTGTTTTTGCATTTCCATTTTTCAAAATTTTCTTATAAACTGTGGTGAAAGAAACAAAACTTATAGGTAATTAAGCGTAGAACATGGCCGTAATCGAGAAGTCGTACATTGCATCGTGCCGCATAAAAACCCACCATTAATTCTTTGTAAGAGTTCCTGGAATAAAATTATTAATTATACTACACAATCAACTTCACCCATTTTAACTTTAGAACCAACATTATTTATTAACCACATTATAATTACGATTAAATTACAATAATTATTACATATATTTAAGGGGAATGGGTGTGTGAGACCAGGCATAATAATTTCTAAAACTTATTATGACCTGTTATAACAGTAGAGTTTCCCATACCTTTGTTATTGTCTCACTTCTGTGAAGCACACCGCTGATATAGAGACTCATAACTGAATGCCTATCTTGAAGACTTATATCTTCATTTCTCAACATCTGAACACTCTCATTCTTGTCTGGATGCTGACTTGCATCATCACTCTATGCATCTGTAACTTAACGAATATTCTAATTCGCATCTTATCTGTTCCACCATCTCTATGTGAATTACTGACTCTTAACTGTTTTCGCTGCATCATCACTCTATGCATCTGTGCGTCTTTTTTTAGTGAACTTTTCTAATTCTGTCTGTTAAAACTTTTGCCTGCTGCCGCCTTTTTTACCTGAGGTCCAGATAGCCCCTTCGGCGACCATTGGTTGACCTCAAGGCAATGCGGTGACATTTACTCATTGGTTAAACCTTTAACCAATTCCATGGTTTTATCTTTAGTCTCCAATAACTATTCTGGCTCGACCACAACTGTAAATGAAGGCCCCATATTTATGGCTTTCCTGACCTCCTGGGTTAGGACTACTGTAAGTTGGCGCCTAGTTGTCTAGGGGTTTGTATGTCTTGTTAGAAATTATAAATATTTATATGTAAACCTTCCTAAATATCTCCTGGTCTCCACATAACCATAAATCAAACTTTCTCGTCACCATTCGACTAAGAACTTTCACATTTTGGCTAGTGATAGAAAAATTACGAAATATGTATTTGTGCGAATAATAATTAATTATAGTTTTTAACGCCAGCAAAAAAGAAATGAAAATTTATCTCGGCTGTGGGTCAGTTACCACAACTCTTTGGGTTGTTCTGTGTATTTCTTATGAGGCTTCCCATGTTATTATTTGTCTTGTATAAGTTTCTTTTTCTTTGTGTATAAATTTTGAAACTTGTTGTAAAAGAAATTGAAACAAGATTTATTCCATTATAAGTATATTTTAATAAAATGCTAAACAAAAATATACATATTAGTAAAAAGGTATCAAACAATCTATGTACGACATGAAAATAAAAAATTGCAACTAAAGAACAGAAAACTGCAAATCAATTAGTGCCTTCAAAGTTATGTCCAGGTACTATAGTTGTATTAATCAGTAATAATTTGAATCATCACTGTCACAGTTATAACACATATATAGCTAGTTACTTTCCTTATATACATAATGTATAAGGAAAGTATTGTGACGAGGTCGAAAATTCGAATTCGAGTTTTCGACGGGAGAGCACGTTTCAAGTATCCCTGATCACGAATCAAACATTTTTGAACTGATGTGTGTGTGTGTGCGAAAGTATGTGTGTGTGTGAGTGAAAGTATGTGTGTGTGTGTGTGTGTGTGAAAGTATGTGTGTGTCAGTGAGCCTGGGGAGACGATAACTGACGAACGAATGGACTGATTCGAACGAAATTTGGCACACAAATCACAACCCGTAAACACTGGAAGCCTATTCTTTTTTTACGCAATCGAATGTTCAGAACCCCCTAAATTTTCGAGTGAAATTTTAAAAAAATCGTCAAAAAATCAAAATCTTCTAATAAAGTTACGCAAATCGACATTTCTTATGTAATTTTTAATTAGAAAACGGACATAAATTTTAGAACGCTAATATGAACCTTTCTCGAGATATTGCACATTTTTCAAAAAAGTTATCAAAAAGTTATATAAAATAAAAAAAATATATTTCTTATTGAGAAACATGAATTACTTTTCATATGTAATACCATGCGATAAATTTGGTGACATTATTTTCGCGGATCTAGCTCGTTCCATTTATGAAGAAAGGTACTTTGAGTAATACTTTTGTATTTGAACGCCAATAATCATTTATCTGCTGTAAGAATAACTTATTTCTCCATCCATAACGCTTGGCGAGATTTTGGCGACGAATTTGGCGGAATGTTGCCAACTTGGCGACATTTTTAATTGTTGCCAAATTAACAAAAATTTTGCAAAATTTTATAAAAATAACTATAAGTCAATGAAAATGACGACTTATTGAAGAAAATTTAATATCTTGGAAAGAATATAAGTATCTACTATAAGAATAACATTTTTTTACTGTAAAAGGAGTAAATTCATTGCATTATATAAGGAAAGTCATGTGTTGCCCTCATCAGATTTTTTATACCTGGGGTGCAATCTTCATGGGCCGCATCCTTACAATCTTGCCACATAATCCATATTTCTTTCGTACGTCTATTGGAATAATGTTCTGTATAGACCAGTTATTAAGGATCACCATCATCTTCAAGATTACCACTTCCGCTTTTCATTTTTGTTTCGGTGCATTCCCGGATTTAGTGGAAGCAATGTTTTTTGACTATCTTTGGTTCTTTTTCTTTTTTCTTTCTTTCTCGTATGACTTTTTCTTGCTCTAGTTTTCGCTTCCTATGAGAGGTCGTAAGAATATCGGTTTCGCATTTTCAGTTATAGTTTTAGTCAAATTTCATTCTTCAAGCCGCCTTTGGAAATAGACTCAAATGTTCAGGAGCTATTTTTACATGTGACAATTAGTCCCTCGCGAAAGGGGGCAACATGCTTTTTCTCGCCACATTTTAGAATAAATATATTTTATTGCCGAGATTTGACATTCAAAAGCAACACAGTAAATAAAAGTAAAAGGCAAAAGTTTTAACTAGTTATAACAAATAATACGTCAGTGTGTAACTTACAGAGTACAGACGAAATGTAGTAAAGACACTAAATAATTACTTACAGTATCGGATATTGATTTTTCGATGTTAAAGATCGAAAACAAAAGAACAGCCGTTCTTCAACCAGGCCTAACAAATGAAAATGTTTGTGTCTTTTAGTCACGTGAAGTACGCCTGTGTACGCCATCTAGGAGCCGAAAAAAAACATTGTACTAACCCATGAAAAAGCATTAAACTTACCCATGGGACAATTGGTCCTACAATGGACGCAGTCAAAGAAAGTTGAGTTTGCAGACTATTTTTCTTTCTCGTTAAGTGTTCTAATACGTTAAAATTCCACACAATCTTAAATATTGTTTGATAGCTGCCGAAGGAGGAATATGTAAGGTAATTTAAATAACTTCTTATAAGGCTATTTTTAACACTTTAGAACAAAGTTGAAAAGTGTTTATGACTTTGTTCATTCTGTCTGTCTGCCTGTCTGTCTGTCTGTCTGTCTGTCTGTCCGTTAGCACGATAACTGCCGTAAAAATGACTTAATCAAAATGAAATTTTAGTATGCTGTTCAGACGGTCTGTAGAACGTATGGAAATATAAATGAATAATATCACCCAATTAGTTTTGGATTGAACCCGGGTCGAAAAAATGAAATACATTGAGCCCTATGGGATCTAATTTTTCAAACATTTTTTAAGCGGATTTAAAATTCATAAATTGCTTCGAAGATTTTAGGTAATATTCAAATTGTTCCATAAAATGTATAAAAAAAAATTCAGCGAAATATATTCAGTAGTTTTTTAAATAAAAATTAAAATAATAATTACACATCTTATATGAAACGATCACGTGACCATGATATGAAACGATCACATGACCCACTTCAAAATGATATATGACATCCATCTTTGTTTCAAAATCGTGATTTTTTAAAGTTCTTTTTAATTTATATTGAGTGTTGTATCCGTCCTAAAACAACTTTATTTTTGCTTAAATTATGTGCAGCAAAATATGTGCAGCAAAATATGTAGCAGCAAAATATTATATATTATGTGCAGCAAAATATGTAGAATGAGTTGTATTAGAATTACTGTATTTCTTTAACACAAAATAATTCAGTCCATGGAGTCTGCATGGCTGATATGAATGAAATATTAATTGATTTTATAAACAGATGGACGATTTTTTTCGATGAAGTTTTAAGCATAAAGTTTATGAATTGTAGCTCCATGGTCTTAATTTTTAAATAAAATAAATTATTATAGTATTGTGATGAATGAAATCTTGCTTTTATAGAGAGATCCAGGCGTGTTATTTTTTCTATGACTTCATTTGAATTTATTTCAGTTGTTTTCGATGAAGTTTTCAAATATAATAAATTATCGTAGTATTATGATAGTTTTAAAAATATTACCGTGGAATGTATTGCATTTTAGAGATATTTAACCAGGCAATTTATATTTCAATGCCGGCATTTGAATGAAGTTCATTTTTTTCAATGAATGTTTAAGTTTTCAAATATAATAAATCAATGTAGTATTGTGATAAGTTTTAAAATATTACCGAGGAATGTATTGCATTTTCGACTTTTTTAAATAAAATTGCATTGAAGTTGGAAAGTGTTTCATAATCAATGCTTTAAGCATGATTGATCTTTCTTGTTTATTACTACTGTCGAAAATAAATAAGTGACGACGAATTAGATAACACAATACGCAGATATGTTGAGGTCATGTATAAATTTTGTTTTGGAATCAAGGTGATAAGGAAAATGTGAAGTTTCAATACAGTATGGATAGCTCAGTTTGAAAAAATACATGTCTATTAATCAAGTAGTCGTAGGTGAAGCACAGCAATCTACAACACTTCATCCTTGCAATTAAATAACCAATTTCTGTATGACGGTAGTTATATAACATTTACTTACAAAATTAAACAAAGGTACAGACTGCGTTTCAGTTTGTGCCTAAAATGAGAGTATGTGTGTTGAGTTTAACCATAAACAGTAATTTCTTTAAATATTCATGATTAGAATTAGTTCCATTTCACAAAAAAAACTATTCAAAATATAGTCAAAGACAATACAGATGTACAACTTTTCAAACGGATAACATTCAGAGTGTTAACAAAGACTCATTTTCCACAATCTTTCATTTCCGAATAAAAAATACTTTATTATTTACTAAAAGGAAATCATTTTTTTTTCTGATGGAAAAATGAAGCTAGCGAGTAAACATAACTGCCCATTTTTTTAATCTTATTTGCTCATTATGTGTCAGCTATTATTTGGAATTTTTTCCCGCTTTGTATTGTTCAGTTTCTGACAACGTATTAAATATTTCGAGCACCAAAGAGAGATTTTTCACATTTATTCTGCTTGCCATGTATAGGTAAAATATTAAAATGGGGTCGAAAAATGAAATTCGAGCATTTTAAGAATTTGCACGAAGAAGGCATATTGAAGCACGAATAAAATGTTTTTGCTTTCCTTATATACATAATGTATAAGGAAAGTATTGTGACGAGGTCGAAAATTCGAATTCGAGTTTTCGACGGGAGAGCACGTTTCAAGCATCCCTGATCATGAATCAAACATTTTTGAAGTGATGTCTTTGTGTGTGTGTGTGAAAGTATGTGTGTGTGTGTGTGAAAGTATGCGTGTGTGTGTGTGAAAGTATGTGTGTGTGTGTGTCAGTGAGTCTGTGGAAACGATAACTGACGAACGAATGGCCGATTCGAACGAAATTTGGTACAAAAATCACAATCCGTAAACACTGGAAGCCTATTGTTTTTATACGCAATCGAATGTTCAGAACCACCCTAAATTTTCGAATGAAATTTTAAAAAAATCGTCAAAAAATCAAAACCGCCAATAAAGTTACGCAAATAGACATTTCTTATGTAATTTTTCATTAGAAAACGATTGGCATAAATTTTAGACCGCTAACAAGAACCGTTCTCGAGATATTCCACATTTTTCAAAAAATTTAGCAAAAAGTTATATAAAATAAAAAATAAAAATATTTCGTATTGAGAAACATGTTCACTTTTCCTATGTAATACCATGCGATAAATTAGGTGACGTCATTCTCGCGGATCTAGCTCGTTCCATTCATGAAAAAGATACTTTGAGTAATACTTTTTTATTTGAACGCCAATAGTCATTTATCTGATGTAAGAATAACTTATTTCTCCGTTCATAATGCTTGGCGAGATTTTGTCGACGAATTTGGCGGAATGTCGCCAATTTGGCGACATTTTTAATTGTTGGCAAATTAACAAAAAACTCGCCAAATTGATAAGAATGACGCTAAATCAATGAAAATGACGACGAATTGAAGAAATTCAATATCATAGAAAGAATATAAGTATCTACTGTAAGAATAACATTTTTTTAACTATAAAAATAGTAAATTCATTGCATTATATAAGGAAAGTCATGTGCTGCCCACATCAGATTTTTTTATAAAGGAGACATATCTCGTGTTTTATTTGTAACTGTGTAACGGCTTCTTTTCTAACGATTACCTCATTATCATAATTGGATAATTACGCATAGAACGCTGGAGTAAAATATTTATTATTCGTATATTCACATTAGAAATGGAAACGAAATGTGCACGATTTTTATTATATGTGACAAAATTAGGAAGCCAGTTTCATTAGGGTGACCCCCCCCCCCCCAATAAAAAGATTTTACAATCTTATACATTTAACATTTTTAACTCTCATAAAAATATATATCAAAAGGGCTATATGAATAAAATTGTAGTTGAGCTGACAGGAAATCGTTCCTTTAGGCAGACAAACCGCTCGTCTTGAAATATTCGAAATTGATATCCGCGAAGAGCAAGGTATAACATTAAATTGAAGTATACAGGCTTCTCGTGCTACAGCACTACCATTAAATTTTGATATCCTAAGAATACCAAGTTACCTAAAACGTATAATATATATTCAAGGACACAGTACTGTTTTTTTATAGAGGAAGTGCACGTTGCTTCATTCATGATTATCAGTTTACCAGTCAAGCAAAGGAGACTAACATATGTCAATTTTACAGTTATTATACAATGTACAGTATTTCTTCGTTATTAGAACATTGTTGCCAATTTTGGAAATTCATTGCATTACATAAGGAAAGTCAAGTGTTTCCCACATCAGATTTTTATAGTAATCTTCATGCCTGTGTTCTTGCGTTCATTCTTATCTGTCAATTTGCTGAAGGTATACATCCATTTTTGGATTATGACATCCATTGCAGATATAATATCCATTGCAGATATAACATTCAGAGGATAGCCTTTATTTGCAATGCCATCTGAAAAACGTTGTAGTTTTCATGGTTGAATTTCAAAATTTACCGTTGCAGCTTCATGTTACCTCAGTTACGTTTTTAGAAATTCAAATCCGACTGTATGGAAGAACTGAATGTGTCAGTTCCCATAGAGTTCATTCAGTTCCCATTTATCCTTAGAATCATGAGTATATTTGCAGGATACCAGAATGAGTTCTGAGCTAGAATGGATTTCTAGTCACAGAATCCACCTGAAAGGGCTGCTTCCAAATTTAGGATTACGTCACCATTGCAAATAACAGCATTAATGCGCATAACTGTAACATACAGAATGTTTTTTGCTGTCATTGCAGATGTTGGAAATTCAATGCTTAAAAGCACATAAGTGTAAAATATGCTCATTAATGCTGTTATTTGCAATGGTGACGTAATCCTAAATTTGGAAGCAGCTCCTTCAGGTGGATTCTGTGTCTAGAATTCCATTCTAGCCCAGACCTCATTCTTGTATCCTGCAAATATATCCATGATTCTAGAGGATAAATTGTAACGCTATTACTTTCCCTATATACACAGTAAAAGTATTGTGACTGGGACGAAAATTTGAATTCGAGTTTGCGACAGAAGAGCACGTTTCAAGCGTTCCTGAACTCGAATCAAACGTTTTGGAAGTGACGTCTGTGTGTGTGTGTGTGTGTGTGTGTGGATGTTATATCTTAAAAACGAATATAACGTTTCAAAGATAATTTTTTACAGTAATTATAACCAGTGAATACAGGAAACTTATTCATTTTAAACGTAATCGAATGGTCATCTTACGTAATTTTTTATTAGAAAACGATTGACGTAAACTTTAGAACGTTGGAACGTATCTTTTTCGAAATATTGCACGTTTTCCAAATATGTTTATAAAAAAAGGTATATGAAATAAAAAAAAAGGTATTTAACTATCGTGAAATATGTTCGATTTTTATTATCCAACAAATTTGCTAACTTCATTTTTATAGATTTAGTACTTTCTATTCATGAGAGAAGTTACTTTGTGTAATAGTTTCGTATTTATATGTCTAAAATCTCGCTAATCGATATTTATTTATATAAAGAAAGTCCTTCTATCAGTAACGCTTTGCGATAAATTTGGCGAATTATACTGTGAAATATAGCTAACCTCGCGACTTAATATATACATAATAATACTTAAACTAAGTTAATAAAAATTTAGAACCGGGCTTATTTTGGACTCGAACAAAGCCGGGTGATTTGTTCTAGCATTTAATATGGGATAAATATTTTAACATAATTCTCGTGGATCTAGTTCGTTCCATTCACAAGAAACGATACTTTGAGTAATAGTTTTGCATTTGGGCAATTCGCTAATAGTCACTTATATAATAGTAAAAGCTCTTCTCTCTGTTTGTTTGTAACGGCTGGCGACGATAAATTTGGTTAACTTGTTGATTAATTTAATGAAATATTGCCAGTTGGGGAACATTTCGCATCAGATTGAGGAAAATATGGTCAAAATTGTTAAATTAACGCTGACTTAACGACAATGACGCCATTTATTTTCGTTAAACGAAAAATGAAAAACATCTCAAAAATCGAAAAGTCCTCCTTCAATTTAGGGGAAAACATTTAAGTTGGCGGAACTGATTTAAAAACTAAAATGCTTCTTTTTCTCTAAGCAATTTTAAATAGCATTTAGCATTGACAAAAGCTAATAATTTGCCAGTTTTTCATATCTGAGTAGAAATATATTTTTTATTAAAATATTTTGTTTGTTATCTTTCAGTAGATAATGAAGCTAGCTAGCGAATATTACCACCCCTTTGTTAATCTTCTCTGCTCATTACATTCCAACCATTATTTGCGATTTTTTTTCGCTTTCTATTGTATAATTCTGATAAATCATTAAAAGCTACGAGCACAAAAGACAGAATATTTATTCTTTGATTCCGGAATATGTTTCTTATACAAATGAGAAGATAAGGAACCAATGTAAATTTGTTTAATTCTTTAGTTAAGGTTTAAATTTGGTACATATTTTTTATGGACTTTGATTAGCGTCAAATGCAATTTTTGGAAAAGGCGAAGATAAAAAATTCCATTATGATAAATTATTTATGTGTGGTTTTATATGTCCGAGGTATGCACACGTGAATATTTCTAAAGAAACGATAATTAGATATTTATTAAAAAACAGGAAAAAGCTAAGGACATTTACTAAATTTAAGTGTAGAATATTTAGAAAGGCTTCATAATTTATTTATTGTCGTATTTGAAATGAAAAATATCTTCACAAAAACTTGTAATTACTATAAAATCTCCCCTTTTGTATTCATGTATAGGGTGTTATGTAGTCAGTTTGCACATATGTATATATCAACATGAAATTTAAACAGTCCATTATTAGTCATTTATTTGAAAATAGGAGAGTTATGAAAGTTTACAAAACATAATCTCTGAATTTAGCAAAACGTGTTTCTTAAATTATTTACTGCTGTAATTTAAACTTCAAAGAGGGTGAATAAAATATTACAGTAATGGTAAAATATTTATGTATGTTTTTATACATACAGTGTATGTGCGCATGAATTTCAATGAACGGCAAGGACTACATGTAGCCGAAAGTTAACCATAGATCTAAAGGCCACATTATGGCCTTTAAATCCATGGGTTCGCTTTTAAAACATGGTCTGAGAGCCCTATAATTGCATGAGTAACATCAATTTTAAACTGTATTTACTTCATCAACTTTAAACTGTATAACTACATCCGTAGTTCTCCGGAAAAGTTGTGGAAGTTTGCATTAAAAAATTAATAGAGCATCAAAATATTGCAATCCAATCCAAGAGTTGCAAGTGTTGACCGAAGATTTGTAATCCAATTATTTTATTAGAGACTTTCTGTTTTCATAAAGTAGCTGTATTAAGGCAAGTGACCCAAATTTGGGCACTACACCTAATATGGGCACTGCTGTAAAATAGACACAGATATTCATCAATTATTTATCTCCCTTATTTTAAAAAGACCAAGAGGAAAAAGGCTTTAAATTATCGAGCTGTAAGACTGGTGAAATCGCTTTTTCCAGAAAAAAAGGTACCCAAGCATTAAGCAGCTGGCAAGTCCACACGAGCAGATAAGCCAAAACCAGTACCCAAGCCTAAATCTAAGACAAATGTAATATCAACTATTGCAGCTCAGCCATCCTGCAGTGGTGTATCCAGCTCAAAAGATTCCTGCTATTGTGTACTGTGTCATCAAGAAAAACAATTAGACATGATACAGTGTAATGTTTGGGTACATGAAGAATGTTGCGGCCTTACAAGAAAGGAAAAATTTTATATTTTTGTATGTCCATCTTTTGCCGACTCTGATTAAAGTTTTACGTTAATTTAAGTTCTTTTAGCATAATTTTTAAGGGTGCCTATATTAGGTGCAAAGGTTCCAAATATGGGCATAGGTTCCCAACATGGATACTGTCTATTACTAGCGCCTATCTGATGTTTTTAGCTCAATTATCAGTTTTTCCCTGTTACCCCCTGCAAGGTGAATACATCCACCAATTTTCAAATTTTTATCTGCTAAAACAAACCTTATAATAATTAAAATGCTTAGGGGTGCCCATATTTGGGTTACTTGCCTTACTTTGTGCTACAGACACAGCTGATTGCATATATATTACAGTACATGATACCATGCTAAGGGGTGAATAATCTTATTCAAGTAAGCGACGGTATTTAAAGTTCTTTCAGGCTAATAGAAAAATAATCGCATTCAAGTGAATAAATTGCATTGAAGTAAGTTAATTAATTCAAATAAGTAACGCATTTTGAAGTCGTGCCACACCCATATGCAACAATACAAAACTTCTAGTAAAATAAAAGTTGTAGTAAGTATAAAGTTCAAATATGCCCAAATATATTTGAAGAATGAACTGAATATACTTTAAGAATGAACTGAAGATAACCATAATAATCTTGTGCATCACATAACATGCCAAATGGGAATAATGCGTGAAATATTAGGTAAGAAGCAGTATATTTCAATGAATAAACTGGTTATTGGCTGCAATTTATGCAAATTATTAAATATCAAACACATAAAATGTAAAGGAAATTTAATAAATGTGAATGGATTAAAGAAATCTCTTAGGAAATGTAAAACCATATTTTAATTTATCTTATTAAAATTAAAAGTGTATAATTTGATTTAGAACTTCGCAATTTCATTTTTTTAACTTAAAAATGAAAGATAAGATTTCATTGGATTTAACTGAAAAAGAAATATAAAACAGAATCAAATCACTAAAATATATTTTCCCCATAGCTGTGATACATGATCAAAATATTTGATTGTTACCACACACCAAAGATTTAGATATTTTTTCTCTACAAATTTTAGTTTTACAGAGCGAAATTTCCTGATTTTCTCTTGAAAATTTTAGTCAGAATATCTTATCACTTCAAAATAGAATATTTATAAGATGCAGATATTTGGAGAGATACATCACTTATTATGAAGACAGCAAAAAGTTATTTGTCTGGTCTTTTATTTCTTTTCAAAGTTCAAATTCCTGCATTTCTTTTCTTCTTTTTTGTAAAGGATAAAAAAAAACTCAACTTGGCTCTCTCATACCAGAATCCATTTATAGTAACCTGTTTTCCAAACTTTACAAGAGAAATTTTGAAAATTCTGTATTATACTTATGGGACCAAATACTTTTCATTATAGCATGTTATCCTTCACTTTAAAGGGCTTGACAAAATCTTTCGATTGATACCATATTTGACAATGTAACCTCAGGTTGGGGATTCCCCTGAGGAGGCTAGTGACATCACGAACAAAAAAATTGTATCGCGGCTACACATTGATTGAAAATATTAAAGGGTTCTACAGACGATCAGTGAATGTTTGTCAAAGATGTCGACTTTTAGAATTGTGTTTGAAGTGTATTTTGTCCAGACGGTCAAAGATATTTAACATTTTGCAATTGGGGAAAACTGCTCGTTATACTCTCCACCGCCCATTTGGCGGTTGGCTCAGCGATTCCTTGAGATCCGGGAACTACGACCGATGCCGGTTGGGTCACATCCTGAAGAAACTTTGTAGTTGTTTGCCTCACACATACCGCACCGATGACGATTGACGCACTCAACTGACGTGTGTTGTACGTTGCATAGGGTCCCATGATTGATGCCTAGTAAACACACTGTCCACGTATACTCGTCTATGAGGTGAGATAGACACTGAACTGTCGATTATCGTCCTTGCAGTCCACACAGTTGCCACGGCTTAAATGTAGTTTAAAGGGTCCAAAGGGTGCCCATACTACGCCGTCTGTTTTCAAGCATGCACTAAATGCATAGGGCTGCCGCTAAAGAGTAGCAGCGGATACTGGTACCTAAAAATGCATTTCGAATCGGGCTTCAAAACAAGTACACATACACTTAGAGACCTTCTCTAACGAGAGCAGAATGGAGTTTAATTTACATCTGTAAAGTCGAGAAGCTTCAAATTTTAAAGAGGGAGGAACAAAACGGGGTGGAAAGTTTTCTTGTCCGCTCATTCGTTCCATCACTTGCGTGTGAGAAATGGGTGGTTCTAATTACGATCAAATTATTGGATTGCGTAGTGAAGCTCATTTTCTATGCGTCCCAATAGTAATTGGAGACCGGAGGTCTTCCCACAGCCGGAAGGTCTCATCCGGAATCCGGTGTAAGCTAACACTTGACAGGGCAATAAATGTAGAGAGACTTGTAGTTTTCAATTTGACATTTACTACGACATCTCATTTTATGAAATTTACAACTCCTGTCTTGGACCATTCAAACAAACCATGGCGCCGAACTGTCCCATCTCGTATGTGAGGAGGCATCGTGCCGCAATTACATACCTTTCTTATAGCCTACATTCAGTAATTACTACTTCCCCCTTTCATTCCTGTGGCTAACCCGGGGCATAAACAGTATTTGCATTCTGTGCATATATATGTTATGCTTCGTAACACTTATATCATGTATGACTGGTATGTGTTTACATTCCGGTTGATATTTTTCCATTTAGTTTCTGATTCAGGTTGGGCTTCTGTTATTGTAACTGCTGTATTTCTTTTTCTCATGGAGTTAGCTCATTTAGTTCTCCAAACCTGCTGTTTTTTTCATTTGCAACTACTCCATTTTTTCCTTCCGCTTGTTCTGAAATCACTTATTTCCTTTCTCTTTTACTAATTTTCTCTTTAAGTGCTAATTTTTTTATATAAGCATTTAATTTTTTACTATATTTTGAGCAAATATTTAAGATTCTGATCTTTGTTTCACCTTTTTTCAAACCTATTTGACTTTATCTTCCGATGTTTATTGTTTCGGATCGGCAACGCTTTCTTCTGTTATGTGAGAAGTTTTATGTTGACAGATATTCTGCTTTTTCGTAAATACTGTGTATCATTAAACCTGATGTAGGTAGCCTCCAGACTTCATTCGCATCATTATATTTCATCATTACTTTTCTCATATAAATAGTATAACGTATATGGAAAGTATTGCGACGGGGTCGAAAATTCGAATTCGAGTTTTCGATGGGAGAGCATATTTCAAACATTCCAGAATACGAATAAAAAGTTTTGAGGTGATGTCTCTGTGTGTGTCAGTGAGTCTGGGGAGACGATATCTCACGAACGAATCTAGTGATTCGAACAAATTTTGGTACAAAAATCACAATCAGTGAATACTGGAAGTCTATTGTTTTCACACGCAATCGAATGCTCAGAACTCACCTAAATTTTAAAATGGAAATTTGCAAATGGAAACATTCCATAGATATACGCAAATAATAATTTCTTATGTAATTTTTCATTCGAAAATGATTCACATAAATTTTAGAATGCTAGCACGAACCGTTTTTGAGATATTGCAAATTTTTCAAATAAATTTATCAAAAAATCCCATAAAATTCATAAAAAGTATTAACTATTGTGAAATCTTTTCTCGTTTCATATGTAATATTATACGATAAATTTATTATCATTATTGTCGTAAATGTAGCTCATTCCATTCACAAGAGAAGACAATTTTGGTAATAGCATTATAATTTAACGCCATTAATAGCTTATTTACTAAAAGAATAATCTATTTATGAATTCACAATGTTTGACGAAACTTTGATGACGAATTTGGGGAAATATCGCCAACTTGGCGAGTTTTTAAAATGTTGCCAAATTGACGAAGATATTGCCAAATTGATAAAAATGTTATCAGATTGATTAAAATGACGCTAAATCAATGAAAATGAAGACTAATTGATAAAAATTCAATATCTTGGAAAGAATATAAAAATCTACTCTAAGAGAAGATACTTTGGGTAATAGTTTTGTATTTGGGCGCCATTAGTTGTTTATCTACTTTCAGAATAACCCATTTCTCCGACCATAATGCCTGACGAAATTTTGGCGACGAATTTGGCAGAATATCGTCAACTTGGCGAGTTTTCTAATTGTCGTCAAATTGATAAGAATGAGCTAAATCAATGAAAATGACAACTAATTGATGAAAATTCATTATTTTGGAAAGAGCATAAGAATAACCTATTTCTCCGTTTGTAAAGTCTGGCGAAATTTTAGCGACGAATTTTGGAGATACATTGCCAACTTTGCGACTTTTTTTTAAATGTTTCCCAATTGGCGAAACTGCTTCCAATATTATAAAAATGTTATAAAATTGATACAAATGTCGCCAAATTGTCGAAATTGTTGCCAGATTGATAAAAGTGTTATCAAATTGATAAAAATGTCGTCAAATTGATAAAAATGACGCCAAATGGGATGCAATGATTTACACATTTTTAATTTCGTCAAATGATGGGCATACCTTTCATAAGAAATGCTCTTCTAAATATCGCCAACATGGCGATACTTAGCCTCACATTGACAAAAATATTGTTTATATTGTGAAAGTGATGCCAAGTTAATGAAAATGACTCCAAATTGATGAATTTATTATTAAAACATTTTAATATATGGACTATATTGCTTACTAGCCGCCTTTGGCGACCAGCCTGTTCGCAACCCTTGAAAATGCTGATCGTGGCAAATTCCAACCGTGGCAAACTCGTTGGCGCGACCTACCAGAAAGGTGTAAGGTAACTGGTTGGACGGCCAGGATGTGCCACCCAATTTAGACCGGAACCCAGTGGGGGCGGCATCCACAGGGAACGTACCCTCCTTCCCCTACCACCAACCTCTCGGAAAAACATAAGGACCCATATGTTTAACGTGATCGTACTCCGTGTCAGTGGCGGAAATCGAACCCGGACCTACCGCGTGCAATTCCCGCGCGCTAACCACTGGGCTACTTCGCCCTCCGCGACAATCTCCATAACTTTCTTTTTATTCACCCAATTTAGACCGTACCCTCCTTCCCCTACCATCAACCTCTCGGAAGGACTCACGAACCCACATGTTTAACGTGATCGTACTTTGCGTGAACGTGGCGTAAGTTTTGGCAGTGGCGGGAATCGAACCCGGGCCTACTGAGTGCAATTCCCGCGCGCTAACCACTGGGCTGCCGCGCCCTCCGCGACAATCTCCATAACTTTCTATATATTCATCCAATTTGGACGGGAACCCAGTGGGGGAGGCATCCACAGGGGCCGTATCCTCCTTCCCCTACCACCAACCTCTCGGAAGGACTTACGGACCCACATATTTAACGTGATCGTATTCCACATAAACACGGCGGCAGTTTTGGCAGTGGCGGGAATCGAACCCCGGCCTACCGCTAACTTCCCGCGCGCTAATTTGCAATTTAAAATGACCATATGCTTAATTCCATCATCCTCATTCCATTGTTTCATTGTTCCATCATTTAAAATATCCAAAAGTTAAAATATACATTTAAAAAATCCATATCGTTCCATCATTTAAAATATAAATATAATAATTTATATGGAGTAAAGGAGTTCTATTCAGAACCGTGACGTCACCTCCACCTTGACGTCCCCACCCACCACCTTCCCTCCTTCTGCGGGGGAGAAACGCCGGTTAAGAAGCGGCACGCCGAGCGGAACGCCGAGAAATTGTAATTCGGAAACTTTTAAAATTCCGATCCTGTGGGCAATACAGAATATTTCCTGACCAGATTGGTCTTGTAAGAATGCCAGATGTTTGACCTTTCTAAAAATGTAAATTATTAGTCGAAATTATGAGTACTTTTTACTATGCGAGAATTTAAAAACCAAAAATACTTTTCTTGAGCAAAAAGTGACTTTTGTTTTAAAATCTTTAAAAAATATTAGAAATCGAAATTCAGATTTGAAATTGATATATTTTTACTCGCAATTGTAAGCTCTTTCCGATGGTGTGATTTGTTTTTTCCTACGATGTCCGGATCGTGGGAAAAAAAGGGCAAAAATGGCAAAAAACGGTCGAAATCGCATAAAACATTAAATAACAAAAAAAATAATTAAAATTTAAAAAATCGGTTTTCACGTGTCCCCTTCCCTCCCCCCCGGGTCTCCGATTGCCAAATTTCGTAGCTCTCCGACGCGCGGTCGCGAAACGTATAGTGTATAAGACACACAGACACACAGACATTGCCTTTTATTATTTAAGATTAGGTATGATATCAATATTGATAATTGTTAATTTAAAGTTGCTTAAAATATAAATTAATTGGGTACGTAATAGTTTTACATGTTGACATCCGGAAAAGTGTCAAGTGTACAATTTAACGTTACAAACACGGCCGTGGATTTTTTTTTCAACACTTTTTCATCGTTAAATAAGTAAATTAATTTCATTATATAAGGAAAGTTATGTGCTGTCCACATCAGATTTTTTTGTTTCTTGCTGTTCTATTAACGAAGTTTTTATTATTTAGTAAGGAAATTTTTTATTCCTAAGTCAATTTACACGAAGTGGGGAGGGGATGAGGAGTTCAAGAAAAAAAAAACCCAGACATGGCTGTCCTGAGGGATGTTTTCCGTCTTAGTCTTGGTTACGAAAGATGACATGAGATAAAAAAAAACTAGAGGGAAATACATTTCCAAAGATTTTTATATTGTAACAAGAAAATCATATTAGAGAGAGTTCATGTTGTCGATCGTACTTTTTGCAATTTGTGGTGAAAATACATGCAATACACTTTCTTTTCAAAATATTTGTTTGCATTCATTAGATGACAGATTTCAGAAAGAACGGTGAATTAACGTGAAAATTAGAGAAAAAGAATAAAAAAACGTAAATAATAACGGTAATGTATAAAATATTAAAAATAATATATTTTTTTAAATTTGAAGTTTAGATTAAATTTAGCGATTTAAATTGTATTTGGCGATTGGGATGGAAACATTTTACACTGTAAATAGCAACAGATAGCAAATAGCAATAGGTAGCAAAAATTTGCCATCTTCATAATATCATATAACAGAAGATATCTGTTAACCCGGGATAGACCAGTGGTTAAGGGACGGGAATTGCACTCGGAGGACGCTAGTTCGGTTCCCTGCTCTTCCCAAGCTATCTCGTGTTTATGCTGAATATATGGGTCTAAAATAATATGAAATATTATAAATATGGGAAATATATATATATATATGTTAAATACGTGCTTCCGAAAGTCTTTCCTAGTGGTAAAAGGAGGATACGGCTCCTCTGAATGTCGTACACACAGGGTTCCTGTCAAAATTGGGTGGCGCTGTCCCGGCCATCCAAATACATACCTTTCACCTTCGGGTACGTCGGACGGTCTGGATCCAAAAAGAAAGAAAGAAATAAGATATCAGTTTAGGGGGGATTGTCCAGTGGTTAGCACGAAGATGGTATTTGGATGACCCGAGTTCGATTATTGGCGCTTCCCAAGATATCCCCTTATCTACGCGGAATACGGACACGTTAAATCTGTGGGTCTGAAAGTCATTCAGAGAAGTTGGTAGCAGGAGAAGAAGGAAACGGTTCCTATGAATGTTACCTCTATACCGGGTCCCAGTATAAATTGGTATCCCGATTTGGGATCCGGTGTAAGATATCCGAACAGATACCTTACACCTTCGGGTAGTTCAGACTATCTGGGTCGAAAGAAAGAAGATATATATCCGTTAACTACCTGCAGATTTATACAAAAATCGCACGTAATTCGTGTATTAGTCTTATCTACAGGGAATGTCTGTATTTAATGGATTGTTTCTTTCTACAGATCTGTATATGGCGAAATTTTAAACAAAATATCTGGCAGCAAAATTTGCTACAGAATTTCTCTAAAATACAAAAGGTTCTCGTTGATCCAATAAACCTGTAGGGCGAATTCTGGGGAAATATGAAAACCCTGTGAACATAACTGCTGTTAGAGAGGATCAAGTAAAATCCCCAAGGCCATATCTTTGAGTGGATTGCACTTTTGCTTGAAAAAAGAGTGACTGATATTCTAAGAAAATACTTCAAAATTTCAAATATTTTACTAATATACTACACCGAAAGATATTAGAAAAATATATTATCTGAAATTTGACAATTTGAAAAATGCGTTAAGCACCTTGATTTGGAAATTAATTTTTTTTTCTGGTAATTTGTGTGGGCTTCAGTTTTCACCGAAAACTTTTTTCAGTTAGCTGTTTCTTTTCTTAATCCAAACAGTAAGATATGGTATTAAAGATTTTGCAGAATAGTCATTATCATTATAGGTTGGTTGTTACAGCAACATCTAACGACTGTTCTTGCTTTAATACCGTGTTTCGGAACAGTATGCAATTTTTTGGAATTATGGTGAATTGGTGTCGACTTAAAATGCAACAGATCACGTACTGATGAATAAAGTTAATGCAAAATTGAATATAATTTTTAATATGTAATACCTCTAAACTCAATTTTTTTGCATATTTTTTGCTGCATATATTATTTTGTACAATAATACTCATATATCTTATGTTAATCAATATACTATATATATATATATATATAAAGAGGAATAATATGTATGTAGGTATGTATGACCCAAGATCACAGGAGAACGGCTGAACAGAATTTGATGAAATTCGGTGGGTAGTCTTGAAATAGTCCCACTTAAAATGCAGTCCATGCTCCAAGGATTGTCGCGATATTAATGAAAAACGAAACTGTCGCTTGTCTCATAATCACGGGAGAACAGCAGAACCGAATTTAATGAAATTTTGTGGGTAGCTTTGAAAAAGCTCTCCATAAATTTAGTTTAAATTTCGACTTTCTAAGACCAGGGATTGTCGAGATATTAATGGAAAGTTTTTCCTAGGAGTTCTACTCTCTAATTCCATGATTCCCAACGAAAAAGGTTGGAAATCGTTGGTTTAAAACGTGAAAGTCAATTAAATCTCTGAGTTTTGTGGGAGTTTATTGAAAGTATTAGTCACTTTTGAAAATCGCAGGTTTGAAATATGAATTTAAATGGAAACTCTATTACATAATGCAATGAATTTACTTCTTTCACAGTGAAAAACAATGTATAAGATTTACGGCCCTAGAGAAAAACAAGTTTGAGTCTGTGAGGAATTATATGTTGCTATCGCACGGTACTTCTTTATCAACGATACATGTCCGAAATCCTAGTTCTACAATTTTCTATATTTTGTATTAAAAAATTCAAAGATTGTGGTTAGGATATATTATTTCTTTAAAACAGAATATTTGTGATATTCAGAGATGCATCGCGTAGTGTAATAATGACAAAGTTATTTTTCGCATCGTCGGATTCCTCTTTGATGCGCAAAACTTTAAATATTTTTATTAGCAGAAACCAAGAAACAAAAGCATATATATATTTCCTATATAATTTTTTGATCTTTATGCTTGTCGTCCAAATAGCAAGAGTTTATGGATAAAATCTATATCTTGCTTCAGAAACAAGCATATTTTGTGTTCATTTTGATTAAATATTTGAACTGGAAAAAGAATATTTTCGAAATGAACATTTCTAGGCCTAGTGCTTTTCTACGTGTATAGCTTTAATGCTTGGTTATGTTTTGTTTTTCTATTTTCAAATCCACACCATTGGTATTTGTTGATTACCTTTAGCTTTATGACTAGAAATATGCAATTAATTTTCCTTATGATAGTTGATTCTCTATTTAATACTTCTTTTTAATTTGCAGGCATATTTTAAGTTAGGGTTTTTTGAGTTACATCTTCTCTCTATTATATCATTGAATATATATATATATATATATATATATACATATAAATATTACATCTATCACATCTAAAAACTGACTACTGAAAATATACTCAAAGGCGCCAAGCTGCTCAGACAAGTACATTTCTATACAACTCAATAATTTGAAAAAGAAAAAAGAAGAATGACATTGTATCAAAATTTCGCCGGGGGGGATTGTGACCCCCATTTCCCGGTTTAGCCAGCTTTATGTCATGACCACACTCCCGGAAGCGGATACAATGTCGCCAACCAAGTACATATACTAATACTTTAAAAAAAAGAAAAAAGTTGAAAAACCTATACTTTCCCTAACCTATACAAAGACTACGCGTTTTACTACATCCAAACAGAAACACAAAATACTACAAAAATGACCCACATCCAATACCAATATATCAAGTCTGTACTTAATGTAAATCGATGAGATCTGTACTTAATGTAAATTTGATTATACTTTTATTAAGTATCTAATTAGGGTTGTGAATTATACACTTTGGTTCAATGTAAAGGAGTGAAAGAAATGTGTGATGTGTTTTGCTAAATTAATCTTCATCTCAATATGGACGGAAATTTATGTGCTAATCACATCGGATTAAAATGTATCTATAACAGTAAAATAAGATCCAAAATCTACGACAAACAAATAAGTGGTTAAAAAGTCATTTATTAAAATCGCCTTAATATGACGTACACAATCACAGGTGCCTAAATATATGCCATACCCGCCAGGCAAAATTTACATATATCAACTACATACAAAATTACATATATCAATTTATACATTTTTAATCTTTTAAAATACAACGAGATAAAATAATCATAAAAATACATATTACCATAAGAAATAGAATTTAATAACCAACATGAATGTCGACAAAATTGAAAAGCAACTGCTATTGATTTTTTAGAAAACCATGTAAAGGCTTGGCCCGTAGAAAGTCAAGAACGAGTCGTTAAGCATACGAGGGTCAGAACGGGGACAAAATTACAAATAGAATTATGGTACATATAAACAAGAAAGATCAATCATGCTTATAGCATTGATTATGAAACACTTTCCAACTTCAATGCAAATTTATTTAAACATGTCTAAAATGCAATACATTCCTCGGTAATATTTTAAAACTTATCACAATACTACATTAATTTATTATATTTGAAAACTTAAACATTCATCGAAAAAAATAAACTTCATTCAAATGACGGCATTGAAATATAAATTGCCTGATTTAAACATCTCTAAAATGTGATACATTCCTCGGTAATAATTTTAGAATTATCATAATACTACGATAATTTATTATATTTGAAAACTTCATCGAAAACAACTGAAATTCATTCAAATGACGTCATAGAAAAAATAACACGCCTGGCTCTCTCTATAAAAGCAGCATTTCATTTATAAATAACTTCCCATTCATGTCATTCATCACAATACTATGATAATTTATTTTATTTAAAAATGAAGACCATGGAGCTACAAGTAATTACTCTATGCGTAAAACTTCATCGAAAAAAATCGTCCTTTTCTTTGTAAAATCAATGAATATTTCATTCATATCAGCTATGCAAACTCCATGAACTAAATGGTTTTGTGTTAAAGAAATACAGCAATTCTAATACAACTAATTCTTCATATTTTGCTGTTTACATTTTACATAGGTGAAAAATAGACTTCGTTGGAGAAATAATCAAATTTGGATGAGCATTTAAACTCAAATATATTGTAATTGTGTTGTTTCAGTATGTAGATGCACAGAATTTAGGCAAAAATAAAGTGGTTTTAGGACAGATACAGCACTCAATATGAATTAACAAGAAAGATCAATCATGCTTAAAGCATTGATTATGAAATACTTTCCAACTTCAATGCAATTTTATTTAAAAAAGTATAAAATGCAATACATTCCTCGGTAATATTTTAAAACTTATCACAATACTACGTTAATTTATTATATTTGAAAACTTAAACCTTCATCGAAAAAAATGAACTTTATTCAAATGACGGCGTTGAAATATAAATTGCCTGGTTTAAACATTTCTAAAATGCGATACATTCCTCGGTAATATTTTTAAAACTATCATAATACTACGATAATTTATTATATTTGAAAACTTCATCGAAAACAACTGAAATTCATTCAAATGACGTCATAGAAAAAATAACACGCCTGGATCTCTCTATAAAAACAGCATTTGATTCATAACATTTTCCCATTCATTTCATTCATCACAATACTATAATAATTTATTTTATTTAAAATTTAAGACCATGGAGCTACAAGTAATTAAACTCCATGCTTAAAATTTCAACGAAAAAAATCGTCCTTCTCTTTATAAAATCAATTAATATTTCATTCATATCAGCCATGCAGACTCCATGGGCTAAATTATTTTGTGTTCAAGAAATACAGCAATTCTAATACAACTCATTCTATATATTTTGCTGTTTACATTTTACATAAGTGAAAAATAGGTTTCGTTGTAGAAATAATCAAATTTGGATAATCATTTAAACTCAAATATGTTGTATTTGCGCTGTTTCAATATGTAGATGCACAGAATTTAAGCAAAAATAAAGTAGTTTTAGGACGGATACAACACTCAATATGAATTAAAAAGAACATAAAAAATCACGATTTTGAAACAAGATGGTTGCCATATATCATTTTGAAGTGGGTCATGTGATCCTTTCATATCATGGTCACGTGATCGTTTCATATAAGAGGTGTAATTATTATTTTAATTTTTATTTAAAAAACTACTGAATATATTTCTCTGAATTTTCTTTTATATATTTTATGGAGCAATTAGAATATTACCTAAAATTTTCGAAGCAATTCGTAAATTTTAAATAAGCTTAAAAAATGTTTGAAAAATTAAGTCCTATAGGGTTCAATGTATTTCATTTTTCAACCGGGGTTCAATCCAAAACTAATTGGGTGACATTATTACTTTCCTTATATACATAATGTATAAGGAAAGTATTGTGACAGTGTCGAAAATTCGAATTCGAGTTTTCGACGGGAGAGCACGTTTCAAGCATCCCTGATCACGAATCAAACATTTTTGAAGTGATGTCTGTGTGTGTGTGTGTGTGTGTGTGTGTGTCAGTGAGTCTGTGGAGACGATGACTGACGAACGAATGGACCGATTCGAACCAAATTTGGTACAAAAATCAAAATCCGTCAGCACTGGAAGCCTATTGTTTTTATACATAATCGAATGTTCAGAACCCCCCTAAATTTTCGAATAAAATTTTGAAAAAATCGTCAAAAATCAAAACCACTAATAAAGTTACGCAATTAGACTTTTCTTATGTAATTTTTCATTAGAAAACTATTGACATAAATTTTAGATTGCTTCCGTGAACCGTTCTCGAGATATTACACATTTTTCAAAAAAATATTAAAAGTCATATAAAATGAAAAAGAAATATTTCCTATTGAGAAACATGTTAACTTTTCATATGTAATACCATGCGATAAATTGGGTGACATCAATCTCGTGGATCTAGTTCGTTCCATTCATGAAAAAAGATACTTTGAGTAATACTTTTGTATTTGAACGCCAATAGTCATTTATTTGCTGTAAGAACAACTTATTTCTTCGTCCATAACGCTTGGCGACGAATTTGGCGAAATGTCGCCAACTTGGCGACTTTTTGAAATGTTGCCAAATTAACGAAAATCTCGCTAAATGGATGACGACCAATTGTCGAAAATTCAATACCTTGGAAAAAATATTAGTATCTACTATAGGAAAAACCTATTTTTTTACTGTAAAAGTAGTAAATTTATTACATTATATAAGGAAAGTCATGTGCTGCCCACATCAGATTTTTTATATTTACCGTAATTCTATTTATTATTTTGACCCCGTTCTGACCCTTAGTTATGCTTGGCGATTTGTTCTTAACTCTGAGGGTCACGCCTTTACATGATTTTCTACAAAATCAATAGCAGTTGATTTTCAATTTTGTCGACATTCATGTTGGGTATTAAATTCTATTTCTTCTTTTAATATGCATTTTTATGATTATTTATTTTATCTCGTTGTTTTTTAAAAGATTAAATATGTATAAATTGTGTATGTAATTTTGTATGTAGTTGATATATGCAAATTTGCCTGGCGGGTATGGCCTACATTTAGGCACTTGCTCGCCTTTTATTTTAATTTGCCTCTGATGAAGGACATGATAATTTACGGAAGCGATTTGGCTATGTGATTGGGTACGTCATAATAAGGCGATTTTAATAAATGGCTTTTTAACCACTTATTTGGTTGTTTTTGAATTTGGATTTCATTTGTTGACGTGTTTACCATGTTGTTTATATGGTATATAAAATGAGATGTTTGTTTCTTTGTCTGGTTATCTGTAGTGGAAAATCAATCATTGTACTGTCATGAAATTTGGCACAGGGTACCTTGGCTTCCAAGACAATCGCCTTGTCGGAAATTTCTTTAACTTTTCCTAGTAAAATATGTTTTTTAGTTATTTAATGCAAAAGCATCAATTTGAGCGATTTTCACGAAAATCGGCGCCACAGTGATTAAAAATGTTATCGCAGATGTTATCACAGATCAAAAATGTTTTCGTAACACCATCGGGAAGATTCTTTTTAAAAGAAAAACTTTAAACGGCATTCGTTCTATTGATAAACGCATTTTCGTGAAATTTTACCAAAAGACACACTTTTTGAGTTTTAAAGACGTTATTGATTTTAAAATTCTCATATAAAAATTTGACAGATAATTCCATCTTAATAATTTAACAGCAGCTTATCGGAATATTACACACTGCTCCAAATTACAAACAACGTTTTCGCGATTATTTGTATATTATTTATGATATTAGAAAATTATTCATGTATCGCTTATATTTAATAAAACTGAGTATTCCGCGGGAAAGATTCAGGTATTATTCTCTTCTTTGCACCATATATTATCCTCTTTGTGCCAGTGGAAAAGGCGGCAGTTTATAATTTCTATGACGTGACTCACTGGCATTCTTGGCAATCCGTGTCATATAAACGGGCTGAAAATGATGTGTCCAGAGATTTTTGGGGATAGAAAGTACTTTCATTTATAATACGTACACTGTAGCACTTTTGTTTTAAATCAAGTTCCGCTTTTCTATTTCATGCGTCCCGCGCGCCTATTTAGGGCACATTAACGAGGCTTACTTAGAGCGTATCAAAAGCAATTATTTCGGGCATAATACGCCAGTGCAGAGGGCGAATAAGATGCGATTATTTACAGTGTACCAAAAATATTCAAGCCATATTACTCCAGCACAGACTGCGAAAGTTGTATTTAAGACCTATCAAAGGAGCTTAATTAGAGCGTCTTTTACTCTGAGGACGAAATAAGTACTTAGGGTATAATACGCAGTTGTATTAGGGAGTAGCGGTCGATATACTCAGGACTCAAGACATATTGCGTACTTGTGAAATGGGCTAAGACGTGTTTACGTGCTTATTTTAGGCGTATCACGCTCATTTAGCGGGCAGGCTGAAGCTACGCGTGTGTTAACGCAGCGGTTAACTAATCAATTAATATCTGCTTTAAACCTCAAGCAACGCCCGATACATTTTCTGCGCGGTCGAGAGCTACTGCTAGAAAAGTATTGAAGTTAAGGGCTTCTAAAAGAACTCAGCGGTTATGACATACATAGCTGCGTGTGTGCTTACGTAGCGGTTTATTTTTAAATTTTTTTGCTATAGGTTTTCGTTTTGTTAAAGCGTCCATTAGTTTTAGAGAATTCGATGTGAGTTCCGGTGTTATTTTAGTCAGAGGTTAGGACATTTTAAATACCGGGCTACGTTTGCTACATTTTCTAGGATTATATATATGTATTGAGTTTTGCAAACAACCATTAGCGTAACAACTATTAGCGTAACAAGTATTCGCGTAATTATTTATTTTATTTAGATACAAACCATTTATAAAACTAAAATTTCGGAAGTAAATTTTCATCGGATGCAAGTTCAGCTTACTCAGCGTAAACCTATAATGGTCAGACTTTTACCTTCTAACGGCTGTCGTCAGCGGAAACATTTAAAGGAAGAAACGGAAGCGGAAACAGACTAAGATTTATTCAGTGGCGCCTGATAATAATTACTCTTTGTTCGAAACACTGGGTCTTGTAATTTTTTTTCAAAGAGCTGAATAAAAAAAAAGTGAAATTTTGCTTTGGATATGCTTAGTTGTATAATTAAAATGCAAATTATCTTGGAAATAACCTTGTGCATTTTATAGTCGACTAGCTAATTTTTATTGAAGTAATTATGTATAACATTGTTTCATATATTTTTGTTAGAAAATGGAGATTTTGATCCATATATATTCAACTATGTATTTTGCACATTCAATTGCTTTTTATTTTAAACTAGCAGCATACCCGTTCTTCGTACGGACTATATAATATAAAGAAACTTATAATTCGCAATCATGTGCAAATTTTGTTAAAATAGTAAATTTATTGCTCCTAAAGAGAAATTTAAGAATACCTGTTCTCACTATGGAAAATTATCTTCACGGGCAGATCGGAAGAATAAAACATCTTGGCCCCTTCTGTAAGCAAATTTACAAAAAAAGGAATTTAATCAATATATGCAACCCCGTACTACTTATATTGTCTCAGATTTGAAAATATGCCAGTGTGTTAGTAGAAGATTACACGTATTACGATATGAGTCTCAAAAATCTTTGCCAAAATAAAAGAGATGACGTAATAAATTGAAAATACCAATAATCACCGTACTCTTTATACCAGAAGGTCGTAATTGATTCCAATATATGCCAATATATATCAAAACATATGCCAATATACCTGTACTACTTATATTCTCGTAGATTGAAAGATATACCCGTGTATTTGTAGAAGATTACTCGTACAACGTACACTATATAAGTTTAAACAATTTTTGTCATAATAAAAGAATTGCATAATAACTTATAAATTGATTATTAAAATATCAATATTGATTATTAATTATTAAAATATCAATAATCCCTGAATCAATAATCCCCGAAAATATCAATAATAATAATAATGTTTAAACCTGAAGACCGTAATTGATATTATCCAGTCAAAAATGCTATAAGAAAAATCAAATCGTTATTTTCTAAAATATATTTTTATATCCATTTATTTATTATTCAAATCGAATAAATAATTATTAAAATTAACAGACAGATTTAATTTAATTGCGTTTCTGAGTAACATGATATAAGATAGAATTTTCCTCATAAACTGCGAAATTAAATAACCATTTTGATTTCTTTATACTTTTCATTGTTCAGTAAAAGCTTGTTTTAAATAAACCATGTAGATATTTTTCCCCTTTAAATCGTGTTTCAAACAATTCATGTTTTCAGAAAGTGAATAATTAGCGCAAAAAATCTCCGATCAACCTTAGAGATTAAATTTTAATTCACTTTCAAACGATTTTAAAGCTTTTTGTTTGGATAAACCATGGAATTAGAGAGTAGAACCCCTAGGAAAAAGTTTCGTTTTTCATTTATATCTCAGAAACCCCTGATCATAGATACTCGAAATTTGGACAAAATTTATGGAAGACAATTTTATGGCCATCCACAAAATTTCATCAAATTCGGTTCGGTCGTTCTTCCGTGGTGATGAGACAAACGAAAATTTCGTTTTTTACTAGTATCTCGAGAACCACTGATCGCAAAAATTCCAAATATAGAGTAAATTTTAAGTGGGACTATTTCCAGGTGACCCACAAAATTTCATCAAAATCCGTTCAGCCGTTCTCCGGTGATGACGGGACAAACAGGCAGACAGACAGACAGATTTTCAATTTTATATATATACTAGCAGCATACCCGTTCTTCGTACGGAGTATATAATATAAAGAAACTTGAAATTCATAATCATGCCCAAATTCTTATAGTATACTAAATGACATGTTTAATCAAAATATTCTGTTAAAATATTTAATATAATGCTCCTAAAAAGAAGTTTAAGAATCTCTGTTCTCGCTATATAAAATTATCTTCATGGACATATCTGAAGAATAAAACATCTTGGACCTCTTATGTAAGCAAATATAAAAAAAATATGGAATTGAATCAATATATGCAAAATAAAAGCGTTAAAATTGTATGGGACCCGTACTAATTATATACGCGAATATTAGAAAATATAACCTGTATTAGTAGATTACATGTATAAATTGAAAATACCAATAAACCCGTAATCTTTAAATCTGAAGACAGTCATTTATTCCAATATATGTCAAAATTAAAGTGCTAAAATTATATGGGAAGATATACACGTACTACTTATAATGTCCGATTATTAGTAGAAGATTACCCGTTTTGCAATATGAGTCACAAATGTTTTTTGGTAAAATACAACAGACGACGTAATAAATTGAATATATAATTAATCCCCTTAATCTTTATACCAGAAGACTGTACATGATTCCAATATATATGCCAATATATGTCAAAATATATGCCAATATACCTGTACTACTTATATTCTCGTAGGTTAGAAGATATACCCGTGCATTCCTAGAAGATTACTCGTACAACGTACAATATGCGTGTGTCAGCAATTTTTGCCGCAATAAAACAATGGCGTAATAACTTAAAAATATCAATAATCCCTGAATCAATAATTCCGGAAAATATCAATAATAATAATGTTTAAACCTGAAGAGTATAATTGATATTATCCAGTAAAAAATGAAATGGCAATGAAATTTATTTTATATACATATCTTCATTATTCAAATCGGAAAGGATTTAATAAAAATCGTCTGCCGCATAAACACATTGGATTTAAATCCGTTGCTAAGCGACATGATATCATTTGCTTCAAATAAATTGGTAGAAAAAATATCGTCTAAATAGTTATATTTCTATGGAACATGTGGCGACAGTTTCGTCAAATTAGCGACATTTTAAAAAATCGCCAAATTTATCGCCAAGTGGGACTGAAGAACTGACAGTTCCACTTTGCGACAAATTGACGAAATATCATCACAATACTATCCCGTAACAAAAAACAATTAATATCATTTATGTAGCGCAATTTTATCAATTTCAAGATATTTTTATAGATTTGAAAACATTTTTATCAATTTGGTGACATTTTAAAAATTCGCTAAATGTATTACTAAGTAGGATGGTTGGTCTGACAGATAAATGCTAACCAAACATCATTTCAGTACTCTCTTCTAACAAAACAAAAAAAAATTTCATTGATATGTAGAAGACCCAAGCCACACGACCAACCCGAAGGTTTATGGCAGCTGTTTGTGTGTCGTTTATATCAATTTGGCGACATTTCCGTCAATTTGGCAAAGTTTAAGAAAAGTTGTCAAATTAGCGATATCCCTCCAAATTCGTAGCTTTGAATTTGCAGATCTGAATGAAACATTCTTATCCCGTTTCAATATACTAAATGAAAACACTACAATTGTATTAGAAGATATACCCGCTCTACTCTTTTTCTGTTTCAACAATCGGCTATATGAATTTATTGGCTAAACACAATATATGAGTTTAGTAGCTAAATACGATATAAGCTTGAAAACTCTTTGCCAAAATAAATGAAATTGATGTACGCAGTCAGCAATTAATATAATTAAAAGAAAAATCAAACCGTCCATTCATAAGATATACTTTTATATCCATTTATCCATTTATTTATTATTTAAATCGAAAAAAAATAATAAAAACATTAACAAACACATTTAATTTAATTGCGATGCCGAGCAACATGATATATCCTCCTAAAATGTTAAAATTTACTAACCACTAACAGCACACCTGTTATTCGTACGGAGTGTATAATTTAAAGAAACTTAAAGTTCGCAATCATGTGCAAATTCTGTTAAAATATTAAATTTATTGCTCCTAAAGAGAAGTTTAAGAATATATGTTCTCACTATGCAAAATTATCTTCACGATCAGATCTGAAGAATAAAACACCCTGCCCCCTTTTGTAAGCAAATTTACAGAAGAAAAAATAGGAATTGAATGAATATATGCAACCCCGTACTAATTATATTGTCGCAGATCAGAAAATATGCCAATGTGTTAGTAGAAGATTACCCGTATTACAATATGCGTCTCAAAAATATTTGCCAAAATAAAAGAGATGACGTAATAAATTGAAAACATCAATAATATCCGTACTCTTTATACCAGAAGGTCGTAATTGATTCCAATATATGCCAATATATATCAAAACATATGTCAATATACCTGTACTACTTATATTCTCGTAGATTAAAAGATATACACGTGTATTTGTAGAAGATTCGTACAACATACAATATATGAGTTTAAACAATTTTTGTCATAATAAAATAATTGCATAATAACTTGAAAATATCAATAATCCTTGAATCAATTATCCCCGAAAATATAAATAATAATAATTGTTAAACCTGAAGACCGTAATTGATATTATCCAGTCAAAAATGCTATAAGAAAAATCAAATCGTTCTTTTCTAAAATATATTTTTATATCCATTTATTTATTATTCAAATCGAAAAAATAATTATTAAAATTAACAGACAGATTTAATTTAATTGCGTTTCTGAGTAACATGATATAAGATAGAATCTTATAACATGTTAAATATGTCATGTCTTATAACATAAACTGCGAAATTAAATAACGATTTTGATTTCTCTATACTTCTCATTGTTCCGTAAAAGCTTGTTTTAAATAAACCATGAACCATGGAGATAGATTTCCCCTTTAAATCATGTTTCCAACAATTCATATTTTCAGAAAGTGACTAATTAACGCAAAAAATCTCCCATCAAACTCAGAGATTAAATTTTAATTCACTTTCAAACGATTTTCAAGCTTTCCGTTTGGATAAACCACGGAGTTAGGGAGTAGAACTCCTAGGAAAAAGTTCCGTTTTTCATTAATATCTCGACAACCCCAGGTCTTAGAAACTCGAAACTTGGACAAAATTTATGGGGGGATATTTCAAGGCTATTCACCAAATTTCATTAAATTCAGTTTAGCCGTTTTTCCGTGATGATGAGACAAACGAAAATTTCGTTTTTTACTAATATCTCGAGAACCACTGGTCGTAGACACTCAAAACACAGATATAATTTTAAGTGGGGCTATTTCTGGGCTACCCACAAAATTTCATCAAATTCGGTTCAGCCGTTCTCCCGTGATGGTGTGACAAACAGACAGACAGACAGACAGACAGACAGACAGACAGATTTTCATTTTTGTTTATATAGATTTGCATTATTAAAAAAATCTGATGTGTTAAACTCATGACTTTCTCTACACATCTTGATGTTTTTGTGTACAGTGGAACTCCTCTTAAACGGAACTCCGCTTAAACCGGCTTCGATTTGATCTGTAAGAGTTTAAACTCATTCCTTTTAAAAATTGTCTCATCTAGAGGTAGTCTTTCTTGTGTAATCTAAATGTAATCAAAGTGCAATGTAAATATCTAAATCTTCTTAATCTAAATATCACGGGGATGACCTAGAAGGCTGTAGGAAGTGTGACAGCGGAACGGCGGTTGACAGTACCAATTCTAATATCGAAATAAATGACTGTGCCTGTATAATTAAATCTCGAATAATGTTGATTCTGAACGGTGAGGAGTCAGGAATAGTTCAATGGGTGCATGACATTATATGCACAAAATTTTATAACGTGAAGGCCGTCGTGATCGTGTGAGAAAATACAATACATAAAGAATCAGTATACTACTAGTGCAAACCCAGTTGCTCCTCCTCCTTAGTGATGGATGCAAATTCCCACCAATGACTGGAATGTAATAAAATAGCAAGAAAGGGAGACATGCACACTAAATGATTACTCCAAAAATGATGGAATTAAATTATTTAATCAAGATATTATCAATATATATATATATATATATATCCCTAACAGCATGTTTTTCACAGTGACATAAGATTTACGTCACACTGTGACTTTGGGACGTCACAGGACGCCGTAGTACGTTTCGACAATGTCATATTGAGGTCACAGCGAAGTCATTTTGGTCATTGTCATGGTCGTTTGTGACGTCGCATATTAACTTGTTTGTGACGTCACATTGTAGATGTCATTGTAATGTCGTCACATTGTTACGTGTTAATTGAATTGTGGAAACGTCACAGAATGTAGTCACAATGAAGTTACAAATTTCCTAATACGTAATGTCGTATAGAAGTCTCAGATATGATGTCACATTGTGACCCAGATGTCACGTGACTACAACGTCATTGTCACACATGTGACGATCTTTGCTGTGAGGGATATATATTCAAATTATGCCATAACATTAATCTTTTTGTTCCTCCAAGTAATTTTACATTAAAAGATACTCTCTTATTTCATGTATAAATATCAATTATGTTATAACACCCGAAGCACAACTTTCTCAATTCATATTCATTTTCGTTTCAGAACTTAAGTACATGTTATTTATACTTGGAACAGACTATTTTCAATTCTCAATAAAAAAAAATAGATTAAACGTTATCTTAAGAGTTCTGGAGTATAGGTCTGGCTGGTATCGGGCTTAAGAGCCAAGTGCCGTCATTAATCATCTCGAAAATAATAATTTTCTACTTATAGAAAGATTCTTGGACAGATTTTATTTCCTGTTTCGACTTTTAATAGAAATGATCACGGATGCATCATTGATTAAGGAATGGTTATAATTTTGTAAAATTTTGAGGGGACCGCCCGCATGTCCAGATTATTTAATTGCTTTTTTCCATCTCCTTCAAAATACTCGCCAAACACAACTACCGTACCTTTCCCAAGCCAAACACAACTACCGTGACGTCAGCAAAATATCACGCCTTCCAAATGTACCACACAGGCAACGGCTGACGACACGTACATCTACGCCAGCATCCACATTTGAAAGTCGCGAGCCTCAGAGACTCTGGATTCCGCATTCTCACAACCGGCCAATAAACAGAACAAAAATTAATACATCTTCAAATTAACGGTCGCTTCGAAAGCGGAAGCAAGTCAAGGCATGAAAGATCACAAAAATCGTGCAGTTTTTCGCACACAGTAAAACACTTAAACCAGAACACAGTTATATAGGAACAAATAATATAAAAATACATTTAATCTTCAGCAGAGTCGAGAATTTATAAAATTCCGACACGGCAAAAGAGATGTGGAAGAATGGTTTAATATGTTATTGGACCTCGAAATGCTATCTGACGAAGACAGCCGTCTTCAATGCTATCGCTATGCCTCTAGATGACGCACATTCACTAAAAGACTTATGAGTTCCACATATTGATGGAATGGACAATATAGAAATGGTTCTTTGTTAGATAGAAATCTACCTCCAATTTAGTAGATTTTATGTTAGTATAGAAATGCTGGATTTTGCAATAAATTGATGTTTTTCTTTTTGTATGCAGTGGAACTCGGCTTATGCGTAATTCCTCTTAAGCTGGTTTCAATTTGATCTATAGAAGTTAAAACTTACTCCTTTTAAAAATTATCTCTCCTAGAGGGAGTTTTTCTTGTTTTATCTATATGTAGTTGAAGACCCAGACCGTCCGACTCGTCCAGAGGACTAAGAGCAACTATTTGGACGGCCGGTTATCTATATGTAGTGTAAATGTAATCTAAATGTCTAAATCTTCTTGATTTAAATATCATTCGAAGGATTTAGAAGGCTGTAGTGGTATTACAGAAGAGTGGTTTAAATATGACATTGGATCTCAAAATGCTGTCTGACGACAGCTGTCTTCAAGCTATTGCTATGCCTCCAGATGACTCTGAAACTTCGGATGAAGGATATTCACTAAAATTCTTGACTTATTGATGGAATGAGTGATTTAAAAATGGTTCTTTACTATGTCAGATAGCAATCTATCCACAATTCAATAGATTCAATCTTAGTAAATTGAACTTTAAAACAAAAAATCGCTATTCATGTTTAACTTTATATCTCTATTAAAAAAACTAGGTGAAAGCAGCTGACAAAATCTTCTTAAAATAGAGAAATTTTCTGTCAAGGCAATGGCTGAGCCTAAACTATCAAATAATTTGCAATTTTGCATGATAATTTAAAATACTTTGCGATATGTTGTTTCTTACTTTGGTTACAATAGGATAAACATTTCTATTTTCTATACAATTTTGAAGTGACACAATTTTACACTATTTTTGTATGAAAATTTTATTTTTTTTTCATTTGTCTTCAAAATTTAATTTTTCATTGTTGAATGTTGAATGCTGTTTTGTTGTTGCATTGTTGAATGTTGAATGCTGTTTTGCTGTTGCATTGTTGAATGTTGAATGCTGTTTTGTTGTTGCATTGTTGAATCTTGAATGTTGTTTTGTTGTTGCATTGTTGAATGTTGCATTAAATGTTGTAAAACTGAATGTTGAATGTTGTATTGTTGAATGTTGTTGCTATTTTCTGCAAAAGAACTAATATTTAAATGACGCCAATAAAAATAAATTTATTAATCAGAGCCAATGATTTTATATACATGTAGACACTACTTGCATTTTGGCAACATTATCCGCCATAAGCCACCGTTCGCGCTGCCGGTGACGTCACAACCAGTCAATTTATTTGTTATTATGAACACTGAAATTAAAATATATGAAATTAAAACAAGATAGTCGAAATAAAAGTAAAATATCGATAGATACATGCGATAGCAAATAGCAAAATCGTAGAGTTGAGGTTGTAATGCTGATAGTTGACTGTGTGTGACGTCACATCAAGGAAGAGTTTTAACTTATGACGTCGGTGCCATTAGTGTCTCCATGTATATAATCTCGTTGCTTAGAGCTATGATCATAGAAGTAAATGAACTCTCTAACTCCATGATGAGCTATCGTTGAGACTTTCGTTATATTTGGCTATCGTTAGATTTTAAATGTCTTATATTCGTAAATATGTACCTAAAAGTTAAATATTTACTTAAACAATGCTATGTAAGTCCTTTTATAATTGAAAAAATACTAATATGGGCAATTTTCACTCTTAATTAGGATATTAGGAGTACCGCGCGGGTGCACACTAATTGTTTAAGTGGATTGCGCGATTTTCTGGTCCGAATTATCGAACACTTTTTGATATTTTAGAAGAGGATCGTGGGAATATACACGTGGCGGTGAGTGAGCGGCAGCGAACAAGGAGTGGATTTCCCCTAAGACCTCGTGAAGTTTCGGGCGGTTCTTACTCGGAAAATTCCGAGTAAGTTTCTTCTCATGCATCTTACAGATTTTCCCGTCACATTTGAGGAGCTGATCGCCGGAATTCTACTTGGTTCTTTTACAGGAAATTCCTAGTAAGTCCTCCTACATTTTCCGCGATTTTTAGTCACATTTGAGGAGGCGTATTGACATAAAATTTTCTGCACATGGATTTTTTATAACTGTTCGTGTATTCGTTCCTGATTTATTGTGTTCATATTGCACACACACACATATACATATATGTTGTGGGCGCGGTAGCCCATTGGTTAGCGCGCTGGAGTTGCACTCGGTAGGCCCGGGTTCGATTCCAGCCGCTGCCAAAACTGCCGCCGTGTTCATGAGGAGTACGATCACGTTAAACATGTGGGTCCGAAAGTCCTTCCCAGAGGTTGTTGGTAGGGGAATGAGGGTACGGTCCCTGTGGATGCCTCCCCCACTGGGTTCCGGTCTAAATTGGGTGGCACTTCCCGACCGTCCAAACAGTTACCTTACACCTTTCTGGTAGGTCGGACGGTCTGGGTTTCAACAACAACATATACATATATGGGCATCTTTCCAAAAGAGTCCAAAAGTATCAAAATACTTGTCTGCCAAAATCTTGAACTCGAAAATTTTCGAGAAATAATATTCATTCAACTTTCGAACGTTTCTTACATGTCAAAGTCCCTTCAAATAGTAATTTCATTGTTTGGATATTGTTACTTAATGACTAAGTCTTTCCCTCGTTTAGTAACGCCATTATTCTGCGTTGAAAATTCTCTTCCAGACAAACGAGCCTTCAAACGCCCCCTGTAAAGCTAGAGGGACAAAATTAATGTCAAGTGTGAAGAGACTGAATTAATGCTCGCTAAAGTTAATGTCAGTAATTTTAGCACCTTTAAACTGTATATTTCAGATTATGACGGCATAATTCGGTGTTTAGATCTTCATTTTCAACATTTAATGTAATAATGAGGCGTTGTCTTTCTCGGCATTATTCTTAATTTAAACAATTTTAGCTATTTCAGGTATTTAAATCATACTTTGTTCCATAAATTCAGTTTATAAGCATTTTTGAGGCATATTTCTTGAATTAATCCAAAGGCTGTTTTAAAAAAGGTTTGGAATTGGTGAGTTTGCTGGAAATGCAAATTGAGTGTGATTTGACATATATGTGACATATTCCAATTACGTATTTTATCGGTGAACAATTTGTCTGCGTTGAACAATCTGTGGATGTTGTGTGATTTTTATAGGTGCAGAAATGTTGCTGTGCAATTGTTTTTCCCAATTTTTTTAAGCATCTAATTTTCAGGATCTGCTCTATATCTTAGATACTAATTCAGCTTCGATTGGCTGTAGAGAGTGATTAGATAATTACTGATATAGATGCAGCACCAAATTCCTGAGTGGTAGGAGGTTTACTAAAGATTTTCAATTGTGTATTTTATCGGTGAACAATTCTTATGCGTTAAACAATCCGTGCATAGTGTGCGATTTTCATATGTGCAAAAATGTTGCTGTATTATGGTTTTCACCAACATTGTTTTGAAGCACCCATTTCTCAGAATCTGCTCTAGGTATATTTTAAATGATAATTCAGCATCGATTTGCTACCGATAGAGATTAGATGATTATCGATGTAGATACTGTATCGAATTCCAGTTAGGTAGGATGTTTACTAAAGATTCCCAACTGCGGATTTTTTTTCCTTGCGGATTCATTTTCATTGAAGCGTTTATTTCTCAGAATGATCTATAGATAAAAATAAGATCAGGGGTTTTCTCAACCTATTCATAAAACTACCAAAACCAAAATTCAAAAATTGTTGTTCCACCAACAAAAATATTCCTTGTATATAAATAGGAAGTCAATACTGCAATTAATTCAGTGAAATGCACACATTTTTATTTCATTTTTAATGAAGAGCTGAATAATAAGAGCTGAATAATAAGAGCTGAATAAAAATGAAGAGCTGAATAAAAATAATAAGTATTAGCAAATACACCTAACAAGACAAAATTCCGTTTTTAACACTTTACAACAAAGTTGAAAAGTGTTTATGACTTTGTTCATTCTGTCAGTCAGTCAGTCTGTCTGTCTGTCTGTCTGTCTGTCTGTCTGTCTGTCCGTTAGCACGATAACTGCTGTAAAAATGACTTAATCAGAATGAAATTTTAGTATGTTGTTCAGACGGTCTGTAGGACATATGGGAATATAAATGAATAATATCACCCAATTAGTTTTGGATTGAATCCGGGTTGAAAAAATGAAATGCATTGAGCCCTATGGGACCTAATTTTTCAAACATTTTTTAAGGGGATTTAAAATTCACAAATTGCTTCGAAAATTTTAGGTAATATTCAAATTGTTCCATAAAATATATAAAAAAAAATTCAGCGAAATATATTCAGTAGTTTTTTAAATAAAAATTAAAATAATAATTACACCTCTTATATGAAGCGATCACGTGACCATGATATGAAAATATCACATGACCCACTTCAAAATGATATATGGCATCCATCTTGTTTAAAAATCGTGTGTTTTTAAGTTCTTTTTAATTCATAATGAGTGTTGCATCCGTCCTAAAACTACTTTATTTTTGCTTAAATTCTGTGCATCTACATACTGAAATAACGCAAATACAATATGTTTGAGTTTAAATGATTATCCAAATTTGATTATTTCTACAACGAAGCCTATTTTTCACTTATGTAAAATGTAAACAGCAAAATATGTAGAATGAGTTGTAGTAGAATTGCTGTACTTCTTTAACACTAAATAATTTAGCCCATGGAGTCTGCATGGCTGATATGAATGAAATATTAATTGATTTTATAAAGAGAAGGACGATTTTAGTCGATGAAGTTTTAAGCATTGAGTTTAATTACTTGTAGCTCCATGGTCTTAATTTTTAAATAAAATAAATTATTATAGTATTGTGATGAATGAAATGAATGGGAGAAGGTTATGAATGAAATGATGTTTTTATAGAGAGATCCAGGAGTGTTATTTTTTCTATGACGTCATTTGAATTAATTTCAGTTGTTTTCGATGAAGTTTTCAAATATAATAAATTGTCGTAGTATTATGATAGTTTTAAAAATATTACCTTGGAATATATCGCATTTTAGAGATATTTAAACCAGGCAATTTATATTTCAATGCCGTCATTTGAATGAAGTTCATTTTTTTCAATGAATGTTTAAGTTTTCAAATATAATAAATGAATGTAGTATTGTGATAAGTTTTAAAATATTACCGAGGAATGTATTGCATTTTAGACTTTTTAAAATAAAATTGCATTGAAGTTGGAAAGTGTTTCATAATCAATGCTTTAAGCATGATTGAACTTTCTTGTTTTATATCTGGTTCTATTTGTTTATTTGCCTTCAAATTGAGTTTTGATAAATATTTGTTTTTTAAGTACAGCATTGAAGAAAATCCTATTTTACATAAGTAATTACAAAAAATGGCATTAAAATATAATTGCTTCTTCTGAAATATCTTTAAAGCGTTACTATCGCTTAATTCAGAAGTTGATCAAAGCGTTGATTTTAAACGTTTTCATTAAACGTCTGTCACATCAAATATGAATAAGTTGCTATTTTCTTCAAAAGAAAGGTATTCGGCTAATTATACAAATTATCCACTTACCGCCAGTCATCTTCCCACGTGCCACCAGTCGTACACGTATGACTGGTTGTAACCGCTGAATAAAATGATGGCTGATATGTATTCAGTATCAAATCTCAAAAGGAAGGGGTTACCTAATATGCCAAGGAGCATGGATGGAAAGGGTACATGTCTCCTTCTCGACCAAATATTAAGATTATTCAACAGTAATTTTAGAACTGGTCAAGGAGTCATCGGACTGCAATATGGTGTCTTAGAAAAGTCCGAATATTGGAGTGATCACCTTGAAACTCAAGAGCGCGCTGAATATTTAAAAGGCACAGTGAATAAACTTTTTAAGTCTTGCTACAAGAAGGACTTTTGATAGTGCAAACAATTTTCATAAATTAATGAACAGTTCAACGAATCGTCAAATTTTATCAGTGGATCTTATTGATAATGATTTTGGTTTTATTTTTGCTTAATAACTGTTTTTTTAGTTTTACTAATATAATTTTAGTTAGTCTGGTAGATTTGGGTGAACAAAACTCTATCAATCCAGATAGAATCGTGTTATGCATACTCATATTGCCTACAAAACGTCTCATATGTTGTTGTGCAACTTCAAATATTAAAGGAATCATTTCGAATTTCTTAGTAGTTCAATAGATATATGAACAGATGTCATCTATATAGCCGAAGACCGCTGGTTCGATCTCTCTTGAAACATGAGTTCTGTTGCTGTTGTTAATTCCCTTGGGCTAGGAACCACTTAGATCAAAGTATTTGTTGTCGAAGGAGGCCAGCAATCACCTCTTGATCGTTTGAGAGATGTCCGAAGCACCAAGGTAATCAAGGATGTGAGGAGTAGTTGCAGAAATCGAAAAACACACATATGACGGGAAGGTCTGAATTCCATCAACGTATTTAATTAGTTTAGTATGTCCCCTAAGTAATACATATTGAAGCACTCTGAAGCATTCCAGGGTTCTTAAATTCTAATGCCAAATTAGGTCGTTTAGCTGGGTGCCAAGTATGAATTGAATGCATAATCCAAGTTTTGTATGTTTTTGATTTAAACAGGGGGTAAATATCCGTAGCAGTTATATTGTTATATGTTGAAATAGTCTACTTGCAACCTTATTTTGCCACTAAATTAGTGACCTCGTTGCAATACAAATATCAACATAAAAGGTATCCAGTAGAGACACAAGGAATCTGTATGTGTCATATTGGACAACTGGATGATAATCTCGACCTATTTTGTCCATATCATTACGCCAGGATTTAAGGTACTGCATAGAGCTTTCACTATCTGTCATAAACCAGACAAGCTAGAAGTCATAGCATACTTCATAGTCTCTTTTGAGCTAAAAGTTTGGATCGAAAGATCGAGCTATGGTTTGAATTTCTAAGGAATCCAAACAATAGTTCGGTTAAGTTTAATGTCTTTTACTCTCTCTTTCTCTTACGTTTTCAGATGTTTTAATAAAAATGCCGTGCTACCCGTCTTATTCGAGTCTAACTTACAGTCATCAGTATAAATTTTGAAAACATGCAGAGTTTGTTTTACAATAATGACTGCACGACGTAATCCAGAAAGTTAGATGCAGCGAATCACTGAAGTTAGAGTAAATTAAAAATTTGAATTACGTTTCATGCAGCAGTTCCAATTTTTTTAGAGTTACATAAACATGATCCTTTTTTGTATACAAAAGCAGACTTACACAAGATATTAAAAATAACTTCTTAAGAAGAAGATAAACGAATACTTTCATAAGATATAAAACAAAAATTCATAAAGTTGAAGAGAAAAGAGGAGAGTCTAGAGATATAGAAGAAAGATTTCTAAAGATGAAAAGCAGAAACGACTTTCTAAAGGATATATGAAATTGCATGTCGATCCAAAACCTGAAGGAGGTTAATGTAGGATTCACTTCAAATATTAAAGGAAAGTTTGTCATCTTAGTTCAATGGTTGGATTGTCACCTGTTTCCCTGCATATTGTTGATTCGATTACCCACTTCGGTAAAAACTTTTTCATAAATATAATATTTTTCTTATTAGAAATTACATACATGTATACAACGTGTGAAAACAAATCTAAAGGAAACTATGCGGAATAAAACATGGTAATTTGTATGGAACTTACTGAATAAAAATGTTCATAAAAATTTGCACTTTGCAGTATACAGGTTCTTTTAAACAAGTGTAGGATACGTGTATCTCAAACAAGTCTGTTGGTTTAATATTTCATTATAACTAATTATATTACATTACACATATTAAGTCTCATTATCATAGCTTATGATCTATCATCATAGTTTACGAACTTAGAATCACTTGATCATTTCCATTTCATATTCTCTGGCCATTTCATTATATGAATTTCACCACTTCCAGAGGTTCAGCTCCGTTATTCATGACAGTAAACGTAGCTAGTTTATTTAATACGCATTGAGTGGCAATTCAAGCAGCCATAATTTAGAGTATCACACTGATTAATTACAGAAGACCCTTCGTGAGGTATTTGGGTTTGGCGGAGAATGATAATAAAAGGTTTCGCGAAGTTTTAATAGCACTAGTGCCATTTGTGATAGAGGAGGAAAGGGCACTTTCCCGTGCTATTTTTAATTATAATATAAAATTTTAATTAAAAACAAGAACTTTTGGAATGTATGGAGGTTAAAATTTAATATTATATCATTGAAGTAGCAGATGTACACATATATAAATTTAAAAAGCATGTTGTTTCTAAAAAATAAAACAAAAAACAACTAGGAATTTCAAATCAATTATAACAAATATAATATATGTAATCACTGTAAATAAGGGAAAATGTGTTAATAATAAACTACTTGAGGTAAAATTTGAGTATTTACTTAACTCCCCCGTAGTTACAAATTTATCTTTCAGTGCTTCAAAAACATGCCGATACGAGTTAAATATTGGGCCAGTATAGTATATCTTGGCGCTTCAGTGAAAATATTTGCAATGTAACACCAATATTGGGGATAAAATTAGCCGCCAGTATTGGCTAATTTTAGCATTAAGATATTACGCCAATATTGGCGTTACATTTGAAATACTTTTATTATTTGGAATATATTAGCAACAAATACTAGCTAAATAGTGGATATACATTGATATGACAATAGTAGCCTTTAATGGCTAACCAATAAGGGTCCAATAGTAAAAGGCAATATTGACTCAGTATTTCCAAAATGTCTGCACTATCATATCGGTCCAATGTTACGTCTATATTGACTGCCAATATTAATATCTATCTAGGAGGACGTACCCACTGTTATAGTTATATGATATGTTGTTGAGGAGACCCAGACCGTCCTACCTACCAGAAAGGTGTAAGGTAACTGTTTAGACGGCCGGGAAGTGCCACCCAATTTAGACCGGAACCCAGTGGGGGAGGTATCTGCAGGGACCTTACCCTCCTTCCCCTACCACCAATCTCTCGGAAGGACTTACGGACTAACATGTTTAACGTGATCGTACTCCGCATGAACACGGCGGCAGTTGTGGCAGCGTGCAAATCCAGCGCGCAAACCACCGGGCTACCGCGTCCAAAATTTGCCAACAGCACGCGGGTTTCCCAGGTCATCACCCACCGAAGTACTAACCGCGTCCGATGCTGCTTGACTTCGGTGATCTAACGAGAACCGGTGTTTTCTGTACGGTACGGCCGTTGGCTCAGTTATATGATACGTGGATGAGTTCGAATTTCTGAATGATTAACACTTTGTTAAAAACACTAGTAAGTGTAAACTAGTAAGCGGAATAATACACAACTAGTAACTCTCTAAGTATCGTACAAGATCACAAGTTTATGACCAGACACAATAAAACAGCAATAAAATGCTGGACTTACTCATTTAGATTTTACTCTCAAAACAATGACTGCAGTATTCATAAATCGCTTTGACTCTTATTACGCTAACTCAATGTAACTGAACGACGAACCACTTATATACACTTTGTAGAAAGACCACTAGATAATGACGTTCCTGGAATAGGACGCCAACTTCAAATTTCGAACAGTTTCTAAAACTCGCCAAAAGTCCACACGTTGGCAATATTTACAAATTTATCGCCAGGGTCGATCATCCCGCGTCTTTAATAATAATGGTTGCCTGAAAATGTAGTTTTTCCACGGAGCTAGGCAATATATCGTGAAAAATTTTAAGTACTATTCGTAATCAAATAGTATGGTAAGTAACCCGAAGCAGCAATCAAATTGAAGTCTTATCAGACAAGACAGTGTTAAGAGTATTAGAATTTCAGCAATTGTAATTTGCTTTCAGCAATGTGATAAACAAATTATTTGCATCCCATCATGGTAATTTTCATTAAATCAACATTGCACGAGTTTTTGTTACATTTAATATTCAGTTTTCTACGAATATTGTAGCGCATTTTCGGTAAAAGCGTATGTTTGGTATGAATATAAATATATCATTGGTTAAATGTAATTTGATATGTTCATTACTTTGATATTAGCTTTATTAGAATGTAAATTTTTCATTTTCCCTTTTGACTGAAATTTAAGGAAGACGCCCATAAACAAGGAATTTAGTTATAATGCCTGTGATAATAAACGTACGTATCATTGAAACAAAAGATGAAAGAAAGATGCGATGAATAATAAAATCAGGTTATCAAAGCTAAAATGTAACAGATGCCTAACAAAATCTATAAATTAATATTTCTCTGCAGTCATTTTACCTCCCCAAACAAAAGATAATGTTATCTTGTAATAAAGATATTGCTCACCATGCACACGGTGTTAATAAAAGTGCAACGACGAAGGATTCTAACATTATTCTGGGAAAACCGTCACGTAATTAATAACTTTCACTGATAAGGCAGGGGACGGCATGATCACTTACACTCTCATAATTCACGTAGTTTTCCCATAAAATGCGATAAAATTCGTTAATTTATCTCCATAAATGTTCGTGTCCCTGTTCAAAAGGTTCGATATTACAAGTCTTGCAGGTCTCGTGGGAGAAACTAAATTAGCACAGTTTCTGAATGTATGGATTCATAAATCAGTATTAAATTGCGTTTAACAGTGGTTCTCGTGATAAATGAGATGGAAATTATGCGATAGCGTAAGGTACAGAAAGTCTTTTAAATTAGTCTTTACTTGTAAGAACAATGAATATGAATAAATTTGATTGTATGTGGTACTTCTTCAGTTCAGGATGAAATATTTTTCCACTATATTCCTCGTATGAATGATAATACAGTAACACTTCTCTAAAGAGACCACTCTGCGTTCACATAATAAAGTGGTCGCTCAGAGAGGTAATTTTGTAATGGAGGTTTATGGTGAAAGGGGGGGGGGAAACATGAAATTAATCAAAAACAATTGAAATTATATACATAAATGGCTAATGTTGTATCCTCTTTGTATGCAAAATATAAAATTAAATTAACTGTAACGTGTTTCAACTCCACTTTCTTAAACCAGAATTATTTTTCAAATTTTACAAGAAAATTTTGAAAAATCGATATCGTGTGTCGAAATGATTAAAACTATAGCGTGTTACCATTCACATTAAAGGTCTTGAAAAAACCTTTCGGTTGATACCATACTTGACAATGTAACCCCTTGTGAGGGGAACTTGCCCCCAAGGGTGCTACTGACGTCACAGACAGAGAAATTGTATCGCGGCTACTTTCCCAGTTCCGCAAAAATCCATTAATATTTGTGGTTGCTATTGGGTACGCAAGAATTCGATCGCAGATATTAGACAGATAGACAGACAGACATACGGATATCACTACGAAATTAGTCAAAAAGCATTCAGGAGGTCTAAAATCGTATATTGGAATCAAAATCACTAAATCGAAAATTTTCGTGGAAACAATTTCTCAATACTATGTATAACAAAGCAAAAATGCGATTTGAAAATTTGATATTTAAATTTTCAAACTATGATATTTAACACATTTTTAACAAAAGGATGAATAATAGTTTATGTTGATGTTACAATGCTTTTCTATTACAATTTTGTTCCAAACAAGTTTGAAGTTCAGTAAATAAATGTATTTTATCGTCTTGAACACAGAGTGATGTTTCCCTCTATTCACTTCTTTGACCGTTTCCAGAGACGAGAGGGCGAAGATAGTTTATGTGATAACTCTGATGATAGTTCTTCATCAGAATAAGGATGTTCTAAAACCTTAATTTGATTTTAAATAAACTGGAAATGAAATTCTCTCCTATTTCTATCTTCACAATTGTGGTTACTTCGGGCGGCAGAATCGTGGTCTTTGAATGGAGGTAAATTTAGCATTGAGTCTATAGAGGGAAAAATCTCTTCCAAGAAAAAGTGGTTTATTAAGGGGATGGTTGCTTATTCGCCGATTCGCATTTTACAAAATACCAGTGTTCCGCGGAACAGTTTGGGAATCTATGGTCCTGCAAATCTTACTACCGTCCCTTTCTAATTAATCGTTGATTACTGCCGTCACTCTAAAAATAGGACACTATGCTCTGTAATTTGATAAAAACTAACTTTCTGATATCTTACGGAATACCAGTGTTTCTTGGAGCACAGTTCAGGAATCTATGATCCAGTAAATCTTACTACTGCTATTTTAAAATTAATCATTGATTACGCCCATAACTCTAAAAATAGAATATATACTCTGTAATTTGATAAAAAGTAACCTTCTAATATCTTACGAAATACCAATGTTTCTTGGAGCACAGTTTAGGAGTCTGTGATGCAGTAAATCTTACTACTGCTATTTTAAAATTAATCATTGATTAACGCCCATAACTCTAAAAATGGAATATATACTTTGTAATTTGATAAAAACTAACCTTCTAATATCTTACGGAATAACAGTGTTCAGCGGAACACAGTTTGGGAATCTATGTCCAACAAATCTGACTGCCGTTCTTTTTAAATTAATCGATGATTAGGCCTGTCGCTCTAAAAATAGAATGCTATGCTCTGTAATCCGATAAAAACTAACTTTTTAATATCTTGCGGAATGACAGTGTTCCGCGGAACACAGCTTGGAAATCTATGGTCCAGTAAATCTTATTACTGTTATTTTCAAATTTATCGTTGATTACGTCGGTTACTCTAACAGTAGAACGGTATACTCCGTAGTTTGATAAAAACTAACTTTCAATTACCTTACGGATTAACAGTGTTCCTTGGATCGCAACTCGGGAATCTATGGTCCAACAAATCTTACTGCAGTTCTTTTTAAATTAATAGTTGATTACGCCCGTCGCTCTAAAAATAGAACGATATGATCTGTAATTTGATAAAAACTAACTTTCAAATATCTTACGGAATAACAGCGTTTCGCGGAACACGGTTTGGGAATCCCAGCGAATGTGTCTGCTGTTCTTTTCAAATTAATAAACTAGAACAAACAAACACTACGCTTCGTAATCTGATAAAAACTGGACTTTATAATATATTTTCCATCCGTTTAAATGGGAATGCTTTTATCACAACCAACGACAAAAGAATTACAAAAAGTCTTCCAATTTAATTTTTGATATTTGATTCTTTTCAGGAAACGTCACTTCTGATTTTTGGATTGAAATGTAATACAAAGAACTTCCGTAACAAGTTGAATTTCCGCATGAAAACGATACGAAGCATTTCCAGCCGGGATTGCAAAGACCAATATATCAAGAATTTGAGAGAAAGTAGTTTTGATTCGGATTGTTTTGTTTTCAACAGGTCAACAACAAATGTTACTTTTCTTAACGCTGGTTTTTTATAGAGGTATAGGTCTGAAATTGTAAAGATGTAGAAATAAAAACTATCAAACGTCAAATATCTTTCGAAAATTTTCTACCCACGAAAGAAAAGCAAAGGTTTTTTTTACCTTTAACATCCCATGTGTCCAACACAAACTAATAAATTTCGATTTTGTCTGAAAATAATAACGATTAACAGAATTGTGGCTGCAGTCGACTTTCTTATAGCAGAATTCACTTTTTGTTTTCAAATTTTATAAGAAAGAATTTAAAAAATCGGTATTGTGGGTCCAAATGATTACAACTCTAGCGTATTATCCTACATTTTAAAGGGCTTGTAAAATCTTTCGATTGTTACCATATTACTTTCCTTATATACATAGTATAATGTATAAGAAAAGTATTGTGATGGGGTCGAAAATTCGAATTCGAATTTTCGACGGAAGAGCACGTTTTAAACATCCCTATTCACGAATCGAACATTTTTGAGGTGATGTCTGTGTGTGTGTGTGCGAAAGTATCTGTGTGTCAGTGAGTTTATGGAGACGATATCTCACGAACGAATGGAGAGATTCGAATGAAATTTGGCACAAAAATTACAATCCGTGAATACCGGAAGCTAATAGTTTTTAAGCACAATCGAATGTTCAGAACCCCCCTAAATTTTCGAGTGACATTTTGAAAAAATCATCAAAAAATCAAAATTTTTAATAAAGTTATGCAAATAGACATTTCTTATGTAATATTTTCACTTAGAAAATGATTGGCATAAACTTTAAAACGCTACCATGAACCGTTCTCGAGATATTGCACATTTTTCAAATAAATTTATAAAAAATCTCATAAATTAAAAAAAATATTAACTGTTGAGAAGCATGTTCACTTTTTATATGTAATATCATGCGATAAATTGGGTGACATCATTCTCGTGGATCTAGTTCGTTCCGTTCATGAGAAAAGTGACTTTGTGTAATACTTTTGTATTTGAACACCAATAGTCATTTATCTGCTATAAGAATAACTTATTTCTTCGTCCATAACGCTTGGTGAGATTTTGGCGGCTAATTTGGCGGAATGTCGCCAACTTGGCGACTTTTTTAAATGTTGCCGAATTAACGAAAATCTCTCCAAATGGATAAAAATGACGCTAAATCAACGAAACTGACGACTAATTGACGGAAATTCAATATCTTGGAAAGAATATAAGTATATCTTCTATAAGAATAACCTATTTTAATTTTACTCTAAAAGTAGTACTTTCATTGAATTATACATAATCAAAGTCTTGAGCTGCTCACATCAGAGTTATTGATAATGTATCCGCGGGGTGGTAATTTGATCACCAATGGGAACTAATGACGTCTCGAGCAAAAAATACTTGCATCGCGACTATTTTTCACAACAATGATTGAAACTATTAAGTCTCGTGATCATTGGGTCATAAATAAACCCTTTTATGCATGATTATGGCCAATTTTAGCCTATGCTGCCATGTTAAGAGAATATAAAATAGCGAATAAATTTCGAAGGCTTCGCTCGAATTAAAAATATCTATCTAGTTCTAGATTTTTTAATAACAAAGCTGGGTATAAAGTTTTGTGAAAATCTATTAATATTTGTTTCTGCTACCGTGTGCACTAGAAATCAACCACGGGCATCAGACAGATGGACATCCAGTCAAAAATAGTTGAAATGTATTCCGGAGGTTTTAAAACATATATTGGCATCTAAATTTCGAATCTGACAATTTTCGTGAAAACAATAATTTCTCTGTATTATAGTCCATAGTATAAGAAAGTAAAAATTGTGTTATACAGGAATCCTCATGCATCGTTTTCGCATCTCATTATGCATCTCTTATGTATCCCTTTAACTTTAAATTGATGTATTTAGCACTGCAGAAGGAGCGTCTACGTATAAGCATCATCCGCTATTAATTGAGAAAGATCATAGTGCTTCTAGCGTCGAATTGAAGAAGCTAGAATTCTTATCTAAAAATTGCAGCATGAAAGGAGAAAAATTTCATTCATACGGATATAGAGTCGTCTAATTAGTAGGCATCGAAATCAAGAACGCAAGAATTGCATATATGAAAGAAAGCCAATACATGTTATACTTCATCGGCTGCCAGATGCTAAGTATAAGTAGTTGGTGTGTAATTTTCTCCCTTTCAATTCAAATGTGCATTGCTGCTGACTTAGGGACATACTCTACACCAGATTTGTGTGCACGTAAATATGTAAGCATTTTCCCTTATCATATTACTAGAAGGTATGGCCGTCATGTGACAGAATTAAAAATCTGCTAAGCATTGCCTCTCATTTAGCATTATTTTTATTAATTTGGTGACAATTTTATCAATTTGGCGAGATTTTCGTCAATTTGGCAATATTTAGAAAGTCACCAAGTTTGCGACATTCCGCCAGATTTCTTGCCAAGTATTACGAAAAAGCAGAGAAATATGTTACTCATATAGTCGTTTGTTATGTTATTTTCAAGATACTGAATTTTCACCAATTAGTCATCATTTTCATTGATTTAGGGTCAATTGTATCAATTTGCCTGCATTTTCGTCAATTTATCAGCATTTAAAAAGACTCGCCAAGTTTGCGTTATGCCACCATAATTCATCGCCAGAATTTCGCCAAGCGTTACAGACGGGAAAATAGGTTATTCTTATAGTAGATTCTTTTATGTCCTTGCCAAATTGGCGATATTCCGCTAATTTCGACACAAAAATTTCGCCAAGCTTTACCCAGAGATTGATAAACAAACAGATAATTCAAAGTGTTTATATTAGAAATTCAATATAAATGTAATTCGCGCATTATCGTATTACTTACATAGTAATAGAAAATGCCTGTGTACGTGTGTGTATGTATGTGACTTTTCGGTCTGCAGGGCAAAATTTAAGCTTCGCATGGTCATGAAATTTGGTACACAGATACTTTAGGACCCCTCCCCCATCCCCCGAAAAAAATATGCACGTCCGCAATTTTTTCAATTTTAAGTTAGTATTTTAGTTTCTTTACACTTTAGCCTGATTTACAACGATTTTGGGAGTTATTCACACAAATGAATTCCTTAGAGACTGCAAATATTATTATATAGTTTCTATTTTGACACCATGGAAGCGATTGAAAAATTGCCTTTGAAACAAAACTTTCCATACAATTAATAGACAAATTTCTGTGAATATAATATATATACATATATATATATGCTTTTTTTGCGCTTAAAGCAACCCCAAAACTTAAATTACGATATAGAAAAGTTGACAGCCAATCCACTGTTTGTAATTGCTACTTTAAATGTCACATACTGATCCAAAGTATAAATTAATTTCCTGAAGTCAGTTGTTCATTAATTATGAATTTTTTATTCGAGCTAACTATTAATTATTTTTAATCAGCGGTTCATTTCCCGATTGAAGTCCGGAGTATGAGATTGACATTTTTTTACCTACTTAAGCCACTTTTCGAGCATGCGCGTAATACATATGTACATCCTGATGTGTGATCGAGATTTAGAGATTTTATATGTAACATGAGAAAGATTTGCATCCAAATTCGGATTAGGTTCGAACATCGTTGAAAATAACGTTTTTGTATCTTTCCGATGGTTTCAAAATGGAAACTGTGTGATGATATTTTCGGTTGCTAAAGAATTGATTTGTGTGAAAATGCTAAAATTTAAAATAACTAGAAAGCTAATTTGAATTAAAAAAATAGCTCCAAGCTGCCCCTTTCTGGGTTCTGAAGTACATATGTGCCAACTTTTATGGCCGTACGGTGTGTAGATATCCTGCTACAGACTACAAACCCATACACGCACACACACAGATGTATTATGTGAGATCCACATGTCTCATACTCGAGACCACAGTAGCAAAAAATGAACAAACACATGAACAGTAACAAATTTTGCATGAACAAATTTTACATGAATTAAAATACATGAACAGTAACAAATTTTATGAGTTTCCGTTTGCAGGTTATAAATAGAGAAATTTACTTTTAAATTCTTTAAAAAAATATCTTTTAAAGTGATAACAGGTTTATCACACCAATAAAATGAATACCCTAGGTTGATTTGAATAGAAATGTTTATATATATAAAGTGGTCTCTACCATTTTCTGTGATATGTAGCAAGCAGAGTATTGCTTTTCTTACAGTTGTTCGTAGCGTATGACGCGGAGCGTCACAAATATATCAGTTTACGGTATCGTTTAGCGTTAAAAATTTGTGAAAAATTAAATCAGCGCACTTTCGACATCCTCAAAGTCAAAAATCGCGAGAATTCTGGTCTTGGGGTCAAGGTGACCGTTCGACAGGAATCTATAGACCAATAATTCTGCTGGGCTTTAGATGTTGATGTAGTAAACACTTAACACATATTCCAATAGGCGGTGGAAGATTGTTTGTAGCCTATTTATCATTGCCCAGGGCAATTCCCGGATAGCGAAGTATTCCTGTATAAGAAAATGGTAGTAGTAAAACGCCTTTTAGTCACCTGAGGATGATTCTATAAACTAATTTTTTATTGCAGGAACTAAAATCAAATAATCATCTTCATCATAGTACCAATTTTGAAAGCTCTATGTACTGTGGTTTCTATTAAAGGGATTTAAAAAGTGAACTTTAATGATATTATTACTGATTAACCTTTTTAACTCCATTTATATCCATACTGTAATTGAAACTATTAAATTAAGCATATATGTATTGCCACCACCATTGTTTTTAGAAATATTTCTTTTCTTCATAAGAAATAATGCTGTGAAAATCCTAAACTTTGAAAATCTCAGTTTTAATCAAGGATATAGCAGGCATTCTTTTGAGCTCTTGGATTTTATATAATATCTTCATACATAAAATTTGATGGGGGTACTTTCATTCAGTTTATAATTATCGTATCCACATATCTCTTTCTTTATTTCCCTCAATCAAACACACACTCATATGCACATCAATCCAAAAGTGTTTAAATTGTTCGTGTTTTTCAGTAAATAAACCTCGAATCCGAAAATGTTTAGGAAAACAATATTTTATAAAATAGTATGAGGAAAACTAAAATATAAGATTACCTTCGAAATAACTGTCTCGAGACACGAAAAAGGAGGAAGAACTGGAAGTCAATAAAATTAATTAAATTATCCTCCTCACACGAGAAGAAATGAAATTGAATTTAATATAGGAGATGGCCAGTCATTACCAACTTTTTAGCTGTGGAACATCTGGAAATATCTCAAGAAATGAAAACTGACTTTAATAAAGATGTATAGATATATTGTCTTACGCAAGAATTATATTGCATTAGGCTCATCACTTTAAAGTAGAGGAGAAAAGTTGTACGTCAATCTGTTGATAAAACGCAGCACAGTTAACTTCAGATGTGTTTATGAAACTTTAAGTTAAAAGCTCTAGTTTCATTTTCTATTATGAAGATTTGCAAATAATTAATAAGTAGAAGTTTTTTAAAGTGTAGGGGTAAGTGAGTATACCTGAGCCTACTGATTTCTATGGTCACAAATTCTAATGCTATATAATTGTATAGATGAATGCTATAGAATTTAAGATCTCCTAATCATTTTTCGAACACTTTCAGAAATATATCCATCTCTGTGCGTGTATGTACATGGATATGCGTGTGCATATACAGGGTGGCCATAATTAAAGTAGAGGTGTTTAGAGCCCGATAGTGAGAAACTGTTGGACCAAACTCACCCAAATTTGCAATAAATACTATTTAGACCATGGGGTTTTGATTTTTAAAAGAAAGAAAAAGTTCGAATTTTTGCCACCGCGGGCCAAAGTGGCGCTGAAAGGTCCACTTTTGGAGTAAAATATGCATATAATGTACAGGAAGTTAACATTTTACATTTTACATGCATTTTGAAAAGGACATCACATTTACATTTTATACGTATTTAGTACATTTTATATTTACATTTGCATTTTACATTTACATAAGTTTGACATTATTTCTTATATTGGCATCATTTACATGTGTGATTCAATACGTTTTCTTTGCATATGTTCCAAAAAGTGCATTATCTGAACAGCATTCTCTACTACAGAATGCAGCAGATCTCTATTGATTTGCTTGACGCGCCATGTTATTCGGTTCTTCAAGCGTTTACACGACCCCACAACCAAAAGTCACAAAGGGTCAGATCAGACGAATGGTCTGGCCATTTCATAGGAAACGCTCGATTAATTTCTCAGTTGTTGGTGAAATGCTGTCGTAGGACTTCTTGTAAGCGTAATCCAATATGAGAGGCTGCTCCCTCCTGCATAAATATCGTAGATTCAAGATATCCACGCTGTTGAAGTTGCGGACTAACAAAGTTCAGCAGAATTGTTCGATACCTCTCAGCAGTGACGGAACTTTCTGTATTTCCTATGCTTATTTAACTCCAAAAATGGACCTTATATAGCGTCAGTTTGGCCCGCGGTGGCAAAAATCCGAACTATTCTCTTTTTCTTTTTAAAAATCAAAACCCCATGGTCTAAATAGTATTTACTGAAAATTTGGTTTAGTTTGGCCCAACAGTTTTCTTACTATCGGGCTCTAAACACCTCTACTTTAATTATGGCCACCCTGTATGTTTGTTCTTCAGGCGTGGCCACAATAGCTCAAGAATGGAAGTTTGTATCATTATGAAACTTTACGTGTGGATGCATCATAGAGGAAAACTTAGAACTAGGTAGACATTTAAGTAAATTGCAATCATAAGAACCGGAATTATTAAAAATTTTGGAGTTTCACAGCATTGTTTTTATGGAGAAACTGTATAATTCTGTAAGAATAATTGTAATATAGACAATGTTTGAAAATGTTTGAATTACGCTATGGATGTAAAGGAGAGTAGAAGGCCATTTTCATCTGAAAAAATTAAAAATTTTTGATATTTTATTTTACTTTCTGTTCTTTCTCTTTGACTTCTTTTTGAAGCTGCACTAGTTTTATTTGATTTTGTCATAGTTAAATTATTTTCAAATGTGTAAGAATAGTCTGAGAAAATATTTACTACTTCATCTTATGTTAAAAAACCGTTAGAGCCATAGACAATTTACACTTCGCTTGCTATTCCTCGCTATTACATGAAAGCAACTGCGAAGTGAAGCCATTGTTAAACGTACGTGTACTCGTTTGGTTTCGTCTTGGTTTCTACCTCTCGATTGATAAGGCCTTGCGTTTTTCAAACTGTGAGAAACATTTGTATTTATATTTAAGAAATAATGTCTATTTTATATAAAACTAGAACGAATTACCAGGCGTTGCCTGGGTTCTAAGAAAGCGTTCACTACGTATAAAAATTAAAAAAGCATCTGGGGGCTCAATTAATATATTTGAACACAATTTAAAGTATTTTCGATCCGAAAAGTGCACGAATGAAATCGCACGCACTTTCCGTAAAAAAAAAAACAACAAAAAAAATCTGATGTGAGCAGCACATGACTTTCCTTATATAATGAAATGAATTTACTACTTCTATAGAAAAAAATAGGTTATTTTTATAGTAGATACTTATATTCTTTCCAAGATATTGAATTTTCGTTAATTATTCGTCATTTTCATCTATTTAGCGTCATTTTTATCCATTTGGCGACATTTAAAAAGTCGCCAAGTTGGCGACATTTTGCCAAATTCGTCGTCAAATTCTCGCCAAGCATTATGAACGGTGAAATAAATTATTCTTATAGCAGATAAATGACTATTGGCATTCAAATACAAATGCATTACCCAAAGTAACTTTTCCTATGAATGGAACGAGCTAGATCCACGAGAATGATGTCACTCAATTTATCGCATAATATTACATATGAAAAGTGAACATGTTTCTCAACAATTAATATATATATTTTTTAATTTATGGGATTTTTTTTTAAATTTATTTGAAAAATGTGCAATATGTCAAGAACGGTTCATGCTAGCATTCTAAAGTTTATGTCAATCGTTTTCTAAGGAAAAATTACATAAGAAATGTCTATTTGCGTAACATTATTAAAGGTTTTGATTTTTTAATTTTTTCAAAATTTCTCTCGAAAATTTAGGGGGGTTCTGAACATTCGATTGCGTTTAAAAACAATAGGCTTCCAGTATTTATGGATTGTGATTTTTGTACCAAATTTCATTCAAATTGCGCCATTCGTTCGTGAGATATCGTCTCCATACACACACACACACACACATACCTACATCACTTCAAAAATGTTCGATTCGTGATCAGGGATGCTTGAAACGTGCTCTCCCGTCGAAAACTCGAATTCTAATTTTCGACCCCGTCACAATACTTTCCGTATACATTATGTATATAAGGAAAGTAATTTAAGAATCACAATTGACCGTATATTCAACTGCTCATGAAACAGGCGATTCCGCGGAAATATACATGTACCCTAATAAATATGAAGCTCCATCCCTCTGAAACTTCGGGCTTTTGGACCGAGATGCCTGCTATGATCTTGCAACCACTCGAATTTCATTCGAGGCACTTTTTTCTCCACACGTTTTATTGAGCTTTTAGCGGTCGCATAGGAAGTTCGAGTCTATAAATAAATATAAAACAAATTCGAAATTAATTAATAAAAAAAAAATCGCTGAGGTAAACCTATTCGGGTCCTGAAGTGCCTGTAAACGAAATTTTATGATCGTACGACGCTTATATTTCCCTCTACAAACTGCGCAGACACACACACACACACACACACACATCTTAATTTACGAAGTTGTTTTCGTATTTATCATAAACATCACTATAATCCTTCCCAAATAGCTTAATACGTATTCTTGTTATACTAACAATAAAATACTTTAATTTTTCAATAACAATTTTGATAAAAAAAATTGTTTTGTTCTGAGCACCGTAAATATCTCAGCTCGCCCTATACCCCTATGTTACTTAGGCCCTTATAGAAAACTAGGAACATCTAGTACGACACAGACTGTAAATTATTTCGTCAACAAAATGTGTAACATGCAACATAAAATATCCCTGGTGATGAAATTTTGAACTTTTTCCCTTGTGGACTTCTTTTTCTCATCATTTGAAATGCTTTTCTTCCAAATTTCACTTATCTGGCTTAATCTCCCGTCCGTGCTACAGACTGCTGAGTATGGGTTAACATTAATTACGTCTAAGAACTAATTTTGTATTCTGATGCTGATTGTGATAACAGTAGACCAAACCAATATAGAATATCAATGTATGATTATATCGAATGAAGACTTCAATCTAAATATGTATTAATGTTTTCCCATTATATCGGAAATTCAATAATAGTATTTAGTTATCACGCCAAAATTTTACTTTCCCCACATACATAGCAAAATATATAGGGGTCGAAAATTCGAATACGAGTTTTCGACTGAGTACGTTTTAAAAATCCTTGAATATGAATCGATACTTTTGAGAGGAGAGTTTCTGTGTGTGTGTGCGTGCTAGTGTGTGTATATGTATGTGTATATGTATCCGTGCATGTATATGCGGTATCTCACGACGAAATGGAGCTTTTCGAACGTATTTTGATGCAGTTTTTCCAATCGGAGAATTTTAGAACCCTATTGATTTTAAATACAACGTTCGAAAAACCCTTTAACATTCGAATGAATTTTTTTAATTTTTTTTTGTTTTTAAAAACAGGACTTTCCTTAATGTTAAATAAATAAACTTCTATATGCAGTTTTTGATTAGAAATGAATTACACGAGATATTGCATTTTGTTGAAATAAATGTATCAAAAAATTACATAAGATGTAGAAAGCAGTAACTGTTGCGAAATAGGTTTACGTTACATATGCAATATTATCCCACACATTTTTTAACATAATTATCTTAGATCTAATTCATTCTATTCACGAGAAAAGATAATTTTTGTAACAGTTTTATTGAGTAAAATTTGCCAAGAGTCATTCATTTCACGGGATAGTATTACTTAAATACAAATAGCATTTTGATTAGGATTTTGTATGTGACTATGAAAGTCATTTAGTTTGAACTAATAAGTAGCAAAAAGCGACTTATTTTAATTTATGTAATGCTAATTTAATGCCCAACTCATTTTGCCGTGGATCTTATACATTATTTATAATATAAACACCTTGATTTATTTGTCTGTTTATCTATCTCTGGGTAACGTTTAGCGAAATTTTGGTGTCGAAACTGGCGCAATATCGCCAACTTGGCGAGATTTTTTAAATGTTGCCAAATTGATGAAAATATCGCCAAATTGATAAAAATGTCGCCAAATTAGTAAAAATGACGACTAATTGATGAAAATTCAATATCTTGGAAAACATATTAGAATCTACCATAAGAATAACCTATTTCTCCATTTGTAACGCTTGGCGAAATTCTGGCGACGAATTTTGGCGACATATCGCCAACTTGGTGAGTCTTTTCAAATGCTGTTAAATTGACGAAAATGTCGCTAAATTAATAAAATTGACGCTAAATCAATGAAAATGATGACTAATTGATCAAAATTCAATATTTTGGAAATAACATAACAAACGACTATATGAATAACTCATTTCTCCGGCCCGTCCGTAATATATGGCGAAATATTTGGCGGGATGTCGCAAACTTGGCGACTTTTTATATATCGCCAAATTGACGAAAATGTCGCCAAATTGATAAAAATGTCACTAAATTTATAAAAATAACGCTAAATAATAGGCAATGCTTTGCAAATTTTTAATTCCGTTATATGACGGTCATACCTTCTAGTTATTTCTACATTAAAATAGTAAAGTCATTGTAATATGTAGGAAACGACATATTTTGCTCACATCACATTTTTTCGAACTATGGTTTCGCTATATTTTAAAATTTTCAATATTTTACAATTCTTCTTACCAGAGATTAATTTTCTGTCATCTTTCGTTGAAAAGAAAAATGCTTTTTCTGAAAAAGTTTTCTCTCGTTCCAAATGTACGTGATTGAAATCTAAGTTTTTGATCTGCAATCCTAAAATTTAATTTTGAAAAAAAAAATTCAGTGATGCGACGCAACTTCTCGTTACGTTTTTCCTTAGAAGATCCGAGTTTATAGTCAGCGTGTCCTGTTACACGAAAATAGAATATTTATGAGATGCAGATATGCCAAGAAACATCACGTTTGTCGGTGGCAGCAAAAAGTTATTTCTCGGGCCGTTGATTTTGCTTATATTTTGAGGGAAACCTCCACATTGCCATTCAAATACGAATTTTTAACTTTTTTTACTTTCCCTGCAATACAAGTTTTCAAGCAAAGTTATTGACAAGACCAGTAACTCGGGGTAGGACAGATTTGTAATTAGCGCGCGGGTTTTTCATTTGGAGGACTCAAGTTCGATTCTCGGCGTCACCTAAATTATCCACGTGTTCACATGGAATATTAAACATGGAAAAGTATTGTGATTCGAAAGTATTGTGATTCGAAATTCGAATTCGAGTTTTCGACGGTAGAGCACGTTTCAAGCATTCCTGATCACGAATCAAACATTTTGTCTGTGTCTGTGTGTGTGTGTGTGTATGAAAGTATGTGTGTGAGTGTGTGAAAGTATGTGTGTGTGTGTGTGAAAGTATGTGTTTGTGTGTGTGTGTGTGTGAAAGTATGTGTGTGTGTGTGTGTGTGTCACTGAGCCTGTGGAGACGATAACAGACGAACGAATAGACCAATTCGAATGAAATTTTGTACAAAAATCACAATCCATAAACACTGGAAGCCTATTGTTTTTATACTCAATCGAATTATCAGAACCCTCCCCCCCCCTAAATTTTCGAGTGAAATTTTGAAAAAATCGTCGAAAAATCAAGTTACGTAAATAGACATTTCTTATGTAATTTTTTATTCGAAACCGATTGGCATAAATTTTAGAACGCTAACATGAACTGTTCTCGAGATATTGTACATTTAAAAAAAATATCAAAAAGTCGTATAAAATAAAAAAGAAATATTTCCTATTGAGAAACATGTTCACTTTTCATGTGTAATACCATGCGATAAGTTTGGTGACATCATTCTCGTAGATCTAGCTCGTTCCATTCATGAAAAAAGATACTTTGAGTAATACTTTTGTATTTGAACTCCAATAGTCATTTATGTGCTGTAAGAATAACTTATTTCTTCGTCCATAACACTTGGCGAGATTTTGGCGACGAATTTGCCGAAATGTCGCCAATTTGGTGACTTTTTCAAATGTTGCTAAATTAACGAAAAACTCGCCAAATGGATAAAAATAACGCTAAATCAATAAAAATGACGACTCATTGATAAAAATTCAATATCTTAGAAAGAATATAAATAACTACTATAAAAATAATCTATTTTTGTACTGTAAAAGTGGTAAATTCATTGCATTATATGAGGAAAGTCATATGCTGCCCACATCAGATTTTCTTTATATTTCTCTCATTTTACAATTCTTCATATACCAGTCATTCTTAAAATTTGAATTTCTGAAAATGTTTGATCTCAAGAAGAAATTTGGACCTAGCTTTTATTCATTTGGTCATAAATTTGCTCACTTTCATTTGTGTTTTGAATATGTGTCTCATTTAACAACTTTAATTTTTGCATAACATATTCCTTGTATTTGTTTTGGTTTTCTTCTACTTCTGAAGTCATGTTTATCTTTAATTTCATTATCGCTTTGATTATTATTCATTATTTTATTCTCAATTTAATTTTGCATATTTTCACTAGTGCATTATTTGCACTTACATTTTTTTGAAAATTAACATTTTCATTTTCTATATCATCCATTATTTCATTCAAATTTGAATTCTGAATATTTTTAACCTCATGATTTTTATTTTCATTTTGAATATTTTCACTATCATTATTTGAATTTTGACTTTTTTGAAAACCAACAGTTTCATTTTGCATATCTTCACTGTCGCTATTTGCATTTTTATTTTTTTGAAAATCAACATTTTTATTTTGTATATCTTCACGATCATTATTTGCATTTTGAATTTTTTGAAAATCAACATTTTCGTTTTGCATGTCTTCACGATCATTAATTTTAAAATCCTTATCTACTTTTCCATTTTGCATGTTTTCGATCACTTCTATGCTGAATATTTTTATTCGCATTTTGAACATTTTCAATGTTGAAGACCCAGACCGTCCGACTCGTCCAGAGGACTAAGAGCAGCTATTTGGACGGCCGGGAGAACATTTTCAATGTGTACATTTTGTACAGTATAACATTTTCTTGATTGAATCTCAATTATTTCACCATTCTAATCATATTTATTTTAACTTTGTACCTTTTGTGCTATATGACAATTATTGGCGTGAATTTCCTTTGTTTCATCGTCCTTGTCATATTTTCCCGTCAATTTCTGGAACGCTGACACATCGTGCCAACGTTCAGAGAGTTAGTAGTGTGCCATCATAAAATGGAGGCAAGATTGCCGAAGAGACAATATGCGCAATAGCAAGTTGTGTGCCAATTTCCAAAGTCAACCAGAAGGTATATGCAAGTCCAGGCACGTAGCCAGGGGAGGGACTCAACTCCCCGAAATCTAATCTAAAAAAAAAAAAAGAAAGAAATCTCTAGTCATGAATGAAACTTGATGTTCATCTCTGCGTCAATTTCTAATTTTCATCAATGTGAAGCACCTTTTTAGTTCCAAAAATGAAATATTCCATTACTTGTTTTTTAACATGCCTCTTCTTCGACCCAGACCGCCCGACCTACCAGAAAGGTGTAAGGTATCTGTTTGGACGGCCGGGAAGTGCCACCCAATTTAGAACGGAACCCAGTGGGGGAGGCACCCACAGGGACCGTACCCTCCTTCCCCTACCACCAACCTCTCGGAAGGACTTACGGACCCACATGTTTAACGTGATCGTACTCCCCGTGAACACGGCGGCTGTTTGGGTAGCGGCGGGAATCGAACCCGGGACTACCGAGTGCAACCTCCGCGCGCTAACCACAGGGCTACCGCGCCCTTTTTTTAACATGCTGTCTGTAGGCAGTTTATAGTTACTGCGTTCTCATTTTAGCAGCAGTGGAATTGCCTTAATTACAATACTATCGCCCCTAAAATTCGCCTTAGTTTACAATCGCCGCTAAGAGAGGTGTATACTTGAAATTTGATAAGTCTTTTTTTTATCCCTTACTAACGCCGACTTCGTGGGGGGCTCCGCCGCAGAACCGAATTGCAGATGAATGATATTTTGTTTTGTTTTGTCATAGACGGGCCTTGAGAGTTGGTCCCGCAGGCCCCCATGCAGATTTTGAAAATCCGGCGCTAATATTAGCTCTAGTCTTTTGTGCTATTTTGAAAAGTTTCTAGGATCTCACTTCTATATAATAAAAGGAAATGTCTGTCTGCGTGTCTTATACACTATAGGCTCACCGACCGCGCGTCGCAGAGCTACGAAACTTGGCAATCGGAGACCCGGGGGGGGGGAGGGGGCTGACAAGTGAAAGCCGATTTTTAAAATTTGAATTATTTTTTTTTTGTTATTTAATGTTTTATGCGATTTCGAAATATTTTTCCCCTTTTTCTCCACCATCTAGACGTCGTAGAAAAAGAAAATCACACGATCGGAAAGAGCAGTCAATTGCGAGTAAAAATATGTCAATTTCAAATCTTAATTTCTGTTTCTAATATTTTTTAAAGATTTTAAAACAAAAGTCCCTTTCGGCTCAAAAAGACGAACTTTCGTCTTTAAATCCTCGCATCCGAAGAAGTACCGACAATTTCGACTAATAATTTACACTTTTAGAAAGCTCAAAGTTTATGTCAATCATTTTCTAAGGAAAAATTACATAAGAAATGTCGGTACTTTTCCATTTCGCCATGTAGACTTTATTGGCGACAACACACAGTATACACATAAAAAAATGTGAATAAATGTTAGTTCTTAGAATTTTTTACTTTGGAGGCATAAACATTTTAATATCGTTTAAAATTTTTTCAAATGGGTCGGCGACTTAATCGCCTGCGCCGGCGAAATGGAAATGTACCGAAATATCTAATTGCGTATTTTTATTAAATGTTTTGATTTTTTGATGATTTTTTCAAAATTTCACTCAAAAATTTGGGGGCGTTCTGAACATTCGATTACGTTTAAAAACAATAAGCTTCCAGATTGCGATTTACGTGTCAAATTTCATTCGAATCGCTCCATTCTTTCGTGAGATATCGTCTCCACAGACTCACTGACACACACACTTAAAGGTTAACTTAAAATTAATTTAAAATGTGCACCGCACAAAGTATAGCTTCAAATACCGAAATTGTTTGCTGGCTATTCGGCCTTGTTATGGCATCGTAGATACATCAATCTGATATATAAAGGGTGTTGAAGGTTTTTTTTTTTTTTAATTGTCCAATGTTACGGAATTATTTTAAATCGCATTCTCATATCTTCTTTATGACTCTCCTTATATAGAGATTATTAATTTTCGTATTATAATGTATTTTGTGTCATTTTCTGCAAAGGGAAGTTTTATATTTCCCAAGTGTTTTAATAATAGTTTGTAAGACTTGGAACTGATATTGGACACTGATCAGTTTTACTATATTTTAGTTAGCTAGCTAACTAGCTGTAGTTAGTTAGGCAACGGCCCTACCGTGTTGAACACACCGGTTCTCGTAAGATCACCGAAGTCAAGCAGCTTCGGACGTGGTTAGTACTTGGGTGGGTGACCACCTGGGAACACCGCTTGCTGTTGGCAGATTTCGGGTGCGGTAGCCCGGTGGTTTGCGCGCTGGATTTGCACGCTGCCACAACTGCCGCCGTGTTCATGCGGAGTACGATCACGTTAAGCATGTGGGTCCGAAAGTATTTCCGAGAGGTTGGTGGTAGGGGAAGGAGGGGGGTACGGTCCTTGTGGATGCCTCCCCCACTGGGTTGCGGTCTAAATTGGGTGGCACTTCCCGGCCGTCCAAAATGTTACCTTACACCTTTCTGGCAGGTCGGACGGTCTGAGTCTCAACAACAACTACATTTTAGTTCATATTTATCACCCATTAGCTAAAAAAAACAATTTATATTTTTAATATTTAAAAATTTAGTTTTTTTTTATTAAATGTCATTCCTCTGTGTGTCCCAACAGCCAAATAATAAAATCACGACTTCATTTACAAGAATTCATTTTCTAGTTTTCTTTTAATTTGATGGTTTATATTAAATTAGATATTTAAAATACAAACTGTAATGAAATATCCGCTCTGCTTTAGAGCAATATTTTAAATTAATGTTTTACAACTGTTCCCTAGCTTTTTTGGCATTTACCTGTCTTTAAATTTTAACACCTCATTCTGTACATAGATGACAGCACAATAAAGTATTATTCTTTTCATTAAAGTTCATATTCACCATATCAAGAGTTCGACTATGCTTTAGCTAACATTCTGTGCAGGAAAATATTATAAAACTGAAAAATTTTGGGTAACTGAACAATTTGGTAAAAAAATTACAATCCGTGGTGAATACTGGAAGCCTAATGTTAATATACGCAATCGAATTTTCTGAATTGTATTCGAATCACAATACTTTCTTTCTTTATATATTATGTATATAAAGAAAATAATAACAATTCAATGAACTTAAAAGGAAAAATCTGATGTGGGCAACATATGACTTTCCTTATATAATGCAATAAATTTACTACTTTTACAGTAAAAAAATCTGATGTGGGCAACACATGAATTCCTTATATAAAGTAATGAATTTACTACTTTTACAGTAAAAAAATATGTTTTTCTTATAGTAGATACTAATATTCTTTCCACAAGATATTGAATTTTCAACAATTAGTCGTCATTTTCATTGATTTAGCGTCATTTTTATCCATTTGGCGAGATTATCGTTAATTTGGCAGCATTTCAAAAAGTCGCTAAATTGGCGACATTCCGCCAAATTTGTCGCCAAAATCTCGTCAAGTGTTATGGATGAAGAAATAATTTATTCTTACAGCAGGCAAATGACTATTGGCGTTCAAATACAAAAGTATTACTCAAAGTATCTTTTTCCATGAATGGAACTAGCTAGATCCACGAGAATGATATCACCCAATTTATCGTATGGTATTACATATGGAAAGTGAAGATGTTTATCAATAGGAAATTTTTTTTTTAATTTTATATGACTTTTTGATAATTTTTTTGGAAAAAATGTGAAATATCTCGAGAACGGTTTGTGTTAGCGTTCTAAAATTTATGCCAATCGTTTTCTAATGAAAAATTACATAAGAAATGTCTATTTGCGTAACTTTATTAGTGGTTTTGATTTTTTGACGATTTTTACAAAATTTTATTCGAAAATTTAGGGGGCTTCTGAACATTCGATTGCGTATAAAAACAATAGGCTTCCAGTGTTTACGGATTGTGAGTTTTGTACCAAATTTGGTTCAAATCGGTCCATTCGTTCGTCAGATATCGTCTCCACAAGCTCACTGACACACACACACAGACATCACTTCAAAAATGTTTGATTCGTGATCAGGGATGCTTGAAACGTGCTCTCCCGTCGAAAACTCGAATTCGAATTTTCGACCCCGTCACAATACTTTCCTTATACATTATGTATATAAGGAAAGTAACAATAGGTTTTTCTTATAGTAGATACTTATACTCTTTCTAAGATATTGAATTTTCGACAATTAGTCGTCATTTTCAATGATTTCGAGTCATTTTATCCATTTGGCGAGATTTTCGTTAATTTGGCAGCATTTCAAAAAGTCGCCAAGTTGGCGACATTTCGCCAAATTCGTCGCCATAATCTCGCCAAGCGTGATGGACGGAGAAATAAGTTATTCTTATAGCACATAAATGACTGTTGGCGTTCAATTACTAAAGTATTACTCAAATTATCTTTTCTCATGAATAGAACGAGCTAGATCCACGAGAATGATATTCACCCAATTTATCGCATGATATTACATATGAAAAGTGAACATGTTTCTCAAAAGTTAATGTTTTTTTTTTAATTTATGGGATTTTTTGATAAATTTATATGTAAAATGTTGTTGTTGAGACCCAGACCGTCCGACCTACCAGAAAGGTGTAAGGTAACTGTATGGACGGCCGGGAAGTGCCACCCAATTTAGACCGGAACCCAGTGGGGGAGGCATCCACAGGGACCGTACCCTCCTTCCCCTACCACCAACCTCTCGGAAGGACTTACGGACCCACATGTTTAACGTGATCGTACTCCGCATGAACACGGCGGCATTTGTGGCAGCGTGCAAATCTAGCGCGCAAACCACGGGGATACCGCACCCGAGATGGCCAACAGCACGCAGCGTTCCGAGGTGGTCACCCACCAAGTACTAACCGCGCCCGATGCTGCTTGACTTCGGTGATCTAACGAGAACCGGTGTTTTCAGCACGGTACGGCCGTTGGCCTTATTTGTAAAATGTGTAATATCTCGAGAATGGTTCATGCTAGCGTTCTAAAATTTATGTCAATCGTTTTCTAAGGAAAAATTACATAAGAATTGGCTATTTGCGCAACTTTATTAAAGGTTTTGATTTTTTGATGATTTTTTCAAAATTTCACTCGAAAATTTAGGGGGGTTATGAACATTCGATTACGTTTAAAAACAATAGGCTGCCAGTATTCACGGATTGCGATTTTTGTTCCAAATTTTATTCGAATCGCTCCATTAGTTCGTGAGATATCGTTTCCACAGTCTCATTGACACAAACACACACACACACACACATACTTTCACACACACAGACATCACCTCAAAAATGTTTGACTCGTTATCAGGGATGCTTGAAACGTGCTCTCCCGTCGAAAACTCGAATTCGAATTTTTGACCCCGTCACAATACTTTCCTTATACATTATGTATATAAAGAAAGTAATAATTATCTGGTAATGAATGAATTTCTAAAAATTAAGAATGGCAGTACAAAAAATGTTTTCAAAATAATAATGATATGTATATAATATAATGTTGATTACAAAATGTTTTACATGTGTTAGAAGAATTTTGAGCAAACAGTTGTGCAAGTGATCTATAAAAATGAAAGGTAGTATCAATATGTTTACCTAATTATAAAATATTTGAAAGGTCTGTGTCGAAATCGGTGATTTGAAACTTTCCGGCTTTGATGAATCTTTGGAGAGAATCTTGAAAATTGTAAGGCATGATTAAGGTGAAAAAATAGATATGAGATGAAAATGATAATGTTAAGGATTAGTCATTAATGACATAAATTTTATGTCTTTAAAAATTAAGTAAATTGCATAAATAATTGGAAATTTTAAATCAATTTGAATTTATAATGCGTAGCTATGAACGATTGAGATAGTTGTAAATCGCCCGTTGCAATGGAACAATCGAGGACACGATGTCTCTTAGAGGAATATTGAAATGTAAAAAACATTTAAATTGCTAAACCAAATAAGTGTTGAGATAATATAAATTGTGAAAGCAAATGAAATAACTATATTGATCCTAAAGTGACAGGATAAATAAATTTAGTTAAAATTTTGTTTAAATGAATAAATCATAAATTCACGAAAAGTGTGAAGTAATTTGAAATAAATACCTAATAAAAGGTCATTGAGTACTAATAAAAGCATTTTTGTTGTTAATATTACAACGCAGTGAAATGTTACGAAAATCATGTGTATAAATAAGTAATGATATGGAAATAAAATGTAAATATTCATGTGTGACAACTGTACTATAGTAAATATAAATAAATATGAAATGAATATAAATAAATATGAAAGGATAATAAATAATTTGATGTAATGATAAAGTGTAAAAGACGTCATTTGAGGTAAATAAGATGGCAACGATGTTAAGGCACGATATCAACTGAGCAATACGTGTAAACAAAATAATATATGTCTACCTATTTTTTGCGAAATAGCCTACAAAACTCTTTAAGATCTAAAATAAAAATGTACATATGCTCAAATATGTCAATTAAATGATTGTTTCATACGTAATTTTTGACAATTAAAATAATAAGAATAACTCCATTAATCTAGAACTAGACGTTCTGGAGATATTTTAGTTTTTTCGACCTTTTACTCCGCCGCCTTTGAAAATACGCACAGTTACCAAATAAAAACTAAACTTGAATTAAAAGTGCCAATTCAGTGTCATTTCCAATAATTATGTGTGTTTTTTTGTGCATTTAAACTTAGTTTAATGAATTATTAAAAGAACAAAGAGAAAATGAATTTGAGGCTGTAGGGAAGGTCACCTGCTACTCACATCAGATTTTTTGATTAGCTACAATACTAGTTCACAATATATTTCAAATCTTTCAATTTGGCGTTGCTTTCATTGCACGTACGAATGCGATGTATAGAATACTGTAGATGCAATTTCTACAGGTTCACGTATTGCAATTCGCCATTTAATTAAATCTCGATTTCATGAATCAGTTTAAACTATTCAGCATCTCCGCTCGCAGCGTTAACCCAACTGGTTATTCGCTGCACCCTAGCCGACCAATGAGATCGTCCTCATTTGAGATATTCACCCTATTAATTTGAGCTTGGGATGGAAAGGGCACATTATATGGAAATGTTACGTGCAGGTTTAATTACTACCGCATGCATTATCTATATTGTAATTGCCTAACGTATTTGTATCCTTCCTGATCCCCCAGAAGCTACTGTGATCTACAACAATTGGGGCTTAACCCTTTTGCTGATATGATACTACGAAAGTAATATTTTATTTGGGGGACACCCCTGATGCCACCATGTAAATAAAATAAATGTTTTTATTTTAAATTCGCCAATATTAGTTATATTTTGCAATTAAAAATATCAAAATGCTTGATTTAAATAGAAATGGTATGTACGATATATTTTTTCTGACTACTATGACACGCAGTGACCTCGTAAAATATCCTTGCAACCCCAAATGGGATCGCGGCACAAGGGTTGCGCCCTATTGATCTAGATAACTGAAAGTTCTCATACTTATATTACTGACCAATAAACTGGTATTGTTCTCATAGTATACTATTAGCAAATGTTCTTGTTACGAATTTAGCTGTATAGGAGTTGCTTGGAGGAAAAGCCTTAAGGAAAGCGAAGGCTGGACCAAATTCAACTAAAAAGAAAAATACGTTAATTTTCCATGCTATTTCAGATTAATTTATTTTTGAAACTTCAATGCTTCATCAAGAAAGCAGACATTAGTGAAAATTAAGTGAATAATTGTTTTGTTTAGGAAATATGTCTTATGCCACCATGTAAATAAAATACATGCATTCGTTTTATATTCTGCACTATTATTGACATTTTACAGAAAATATCTGTTAAACGTACTACAACTTATGCTCTGATTTAACTTCTTTATCTTCTAAAATTAAGTTCTTGAGGTGTTTAGCTAAAAGTAGGGGTTTTAATATTCCTTCATCGATAAATCTTTGGTAAAATGTACCAGATAGATCCAGTCCACTTTTAACACTTTCTAACATAGTTGGGAAGTGTTTATGTCTTTGTTCGTTCTGTCTGTCTGTCCGTTCGCACGATAACTGTCGTAAAATTGACTATCAAAATGAAATTTTAGTATGTTGTTGAGAGAGTCTGTGGGACATATGGCAATGTAACTGAATAATACCACCCAATTAGTTTTGGATTGAACCCTGGTTGAAGAAGTGAAATACATTGAACCCTATGAGACCTAATTTTTCAAACACTTTTTAAACGAAGTTAAAATTCACATATTGCTTCGAAAATTTTAGGAAATATTCAAATTATCCCATAAAATATATACAAAGATTTCAGCAAAATATGTTCGGTAGTTTTTTAAATAAAAATTAAAATAATAATTACACCCATATTATATGGAGAGATCACGTGACCCACTGCAAACTAAAATATGGCATCCATATTTTTTCCCTAGTGTAAAAATCGTGATTTTTAAAGCTCTTTTAAATTTATATTTAGTGTTGTATCCGTGCAAAAACCCCTTTACTTTTACGTATTTTCTGTGCATCTATATTCTGTGCCTACGTAATAACGATATTTCTTAGTTTAAATGATTACCAAACTTTGGTTATTTCTACAACGAAGTTTAATTTTAATGGATGCAGAATGTAAACAAGTGATTGTAAGATGAGTTGCATAAGAATTTCTGATTTTTTTTCATGCAAAATTATGTAGCTCTGGCGGCTGGAATACAAGTGACATGAATAAAATATTCATTGCTTTTACATATAGAACCAGGTAATTTATATTTCGATGACGTCATTTGAATAAAGTTCATTTTTCTCGATGAAGTTTTAAGTTTTCCAATGTAATAAATTACTGTAGTACTATGATAATTTAAAATATATCAGAGCTGAATGTATCATATATTAGAGATGTTATAATAATTGCATTTCAGTTGGAAAGGGTTGCATAATCAATGCTTTATGCATGCTTGATTTTTCTTGTTCTTCTTTCTTTTGATAAGGATTTCGTCCCCAGAAAGTTGATAATTTTACCTTTCTACTTTCTTACGCTTTTAAATCTCCAGAGTTTTATCAAGATTCAAATATAAAGCAGTTTTTAGACTTAGCTCATGAATTTAATTTACCCTTTGATAAAATTGATATACCACACTTACGTAAAAGTTGTATTTGTTATGTTTGTTGTCAGTATAACTTGGCCTACATTCGTTAAACAAAGAGTGCTATCGAGGAGCGTTGTTGTTATTGAAACCCAGACCGTCCGACCTACCAGAAAGGTGTAAGGTATCTGATTGGACGGCCGGGAAGTGCCACCCAATTTAGACCGGAACCCAGTGGGGGAGGCATCTACAGGGACCTTACCCTCCTTTCCCTACCACCAACCTCTCGGAAGGACTTATGGACCCACATGTTTAACGTGATCGTACTCCGCGTGAACAAGCGCCAGTTTTGGCAGAGTTTTTCGGTAAGAACCGAACCCGGGCCTACCGAGTGCAACTCTCGCACGCTAACCACTGGGCTACCGCGCCCGCTACAGAGGAGCGTTGTTGTTGAGACCCAGACCGTCCGACCTACCAGAAAGGTGTAAGGTAACTGTTTGGACTGCCGGGAAGAGCCACCCAATTTAGACCGGAACCCAGTGGGGGAGACATCCACAGGGGTCGTACCCTCCTTTCCCTACCACCAACCTCTCGTAAGGACTTACGGACCCACATGTTTAACGTGATCGTACTCCGCATGAACACGGCGGCAGTTGTGACAGCGTTGTTGTTGTTGAAACCCAGACCGTCTGACCTACCAGAAAGGTGTAAGGTAACTGTTTGGACGGTCGGGAAGTGTCACCCAATTTAGACCGGAACCCAGTGGGAGAGGCATCCACAGGGACCGTACCAACCACCGGGCTACCGCGCCCGAAATGTGACAACAGCACGCGGTGTTCCCAGATGGTCACCCACCAAAGTACTTACCGCGCCCGATGCTGTATGACTTCGGTGATCTAACGAGAACCGGTGTTTTCAGCACGGTAGGGCCGTTGGCCACTACCGCGGAGCGTGTAAGAGAATATTCTAGAATGGTAGTTGAACAAGAACCATGTCTGCCATCTATTTTCTGTCATTGTTGGTCCGAAAATAATTCATTCCAATGTTTTCAGACTAAAACCATTGCTCATTCCCCCTATATCTTAACTACGTTTTTTGGAAGGAGTATTTATTTATTTGAACTCCAGTAATCTCTACGAGTAAATTATAAATCAGTAGTTTCTTACGTTTCCGTAGCCTCGAGAAATATCCTCCATACACAACCATAATTGCAAAAGTTAGCTCTTATAGTTTCCTAAACTATTTGTTTCTCTTTATTTTTGTTCTTTCCTTCTTAATTCTAGTCTCAACTGGTGCTTTAAAGTGGTTTGACCAATTGCTATTTGAATTTAGATGATAATGGTAGCTGGTATAGCTTTCGAAACCAGCTACTTCCCTACTTCTATTTATTTTTCATTTAAGTGACAGTTATATTAAGTGAAAATTTATATTCATTTATGTTTGAGTACTTTTCAAGTAGTTTATTTACATGTTATTTGAACATTATTTTCCACTCTAGCCTTTTTCATTTGTAATTCCAATGCACTGGTCGAATTCCATTCAATTGATAGTATTAGCTAATATAGCTTCCGATAACAAGCTACTTTTTTATTTTTGTTCCTATTCTTCTTATATACAGTTTTATGTTTTGGTTATTTTTAAGTAGTTTGTTCATATATTGTTTGAATATTTTTTTCAATTCCATGCTTATTAGTCATTTTAATGTAGTTTGATCGCATACCATTTAATAAGATTAGCTCATATAGCTTCCGAAATCGGGTGCTTCCTCCAATTTGTAATATTACTCTTCAAGTTTGATTGACTAATAATTTTTTTAGTAGTGTGATTGAATGTTATTTGATTTCAGCTGTAAGAAGTTATCTTATATAGCTTCGAAACCGTATTCTGCCAGTATTTTTGACATAATCTTGATTTGCGCAATTCGCGTACTTTTAATTTAATATAAAAATTTAATTTAACATTTCGCTAATTTATGTTCTTTAATGATCCCGCCAATGTCGACAAAAATCGAGTTAAAAAATTCGTAAATCAGCAATGCAGTATGCATAGGGACAATTTCAATTACGTAAGGCAATATTCATATGATTAAAAAAATTATATGAATATTGCCTTTTAGAATTTAAAGGCTCGTAATGAAAACCCGATATCATGCGATTAATTTGATGACATCATTCTCGTGGATCTAGTTCGTTCCATTCATGGGAAACGTTACTTTGGGTAATAATTTTGTATTTGGACCTTAATATTTATTTATCTGCTATAAGAATCACTTATTCCTCCGTACATAACGCTTGATGAGACATTGGCGACGAATTTGGCTTAATGTCACCAACCTGGCGACTTTTTTAAATGTAGCCAAATTGCAAAAAATGTCTCCAGAAATGACGCTAAATCAATGAAAATGTCGACTAATTGATGAAAGTTCAATATCTTGGAAATAACATAGGAGCAGCGTATATGAATAACCAATTTATCGTCTGTCCTTTCGTAACGCTTGGCAAGAAAGTTAGCTGATGTCGCGAACTTCACGACTATTTTAAATATTGCCAAAATGACAAAAATGTCGTCATATTGAAAATAATGACTGCATAGGGGAAATATTGTTTCCCAAATTCTGAGTTCCGTGATATGACGGGCATACCTTCTACTATATAAGAAATGCTCTTCTTTCAGTTTGTTTGTAACACTTGATGATGCACTTGATGAACTTGGTGAATAATTTAGCAAAGAATTATCAAGTTCGCTATATTTCGCCTATCCCAGATTAACAAAAATTTCGTCAAAATTGCAAATATGACGCTAAATTAACGAAAATAACGCCTATTTGATGAATTAATAATTAAAATATTTTAATATATGTACTATATCACTTATTGAGGATGCTATCAATATTGATAATTGTTTATTTAGAGTTGCGCGAAATATAAGTTAATTGGGTACTATGAAATATAGTTTTACATGTTGTCATCCGGAAAATCGCCAAATGTTGAATTCAACAATAAAACACAGTACCGTGGATCTTATACATTATTTCTTGACTGTAAAAGTAGTAAGCTTGTTGCATTATATAAGGAAAGTCATGTGCTGGCTACATCAGTAATCACTGATCAGTAATCACTTTTAAATTCAAATCTTGCCGATTTAAAAGTGTATTTGAATTCGTATAGTATATATTTTGTGGTGCTAGTTTTGTTAGTAATTTGTCTTTAATAAGTTATGCATAATATGCTGTTGCCACGTACCATTTAGAATTATGGGTGTATCCTTATTATATAAGAATTAGTTCGAATTTCTGTAAAATGTAAGTTTTTATTTAATGCACCGAAAAGCGTAAACTTCAATTGCTAATTTTGTATAACTTGGTATAATTTAACTTGGCTAATTTTGTGTAACTTGACCTATGATATGGGGGGGGGAGGGGAATTAATGACATCACGGAAACAAAAGTATATCGCGACTATTTTTGACTTCAGTAATTGGAACTATTATGTTTCGTGGCTATTGATTCATAAATAATAACTTCTATGCACAATTATGTTACATTTTATCCTATGCTGCTATGTTAAGGAAATATAATTAAAAAGCAAATTTACATAAAAAACAATTTTAAAATAATAGACGTTTTTTTAAATTTATTTATTTATTGGTCTATTTAATTATTTAATTAGTTGTAATACTTTGCCCCAGACAAATCTACATAAAACAAATTTTATGAAAACAATTTCGGTATTTTTAGGACCCAAGTGAATTTAATGCAATACCACCATAATCTGCAGTAAAACCTATTTTTATGATATATTTTTCTGCATTTTATGTCTATATACAGTGCTCTTTAAGACGGCACCCGTTAAGGTGGATTTCTCGTTATTACTTACAAATATACGGATTCCCCGGTTAAGGTTTATGGACAGTATATGTTATAAAACATCGCTTAATAGGTATTGTTCATTCTTTAAGATGGACAAAATTTATTACCTGAAAGCATATGTTTCGGAAAAGTTAATTTCCGAAAATATTTTCAACTAAACTGACATTTTTTGCCACAAAAGGAAGAAAATTGTCAATCCGATGTAGGGAGCGTCTTTTTTTTAACACTTTACAACAAAGTTGAAAAGTGTTTATGACTTTGTTCATTCTGTCTGTCTGTCTGTCTGTCTGTCTGTCTGTCTGTCTGTCTGTCTGTCTGTCTGTCTGTCCGTTAGCACGATAACTGCCGTAAAAATGAGTTTATCAAAATGAAATTTTAGTATGTTGTTCAGACGGTCTGTAGGACCTATGGGAATATAAATAAATAATATCACCCAATTAGTTTTTTATTGAACCCGGGTTGAAAAAATGAAATACATTGAACCCTATGGGACCTAATTTTTCAAACATTTTTTAAGTAAATTTAAAATTCACGAATTGCTTCGAAATTTTTAGGAAATATTCACATTATCCCATAGAATATATAAAAAAAAATTCAGTAAAATATGTTAAGTAGTTTTTTAATTAAAAAAATTATTTAATATAGGGAAAAAAACAAATTCAATTAAATTCTGACTTTGGGATATCTTCCAGAAATAAAAGAGAGAGATATTATATAATAAATATCTCTCCATTTGTTAAAACGATTTGCATATGGGAGTGGCTTCATATTTTAAAATAATTTGGTAGATAACAATTTTTCATTTTTTTAAAACTTTAAATAACTCTTCATGATAAATTTAATTGATGGCATTTTAAATGCACTTTCCTACGTCCTAGAGAGTTAAAATTTGGTACACAGCTTAAATTTGTAGAACATTTTATTCTACAGCAATTTGGTGGATCTTTAAATATAGATCATACATTTTTTTCGAAATGACCCGCAATTAATCCCCGTTCACTTTTATAAATCATTGTTGTAATATTGTTAAAAATTCTGATGTGGACAGCACATGTCTTTCCCTGCAGACTCATATTCGTTCTCTTTATTTATTCAATGATAATTTGAGTTTATCTGCACAACATAAGTATTTTAAATGACATTGAATTTACACGTTAAACTTAAATTTGGTTCTCATTTGATAACTGGACTTATTGTCAAAGGTGGCGTAGCGAAAACGCGAAAAAACTAGAATATCTCAAGAACGGCTAGTCCTAGATAATGGGGTTAGTCTTATTCTTTTTGTTGTCAAAAATCACATATAAAATAGGAATTTAATTGATATAATTGAGCACACGTAGTCTTTTATTTTTATATATAACGATTTTTGCTGGCCATTTCGCAAAAATAGCCCGTTCCTTTTTCCCGAATCGTAGTAGAATAACCTACAAAGGATTTATATACAAAATTTTGTTAAATTTGGTATATAAATCACTTGTAGGTTATTGAAATATTATACTCCAAATTTTGTTAAATTTGGTTCATTAGTTTTTAGCTAGAGTGGATAAAGGCAATTTCTGCGGCCATTTCGCAAAGAAGGCAGATTCTTTTATTACGAATCGTACTATAATCTAATGAACATCAGGATTTCCCACAAAAAACATACCTACCAAATTGTATGAAATTCGGTCCATTAGTTTTTCAATTAGAGTGGATGTAATATCCACACAGACACACAGAAACATACACAGATACACCCTTACCCACACAGACGTCTTCCTAAAAGTAGTTTTTTCGTGTTCTAGAAGTCCCAAAACGTGTAGATACTTTGAAAATTCGAGTTCCGATCTTCGGCACGATTCCAATACTTTGAGTACATACACATACACATATATATTATCTGTGTATTATCTGTGTATCTAAATTCCGTGCCTATGCAATTACAATAGTTGTGATTTTAAATGATCCCTAAACTTTTATTATTTCTTCAAGGAAGCCTAATTTTAACATATGCAGAATGCAAATATCTCAAGCGATTGTAAGATGAATTACATAAGAATTGCTGAATTTTTTTCACACAAAATTATTTAGCTCTGGAGTCTGGAATACAAGTTATATGAATGAAATATTCATTGATTTTGCATAAAGAATCAGATGATTTATATTTCGATACAGTTTTAAATATTTAAGTATAATAAATTACTGTAGTACTGTGATAATGTAAAAGATATTACCACTGAATGAATCACATTTTAGAAATTTTTAAATGAAATTACATTTCAGTTGGAAAGTGTTTCATAATCAATGCTTATGCATGATTGATCTTTCTTGTTTTTCCTTTTTTGTATTTATCCCCTGACTGTAAAATTTTCAGGAGTGGAAGTTCTAGTCATCGCCATGACACCTTGGAGTGGTATTGATTGATGGCCTGTTTAGCGCTATCAATCAATGCATAGCTGAGGGATAGAGCAAGAGTTGTGATCAATTAAATAAACTCGTAGCAAAATTGATGAGGACACTAGAGTAGGAGATGATGCGAACAGATAAGAACGTAACCACGTGATCTCTAGTGGTAAAAGTGTGGTGCACAAAAAAGAAAAGATATGCAAAGCATATATTAAATTAAATTCTCTTAAACGTGGTCGTAAGATCGTAAATCCCACCTATTAAAACCCACCATATTAACTTGAGTGAGAGTTCCTGGGATAGAAAACATCAACATACTACCATAATCAATTGCACCATTTTAACTTTAAAATAAAATAATTTATTTTAACAACATAGATTACTTATTAAATTAATTACAATTATTCATGTTAATTACGGCGGAGAGAGCAAATGCGAGATCAGTTAATTAAAAATGCCTAAAATGCATTGATGACCTTCAACAGTTACTGATATGAACACATACCTTCAAGTCTGTCTTTGGACTTTGCCATCAGCTCGTACTTAATATCGATCATATTTGTACTGGAACGAACTCGCGGTATGGTACGCCCACTCTTACTCGTCAATCATATCGTACTGCCGTCTAAGTGTTAATTTCGAACACGTCTGGAACAACTGTATATCAGGATATTGTCGTTCTTCATTGCTCCGTTCTTACGTATCATTCGTAATGAATTCTGTCGTAGAAGTTGCCTCTGTTAGCGTGTAGAAGTTTTGTATATTCACTAGAACCTTTTTGGTTGCCGCCTCTTTTGCCTGCGGTCTGTAACGCCCCTTACGCTACGATTGGCCGACCTTAAGGCAATGCGACCAGACATCTAGAACGTTGGTTAACATCTTTAACCACTCTCGTGGTGTTGTGTGCCGCTATTAAAACCCACCATATTAATCTTCACTGCGAGTCCCTGGAATAGAAAACATTAACATATTACCATAATTAATTGCACCATTTTTTAACTTTAAAGTAAAATCATTTATTAACAACATAGATTACTTATTAAATTAATTACAATTATTCAAATTAATTACGGGGGAGAGAGCAAATGTGAGAGCAGTTAATTAAAAATGCCTAAAATGCATTGATGATCTTCAACTATTATTGATATGAACACATACCTTCAAGTCTGTCTTTGGACTTTGCCACAGCTTGTACTTAATATCGATCATATTTGTACTGGAACCAACTCGTGGTGGTACCCCCACTCTTACTCGTTAATCATATCGTACTTCTGTCTAAGTGTTAATTTCGAACACGTCTGGAACAACTGTATATCTGAACATTGTCGTTCTCCATTGCCTCCGTTCTTATGTACCAGTCGTAGTGAATTCTATCGTAGAAGTTGCATCTCTTACTTGTAGAAGTTCTGTATATTCTCTAGAACCTTTTTGGTTGCCGCCTTTTTGGCTCACACCTCTTTGGGGTGCGGTCTGTAACGTCCCTTACGCTACGATTGGTCGACCTTAGGGCAATGCGACCAGACATCTAGAAAGTTGATTAACATATTTAACCACTCTCGTGGCGTTGTATGCCGCTATTAAAACCCACCATATTAATCTTCAGTGCGAGTCCCTGGAATAGAAAACATTAACTTACTACCATAATTAATTGCACCATTTTAACTTCAAAATAAAGTCATTTATTAACAATATAGATTACTTATTAAATTAATTTCAATTATTCATCTTAATTGCGACGGAGAGAGCAAATGTGAGACCAGTTAATTAAAAATGCCTAAAATGCATTGATGACTTTCAACAATTATTTCTATGAACACATACCTTCAAGTCTGTCTTTGTACTTTGCCACCAGCTTGTACTTAATGTAGATCATATTTGTACTTTAACCAACTCGCGGTATGGTACGCCCACTCGTGCTCGTCGATCATATCGTACTGTCGTCTAAGTGTTAATTTCGAACATTTCTGGAACAATTGTATATCAGGACATTGTCGTTCTCCATTGCCTCCGTTCTTACGTATCAGTCGTCTTGAATTCTGTCGTAGAAGTTGCATCTATTATCGGGTAGAAGTTCTGTGTATTCTGTAGAAATGTTTTGGTCGCCGCCTCCTTTGCCTGCGGTCTGTAATGCCTCTTATGCAACGATTGGCCGACCTTAGAGCAATGCGACCAGATATTTAGAACATTGGTTAACATCTTTAACCACTCTCGTAGCTTCACTTTGGCCTCCAAGGTTTATTGCCTACTTTGACCTTTCAGGTCAGGGTGCCATAAAACTGGCGTCCTTAAGTCTGATGCTATTGTTAAATATTACAGACATCAGAAATACTAATCTAAAACTGTCTCACTAAATTTTTCTCAAATCTGGTCTCACAGAAAGATACCGTGGTATCTTATTTGTTATTGACGGCCATTGATAATCTTACATATACGCAGGAAAACACATTTTTTCTGCTATAGATTCAGTTTCAAACAAGAAAATGCCATTAACTTTGAAGGAGAAAGTGAAAACTATCAAAGGAATTGAAAGTGGATCCAAACAAACTGATCTGGTCAAAGAGCTTGGACTTAAACGTTCTACTGTGAGCTCAATATGGCTGAAAAGGAAAAAACTATGAAAATCTTTTAATCTGGAGTTTTGAGTTCACGAAAGAAAATGGGAGAATCGAGTTACCTTGAACTGTATATTGCATAGTTTCAGTGGTTGAAACAATTGCGCTCTGAAAATTTCGCAATTATGGCCCTCTTTTAAAAGAAAAGTCATCAGAAATGGCCAAGATAATGGACATTGAATCCTTCTCTGTAAATGTGGAATGATTGACTCGGTTCAAGATTCGGCATGGTTTAATTTTTAGAACAGCTAGTAGTGAAGTCGGTGATAATCCAGCTAAAGACGTAAAAGAATAGAAAGAAGTTATATTATGCCTTATCAAGGACTGCAATTCCAGAAACGTGCTCAACATTGATGAAACTGGATTTTTTTATAAAGCTCAGCCATTTGAAGTTTACACTTTCTAGGAGAAAAGTGCGGCAAACTTTCCAAATTACGCATTACTGTTCTTTCAGGGGCTAACATGAATGGTTCAGAAAAAGTCACTTCTCGTCATTGGAAGATCAATAAAGCCACGATGCTTTAAAGGAGTTAAAAGACTTCTCACAAAATATGAAACCAATTCTAAAGCATGGATGACGATACAATTCTTTGAAAAGTATATAAGGGAGTTAGATGTTTCTTCAAAGAAAAAACTCAAGTGGTGATATTTGTGGATAAATGCCGGGCCCATCTTAAAGAAATATCTGGACTGAAGTCGGCGAAACTCTTATTATTTCCTGCCAACTATACTAGTGTCCTGCAACCAATGGACCAAGAGATCATAACGTCATTAAAAGCGCATTATCGTCGAATGCTTCTGGTATATTTGATCAATTCAATTGAAACATCAAGAAGCTCAGACGTCAATGTTCTTCAATCTATGGAGTGGGTATAGTGATCCTGGGTTCTAGTTTCAGCGACCACAATTTCAAATTGCTTTAGGTATGCAGGATACGACAAAGGAGGTGAAACCTCGTCGTACGAGTTTAGTTACGATCTAGATTCACTCCATATATTACTACAAGAAGTAATATCTGCGGAATATATAGATAGTTCAGGCAGGTATAAAAGCCAAGAGTTTTGCAAGTTTTGACGATGATATCATAATTGTTGACAAACGGAAACGCCTGGAACATTAAGTGATAGTTAAGAAGAGGAAGCAATCCATCCACCGAATGCGCCAGAAGTCCGTGATATGTTACCGAAAGTTATGAAATTTTTATCAATCAATAGAAAATATTCTAGATAGTACTTTGGACCAATTGACAAAAATTGAGAATGACACAGAAAGAAGATCGGTTTGTTAAAAAAAAGCAACGAACATTACTTCATTCTTCGAATAGTATGTATAAATAATATTTTTTAATTAAAATTGTCTTTATTTTCTTTTCTAATTGATTTTTCCTATTTTTCGTTATTATTCCCTAATTTATATTTTTTTATTGTAGAATAAGTTATATAATAGTTAGGAAAACATACTTTCAGTGATATTTTACAAAATTAGTACTTCAGATGTATGAATTCCTGTTATAAGAGACTCTCTCTGTTACGGACAGTAAATGTTGGCCCTTGGCTGTCCAACTTAATAAAAGTTCACTGTATAATTAAATTATTACTTTCCTTATAGGCATGGCATTACTCATGTGGAACGTATTGTGATGGGGTCGAAAATTCGAATTGGAGTTTTCGACGGATTTACATGTTCAAAACATTTAGAAGCTAAATCTTGTCGGGTAATTGAAGATATTAAATTTTTTTACAATAACTGTCTAACGTGGTTTTGTCCTTTTGGAATTTTTAGAAGTCCACCGGTGACCTAAAAGGCTGAATATTCTCAATTTGTAGTATCAATCTCGAAGCAGAACCAAATGGAGCTGAATTTTAGGTTTCCCTTGTGTACGGAAAAATTGTGTTTTTGTGAAGTTCTTTCAGCTTCTCCTTAAGCCTTTCCGAAAAATTTTTCCGATTGAATCACTGCATACTATTACAAACATGTTAAACGCTTTCACCGGAGGCTCTTTCGAGAACCAGAAAGAAAAATCACCTTTATAGGCGGCTATTCCTATTACGTCAATATAGGGTTGCCATATTTGAACACTAGGGATAGGGTTTACAGCTTTGCTGCTTTATCGCCAATTTGGCGACTTTTCGAAAGTACTAGAACTTTCCCGAAATATTGAATATATTCTTGGAGATACCAGTCCTTTTAGAAGTTTCTACGGAGAGTATATGAAAGGAATCGTCCCTCAGTTGGAGAACGCTACCTTCAATGCTACCTTCAATGACGATGAACGTTAATGTTTTGAGAACAGTATCAGCTGTTCTGAAATTATCATTTAATTGCTCATTAATTGCTGTTTTACAGTAATCTGATCGTTGTTTAGTGACCTTATGATATAGCTATCGAGCTATTTGCTGTATGTCGTTCCTGTTTACGCTGTACTTGTAAATAAACATTTTCGTTACCCAGAAATTTGGACCCATTCTTGTATCTGGAGAGTACACACACGATTTCAGAGAGTACGCTGTAACAATACTTATAATATCGACCCATGCGCAGAAGCTAACGGAGCCGGAATTTCGGTTTTTACCATTTGGGAACGAAGAAAATGAGAGGTATTCGAATGGTTTTTCCAAATCCTCCAGTAGATCACTCGCACGGGCGTAATCAGAATTTAATTTCCGTGTGTGTGTGTGCGGGGGGGGGGGGGGGGGGGACCAATTTTTTGGATGTCTGAAAATTAAACTTTTCAGCAGTGAAAACTAATTATATGCATTTTTGCTGTCCAGTAGCTGAATAAAATATATATATATATAATTATTATTTGTTGTAGTTTAATTGGAAAAAATTGATTGGAACTGATTTCGGGGGGGCGGGCGGTCCCTAAGATCCCCCATTCTGCATACGCTTTCTCACTGGTATCCTGGAAGGCTGACTATTTTACACTTATAGAGCAGTGAACTGAACAAAATTTAACAGAGTCGAATTTCTAATTCCGGGTGAGGAGCAGAAACGTGTTTTCTAAGCCTCTCTAGTCCCTCCAGAAGCCCCTAGGTTACTTAGAAGACTGAATATTAGCACATTTATAGTATATGGCACGTATGATCGTACAATACTGGTACAGTTGGTGAGTCCTAAATGGGACAGTTTCTTGACAATGAGTCTAATTGATAATTTTAATAATCTTTTTATGCTGTCACTGCATAATCACTTTTATTGCGGATTAATTTCGACAGCACTGTCAGCAAAATTTCATATTGACGTGTATTTGATGGGCTTTGCAGTTAGTAAAATATAAACTTAAAATATAAATGTATAAGAATAGCATTTAACTGAACATTAACGTTTTCAAATTAATCCTTATTTACTTAGTCAAAACACATATAAAGGATTAGAGAAATGATTTCTCATTAGCAACGGAAATTCGAAGATTTGATTAATTTTTCGTATGACTTTAGAAATATCGAGTTTAGTCAGTTTGATTTTATTTTTCCGAAATTGGGGGGGATTAGCAATTCCGTTTAAATTACTAGTTTCGCCAAAGAGCGAAGTCGTATCTTTTAATGAAATCTTGTTATGAGTGCTGTCTCGCGAAGTATTTGCGAGATGTTAAATATATTTATGTAAAACTTAAGGAATAATATGAATCAAACAAATATAAACTAGCATCATCTTCTTAAATAATTAAAGGAAGGTGAAGGTGTGTACGTGTGTGCGCGCGCAGTCTGTTGCGCGAAATCTAAGGGTCGTATAATCATATAATTTGGTACACGGGTACATACTTCTCGACTTACACAGGTGAACTTTGAAGTACACAGGTGCACCTCTTTTTAATTTCGAAATGCATTTTTATTTATATTTTGTTTTACTCCTATTTCAACTCCTATTTACACAAATAGATTTCTTAGCGATTTAAAACATTATCACAGAGTTTTCATCTTGACACCATCGGAAAGATCGAAAACATATCTTTTAAATAGAGTTCAAACGGAGTCTATACAATGAATAGATACATTTTAATGAATTAAAAAATTTATATATATATATTCTTAGTGAGATTTAATCCTCTCTCAATTTTATATTACGATATACAAAATTTGACATGCCATCGAACGCTCATATTTTAACAGCAACTTTTAAATATATTCAGACTGCTTCAGAAAAAAAAATATCTGATGTGGGCATCACATGACTTTCCTTATATAATGTAATGAATTTGCTACTTTTACAGTAAAATAAATAGGTTTTTCTTATAGTAGATACTAATATTACTAATATAGTAGATACTAATATTATTTCCAACATATTGAATTTTCCACAATTAGTAGTCATTTTCATTGATTTAGCGTCATTTTTATCCATTTGGCGAGATTTTCGTTAATTTGACGACATTTCAAAAAATCGCCAAGTTGGCGACATTACGCCAAATTCGTCGCCAAAATCTGGCCAAGCGTTATGGACAAAAAAATAAGTTATTCTTACAGCAGATAAATGACTATTGGCGTTCAAATACAAAAGCATTACTCAAAGTATATTTTTTCATGAATGGAACGAGCTAGATCCACGAGAATGATGTTATCCAATTTATCGCATGGTATTACATATGAAAAGTGAACATGTTTCTCAATAGGAAATAGTTTTTTTTTATTTTATATGAGTTTTTGATAATTTTTTTGAAAAATGTACAATATCTCGAGAACGGTTCATGTTAGCGTTCTAAAATTTATGTCAATCGCTTTCTAATGAAAATTTACATGAGAAATGTCTATTTACGTAACTTTATTAGTGGCTTTGATTTTTTGACGATTTTTTCAAAATTTCACTCGAAAATTTAGGGGGCGTCTGAACATTCGATTGCGTATAAAAACAATAGGCTTCCAATGTTTACGGATTGTGATTTTTGTACCAAATGTGGTTCGAATCGGTCCATTCGTTTGTCAGTTATCGTCTCCACAGACTCACTGATACACACACACACACACATACTTTCACACACCACACACACAGACATCACTTCAAAAATGTTTGATTCGTGATCAGGGATGGTTGAAACGTACTCTCCCTTCGAAAAATCAAATTCGAATTTTAAACCCCCTTCACAATACTTTCCTTATACACTATGTATATAAGTAAAGTAATATAAACCCATCCTTTGATTAATTATAATTTTTTAACCCAGCCATATTTTTGATTTCTTAAACGAACGCAGCAGGCCTCATCGGAAAAGTTTCACTTCCAAATACGAAGGGAGAGTCCTTGCCAAGGGGATCGGGAGTGGACTTCTTGAAGCATAGATCTAGAACGCTATTGGAAGGTCTAAAGGTCCTATATATAGAGGCTGACGCAACGACCATTTTGAATCCAATCCGTTCAATCAGTTATTGTCCTGTGCTATTACAATGGCGTGAGCATGTTACATGGCTGGCATTTGATACTCAATTTGCGATGGGGGGGGGGGGGGGGGTAACTTTGCAAATGTAAAAGATACCAGGCCATTTTTTTAAATTCCTTACTATATTATTATTATTATTATGAGTATTGTGTTAACATTTTATTTATATTGGATAAAAATTTGCTGAGATAGCAATAATTCCGGAGTTAATAAAGGAACATTATGTAAATCTGTGAAATATTTTCATTTATTTGTGTCGCGAGAAAGATTTTCTTTCAAAACAGGTGATGTATGCACTGGTATGGAAAGAACAATAAACCGAACCAACCCTCGTTTTTCATACACCGTTCACAGTAGAATGAATTCAAACATACCATTCGATGGGGAATTGCATCCTCTACGAATTTATATGTTTAAAATTCACACACGGGGCCTTCTTCATATCCTAATACGCACCAAATTTCCGAATGAAACACCAAATTTGACGCCAGATTTTGAATCTACATCAAAATTTAATATAGGATACCAAGTTTCGGGCCATTTGGTTCAGTTGTTTTGGGACTATGAGAATGTAAAAATTCATGTTCCTAATGTTAAATTAGTTTCACAGATTTTAATTTATATCGTCTAAACTAATATTTTTTTCCTCTAAGTGTTTTTATTATGTTACTATTAAAAGATTGAAACAAAATTGAATAATAATTTTCTGTGTGCAATATGAATATTGAAATTAATATTTGAAAATGATGTATATAGCAACCTTTGATGATGAAAATAGTTTCTGATTGGTGTATTTTGATGGCAATTGATTCAGAAGGACTTTTTAAGTGGTAATGAAAATTTTCGGCTCTTTTTACTTTCCTTATATACATAATGTATAAGGAAAGTATTGTGACGGGGTCGAAAATTCGAAATCGAGTTTTCGACGGGAGAGCACGTTTCAAGCATCCCTGATCACGAATCAAACATTTTTGAAGTGATGTCTGTGTGTGTGTATGTGTGTGTGTGTGTGTGTGTGTGTGTGTGTGTGTATGTGTGTGTGTGTGTGTGTGTGTGTGTGTGTGTGTCAGTGAGTCTGTGGAGACAATAACTGACGAACGAATGGACCGATTGGAACCAAATTTGGTACAAAAATCACAATCCGTAAACACTGGAAGCCTATTGTTTTTATGCGTAATCGAATGTTCAGAACCCCCCTAAATTTTCGAATAAAATTTTGAAAAAATCGTCAAAAAATCAAAACCACTAATAAAGTTACGCAAGTAGACATTTCTTATGTAATTTTTCATTAGAAAACGATTGGCATAGATTTTAGAACGCTAACATGAACCATTCTCGAGATATTGTACATTTTTCAAAAAAATTATGAAAAAGTCACATAAAAAAAAAATTCCTATTGAGAAACATGTTCACTTTTCATATGTAATACCATGCGATAAATTGAGTGACATCATTCTCGTGGATCTAGCTCGTTCCATTCATGAAAAAATATACTTTGAATAATACTTTTGTATTTGAACGCCAATAGTCATTTATCTGCTGTAAGAATAACTTTTTCTTAGTGCATAACGCTTGGCGAGATTTTGGCGACGAATTTGGCGGAACGTCGCCAATTTGGCGACTTTTTTGAAATGTTGCCAAATTAATGAAAATCTCGCCAAATGGAAAAAAAATGATGCTAAATCAATGAAAATGGCGACTAATTGTCGAAAATTCAATATCTTGGAAAGAATATTAGTTTCTAATTATAAAGAATATTAATTCTACTATAAGAAAAACCTATTTTTTTACTGTAAAAGTAGTAAATTCATTACATTATATAAGGAAAGTCATGTGTTGCCCACATCAGATTTTTTTCCTGGTAGTGTTTTCGCTAGATTTAAATGTTTATCATTACATACAATGATTTTAGGAGGCGTCTATTAGTTGCAAAAACAAAAGACTAACTTGAAAAATTACACTTTAAAGAGATACTTTTGAAAGCTTGGCCTTTTTAACACTTTACAACAAAGTTGAAAAGTGTTTATGACTTTGTTCATTCTGTCTGTCTGTCTGTCTGTCTGTCTGTCCGTCCGTTAGCACGATAACTGCCGTAAAAATGATTTAATCAAAATGAAATTTTAGTATGTTGTTCAGACGGTCTGTAGGACCTACGAAAATATAAATGAATAATAGCACCCAATTAGTTTTGATTGAACCCGGGTTGAAAATATGAAATACATTGAGCCCTATGGGACCTAATTTTTCAAGCATTTTTTAAGCGGATTTAAAACTCACAAATTGCTTCGAAAATTTTAGGTAATATTCAAATTGTTCCATAAAATATATAAAAAAAACATTCAGCGAAATATATTCAGTAGTTTTTTAAATAAAAATTAAAATAATAATTACACATCTTATATGAAACGATCACGTGACCATGATATGAAACGATCACATGACCCACTTCAAAATGATATATGGCATCCATCTTGTTTCAAAATCGTGATTTTCTAAAGTTCTTTTTAATTCATATTGAGTGTTGTATCCGTCCTAAAACTACTTTATTTTTGCTTAAATTCTGTGCATCTACATACTAAAACAACACAATGACAATATATTTGAGTTTAAATTCTCATTCAAATTTTGATTATTTCTACAACTAAGCCTATTTTTCACCTATGTAAAATGTGAACAGCAAAATATGTAGAATGAGTTGTATTAGAATTACTGTATTTCTTTAACACAAAATAATTCAGTCCATGGAGTCTGCATGGCTGATATGAATGAAATATTAATTGATTTTATAAACAGAAGGACGATTTTTTTCGATGAAGTTTTAAGCATAAAGTTTATGAATTGTAGCTCCATGGTCTTAATTTTTAAATAAAATAAATTATTATAGTATTGTGATGAATCAAATGGAGAAAGTTATGAATGAAATCCTGCTTTTATAGAGAGATCCAGGCGTGTTATTTTTTCTATGACGCAATTTGAATATATTTCATTTGTTTTCGATGAAGTTTTCAAATATAATAAATTAGCGTAGTATTATGATAGTTTTAAAAATATTACCGTGGAATGTATTGCATTTTAGAGATATTTAAAACAGGCAATTTATATTTCAATCCCGTCATTTGAATGAAGTTCATTTTTTTAAATGAAGGTTTAAGTTTTCAAATATAATAAATCAATGTAGTATTGTGATAAGTTTTAGAATATTACCGAGGAATGTATTGCAATTTCGACTTTTTTAAATAAAATTGCATTGAAGTTGGAAAGTGTTTCATAATCAATGCTTTAAGCATGATTGATTTTTCTTGTTTTAACAATAACCTTCATTATTTTATCATACTATTGTATATAGAAAATATTGAGTTCCTGAAAATTTATGAATTCGAGATGAACTAAATTCGAACACTTTTTGAATAATTCCATCTGTGTGTGTATATATGTCAATGAAGTGCAGATATTATAACTAAGGAGCCAATACACCTACCGTTAATTTATATGCTGATACATCATGAGAGAATCTAGAATTTTATGTAATTTTTAGTATTTCTTATTCTTAGAACTAGAATTGTTCGACTGTTAAGATTTTCATACCATTATGTATTATAGAAAACAAAGGATAATTCCTTAAACAATAACGGTAGTATATAATATATAATAGAAATTGATACGCTAAGAAGGTTACTGGCATTAAAATAGTTCATATTGCAAGGCAGCAGCATAATGCAGAAATTTGGAAAGGTGGAAAACTTGTAAATTCTGTTTTTATATTTAATAGGTAAAAGTTAAGTAGCGTATTAAGGCCCAAATTGAAAAATAATGCAGCATATAGCTGTTTCGAGGATGTGCTAGATCCACTTTTTCAGAGTGTTAAAGGCCCAACAATCCTAAGTCGAAGAGGCAACTGAGCATAAAACAGAGAGGTAAAAATACCCAAGTTTTGGTTTAAGAGTCACATGAGAGAGCCAATCTAAAAACAGAATGAAGAATATTTTTGCTAATCTGAAACAAGAACTGGCACATAAGATTATAGTTGCTTCAAACCCAAAAGAAATTTCTCAACAAGAAATACGCCAAAATAGTCCTAAAGCCTAAGAAATGGAACAAATATAAAGAAAATGTAGAAAAAAAAAATAATCACAGGACACTCTGCCAGGTCGTGAACAAAAATGGCCGTGAACAAATAGAATTTTTCTGCAAGCTTCTAAAAGTCGAGACATTTGTATTGTGTTTTGGCGCAATCCAATCTTGTGTTTGTTTACGTTTGGGATTGGTTGGACTGTTCTTCACTCTGTTTTTATTGGTTTTCTCAGGTATACGCTTAATCAAAAACTTGTTCATAAGTACTTGTCTGTATTTTATATTCGTGCCCATTTCGTCAATTAGAAGAGTAGACATGGACATCTTCTGATTGGCTCTTAAGACACAAGGCTCTTAAGATGGCTCTCTGATTGGCTCTTAAGATGGTAGCGACCCAGAATCCAAATTCCTAATGCGGGTGTTTTCTAGAATGCGCGATAGATAGTGCTTCCAGTTCACTTTGGTGGGCGCGGTAGCCTATGTGGTTAGCGCGCGGAGGTTGCACTTGGTAGTCCCGGGTTCGATTCCCGCCGCTGCCAAAACTGCCACCGTGTTCACGCGGAGTACGATCACGTTAAACATGTGGGTCCGTAAGTCCTTCCGAGAGGTTGGTGGTAGGGTAAGGAGGGTACGGTCCCTGTGGATGCCTCCCCCACTGGTTCCGGTCTAAATTGGATGGCACTTCCCGGCCGTCCAAACAGATACCTTACACCTTTCTGGTAGGTCGGACGGTCTGGGTCGAAGAAGAAGAAGAAGTTCACTTTGGTGAACGAAGCAGTCCCATTTCCTCATTCATCATTTGGCCACTGATCTTAGAGTACGCTGCTTTAGCTTGTGCCTTTTGACACCAGCCCAATATTTGACAACAAATTTTCTTGATTATTTCTCTCGTTTTTTTCTTTGTCTGCCATTTTTTCAGCTATTGCCAGCATCGCGCCATCCACGACAAGTTGTCCAGCATGTTTCAGCTACAGTTGATCACCCCATAGCACAAACCAGAACAAGAGTGCCTAATGCAAAAATCACATCTTGCTATGAAACCACAATCATTATTTCTTTATTTCCTGAGATGGAGATACGTGACCTCTTCGTCACAGAAGCTCCGACAGTATGCATCTTGATATGGATTTTTGTTTTTTTTTACTTGGGCTTTTGTTAGTTCTTTAGCGGATGAGGGGGTTGCAGCGTATCCTCGAAACGGCAGTAAGCTGCATTATTTTATTATTTAGGCTTAAATGCGTTACTCAAGCTTTCTTATCCTTTGCAAAGTGTATCTAACTTAACATTTTAATGTTTGGATTGTACAAATAATTAGGTTTCATCTAATTAAAAGTATAGTCATATGTCTGGACATACACAATTTTTAGATATAGTTTCAGTTTACAACTTTTACTTAGTTTAAGTAAATAATACAAAATAAAAAATATATTTAAATTGATTGTCTGTTTATTTCAGGAAATTACACAAATCCCGTCATTTTAGTGTTAAAAATATTCTATTATGACGAACAGAATTATTAAAAGTGAATGAAACTGTAAATTAAATAATTGCTATCAGTTTGAAAGTTTTTCTAATTAGTAAAATAAAACAAATTAATTTTAATCGCATCCCTGATGACTAGCAACATTAGCAAATAATTAGTTCTCGCTTTTTTGACAGGAAACTTGTCAAGGAGTTGGTGATTAAAAGGAAAGAGGAAGAAATATTTAAACTAAAATTTTCAACTGATATCAGATCAAAGAAGAGAAACCAATTAAACTATTATTTAATGTAGAACATCATGACAGACTTATTGTCTTTTAAAAAGACGGCTTTCAAATAAAGTACGCAATTTGTTTTCAAAAAAGAAAGAAATATATTTTTTTTCGAATTCCGATTTGCCGTAATTTCTATTATTTATCATTTACTATGATGGAATTTTAATAATAAAAAATATGAATGTTGGACATACAGAATCTATTTAAAATTAATTTAATTCGAAATAGTTTTTCCACTAATAAATAGCATAAATGTTATAATTGGGAATATGAATATAGCAGCAAAGATTCAAGTGCAATTTGTTGTCTGTAACATCCTGATTTAGAACTTATTTGTGATTTAAATAGCCAAATATTGTTTTTAACACTTTACAATATAGTTAAAAAGTGTTTATGGTTTTGTTCATTCTGCCTGTCTGCCGTTTGCACGATAACTGTCGTAAAAATGACTTTATGAAAATGAAATTTTAGTATATTGTTGAGACGGTTTGTGGGACATATGGGAATGTAAATGAATAATATCACCCAATTAGATTTTGATTGAACCCGGGTTGAAAAAATGAAATACATTGAATCCTATGGGACCTAATTTTTCAAACATTTTTTAAGCGAATTTGAATTTCACAGACTGCTTCGAAAGTTTTAGGAAATATTAAAATTATCCTATAAAATATTAAAAAAAAATTCAGCAAGATATATTTGGTAGTTTTATAAATAAAAATAAAAATAACAATTACACCCATATAATATGAAGAGATCTTGTGACCTACTTCAAAATAAAATATGGCATCCATCTTTTTTGCCAGAGTAAAAATCGTGATTTTTAAAGTTCTTTTAAATTTATATTTTGTGTTGCATCCGTCCTAAAACTGCTTTATTTTTGCATAATTTTTGTGCATCTATATTCTGCACCAACGCAATTACAATATTTTTAAGTTTAAATAAACATCAAACTTTGATTATTTCTGCAACGAAGCCTAATTTTAATGGATGCAGAATGTAAACAAGTAATTGTAAAAATGAGTTGTATAAGAATTGCTGAATTTCTTTCATGCAAAATTATTTAACAATGGAGTCTGGAATAAATGTGTATGAATGAAATATTCAGTACTTTTATTAGAGAACCAGACGATTTATATTTCGATGACGCCATTTGAATAAAGTTAATTTTTTTCGATGAAGTTTTTAGTTTTCAAGTAAAATAAATTATCGGAGTTCTGTGATAATTAAAAAAATATCACCGCTGAATGTATCGTATTTTGCATTTCATTTGGAAAGTGTTTCATAATCAATGTTTTATGCATGATGGATCTTTCTTGTTTATTATAAGAGATATTGCTTTTTATCCAGTTATGGAAATTTGTATTAAAAGTGTAGTACAGATACACCTACATAATCAACGTAATTCTGAGACTTTTTTTAGATCGAAGAAATTTTATACGAATCTTAACTTGGATCGAAGAATTTACAGAAAGGTTTGAAATTTTGCATAGTCATATTTGCATAGTCATCAAAGTTCTTCTGTAACTATTTACCTCAAAATATATCAAAGTTCCTATTCATATTTCACATATTAATTTCATAATTCATATTGTATACAGGAATTGATACGGTTAATGAATAAATACGTTGTTATTTTGTTAGTCCTTTAATGGAAACTCATTCTAAAATAATCAGAGTGATGAAAACATATTTTTGATGATATGAGTAAAATCTGAGGAACTAATTTAATATTCAGGACTTAAAATGTTATTATACTCATTCATAAACGACTGTACCGCACCACTTCAAGCTTGGCATCCCCGGAGGAAAGGTAGGGGGGGGGGCAAAATGTACATTTGTTACAGAAATTTGAAATCTGAGTCAAACCTTGGTGTTGCCAATGGAAATTTTATAGACATGTGCAGTTAGACATAAATAGGACAGTTTGTGCAATTTTTATGCACACGTATTTGCAAAAAATATTATAACTTCTAAAATAGTATTTTTACATTTACTTTACTATGAACGATGCACACATAACGAGATAGAATATCTGTCTTTCCGCAGCTGTATTGCCTTAAAAAAATCTGATGTGGGCAGCACATGACTTTCCTTATATAGTGCAATGAATTTACTACTTTTGCAGTTAAATAAAAAATGTTATTCTTATAGGAGATACTTGTATTCCTTCCAAGATATTGAATTTTCTTCAATTAGTCGTCATTTTAATTGACATAGCGTCAATTTATTCATTTGGCGAGATTTTCGTTAATTTGGCAACATTTAAAAATTTCGCCAAGTTGGCAACTTCTGCTGAATTCGTCGCCAAAATCTTGCCAAGAGTTATAGACGGAGAAATAAGTTATTCTTACAGCGGATAAATGACTATTGCCTTTCAAATACAAATCTATTACTCAAAGTATCTTTTTTCGTGAATGGAACGAGTTAGATTCACGAGAATGATGTCACCGAATGTATCGCATGATATTACGTATGAAAAGTGAACATGTTTCTAAACAGTTAATATTTTTCTTTAATTTATGGGATTTTTTGATAAATGTATTTGAAAAATGTGCAATATATCGAGAACGGTTCATGCTAGCGTTCTAAACTTTATGTCAATCGTTTTTTAAGGAAAAATCAAATAATAAATGTCTATTTACGTAACTTTATTAAAGGTTTTGATTTTTAAATGATTTTTTCAAAATTTCACTTGAAAATTTACGGGGGTTCTGAGCATTCGATTACGTTTAAAAACAATAGGCTTCCAGTATTCAGAGATTGTGATTTTTGTACCAAATTTCATTCGAATCTCTCCATTCTTTCGTGAGATATAGTCTCCACAGTTTCACTGACACACACATACACGCACACACACATACTTTCACACACACACACACACACACACAGGCATCAGCTGAAAAATGTTAAATTCGTGATCAGGGATGCTTGAAACGTGCTCTCCCGTCGAAAACTCGAATTCGAATTTTCGACCCTGTCACAATACTTCCTTATACATTATGTATATACGGAAATTAAAAAAAAATTGAATATATGCGGGTTTTTACGACAATATTATCGATAGAAGCATATTATCAAATGTTGAGACATGCCTTCACATTTGAGTTTGCTTTTATTATATAGATTGCAAAACAACAGTAAACCATCTTTAAAATATCCTTTCGGTAAAGTTGTCTAGCTATTTTGACATATTCCAGTGCTCTTACAACGTGATGATTCCGTCATTCGCGTAATTTGACCGTTTTTAGAATTCTGTAATTTAACGGATTAAAAAAGGGTTTGATGTTTTCAACAAGTTTTGCAAAGAGAAATACCAGTAACGTTTTCCAATGCAATAATATGACCCAATTTATTAGGACCGTTCTGATCAATCAATAATAATCTAGCACTTAAAGTTGCTGTTTTAAATATGGAGATGATAACGGAATCATCTCCATATTTAAAACTGCAATATCTCCGGATATAATAACAGGGACTTTATAATTGGACTAATCTGGGGATAAAAAATTCGTTTATGATATCAAAACTGGGTGTTCCCGATGGGAATTTTGAAGTTTGTGCATGATTTGATATGAAGACGGCCCCTTATGCAAGATTTTTTTGCATATAAATTTATAGAAGATTTTATTCTTTATCGAATGATTTCTTTGAATTTGTTTCGTTTTTGAACGATGTGAGAATTACGAGGGATAGTTCCGTTTTTTCGCAGCTACAATTCAAACCAGTAACAATTTAGAACATTATTTTAACCCCCTCCCAACTTGAACGAAATTCTAATAGTTTAAATTTCAGTGAAGTGACATGCCATTTGTTGTATAACAAACATGTTGCTTTGTTAAGGGCAGAAGCCGTCTTACTGCAATCTATAATTTGTTAGGATATATGATTTATTTCACAATCAGTATAAAATATTAAAAAATATGTTTCTTTTTATGAACATTTGTTTGCAAATTATAGTAATAAATAATATTAAATATTTTTACCATTGAATAATACAAAATTATAAAAAAAATTCTGGTATTTTTGTAGTAAAGGCTTTTCTACAACTATAAACTCTAACCGGGACGAAATTGCCTTTTGATGTTGACTTCTTCAGTGACAGTCTGATTCTAAATGTAAATGTATCTGTTTCAAAATAATCCGTAACAAAAGGGAAAAAAAATATATTAACTCATATTTCATCATTGCTCTAAAATAGTATTGCTAACTTAAACATTTAAATTATCAATAAACATGTAATTGATAATGGTGATCATAGTTAATTAATTACAATATTTTTAATTTGGTTCAGAAAGTGCAATATCTTTAGCACTTTCTAGTGTCTTATTTATGAAACTATTCGTCTTAAATACGTATATGAATATGTATTTAAGATTATTAAACATACTTGTTTGTTATGTATTTTAATTTTTAGATATTTTTTTCGTGACATCGAGGACTTTTAACGTGCCCTACATCATGAAAAAACAATAAACCACTTCTCCATACACATATGATAAATTTTGGAGAAATTAATTAAGAATTGTAAATAATTATTAATAGTAATAATTGTAACAATAAATAATAGTATGAAGATTGGACACTAATAATAGCAATGACCACCTGGGAACACCGCGTGCTGTTGGCAAATTTCGGGCGCGTTAGCCCGGTGGTTTGAGCTGGATTTGCACGCTACCACAACTGTCGCAGTGTTCATGCGGAGTACGATCACGTTAAACATGTGGGTCCGTAAGTCTTTCCGAGATAGTTGGTGGTAGGGGAAGGAGGGTACGGTCCCTGTGGATGCCTCCCCCACTGTGTTCCGGTCTAAATTGGGTGACACTTGCCTGCCGTCCAAACGGTTACCTTACACCTTTCTGGTAGATCGGACGGTCTGGGTCTCAACGGCAACAATTAATAATAGCAATGCAATATTATTGTTTTAAATCTTTAACTTAGTTTCAATTAATATTTTCAGTCCATTTATTTAACAGATGTTCAATCCCCATTTTAGTAATTGCAACATTTGACTGGTTGTCTGGTTCGTACCATGTATGTTCTTTAAGCCAAAAGAATTGAATTTTTGTTAGATATAGCGTAAATATATAAAACGTTTCTGTTTAATTGTGAATAATTAAAATTATATTAATTTTAATTTCACGAAAATTATATGCACACCTAAGGATGTTTATCTCCCACTAAAGACAAACTTTTACATTATAGACTAAAAATTCGCGTTTTTAATCTCAGACGAAGTGATACACTGACATACACATACACGAATCTGAAGCCAATATTTAGACATCTGTTGGTGTCAATTTTTACCTGGAATATATGATTGTGTCAGTTGTCACATGAAAAACCATAATCCCTGAAAACACATTACACTTATAGATAAGCTGGATGTATTAAACGTGTTTACTTTAACTAAGTTTAATCCTTCTGAAGTAATCTCTATAAGTATTAAAGTAAACCGTGGAAACTTTTCCTCTGTAAGAACCTACTTTAATCCGCTTGCGTCAATGTTAATTGTGTTCAATTTTAGATTTATTTATTTCTGGTGTGATTTTTTTTTTTGCAAAATTAAATATCTTTTTACTTTCCCTACATACACAGTAGTATTCCCTACATCCATTTTACATTCCCTACATGCATAATATTGTTACTGGGTCAAAATTCGAATTCGAGTTTTCGACGGAAAGGAACATGTTTTAAGCATCCCTGTATATATATATGTATATATATATATATCTCTCTGTGTATGTATATATTAGTGTGTGTGTGCCCATGAGTCTGTGGAGGCGATATCTCAGGAATGAATGAAGCGTTATAAAAATAATATGGTACGTATGTTACAATTAGTGAGTTATACAACCCAATTGATTTGAAACACAATCTAATGTTAGAAAAAAAACCCCTCAATTTTGAATGAATTTTGTAGAGACCTCGTTTGTCTCTTTATCCTCGTTAGATACCATTGTAGAGGATTTTACTTAGATCAAAAATCAGTAATAAATTAGGACTTTTACTAATGATAAATAATACACTATTTCAGACATAACTTTGTATTAGAAAATAAATGCCATAAACTTTAGAGCACTAGTATAACCCATTCATGAGACATTGCAGGTTTGTTAAAAAATTTATCAAAAATAAAAAATTACTTAAAATTTTAAAACGTATCATCAAATATGTTCACTCTTCATATGCAAAATTGTGCAACAAATGTATTAACATCATTCTCGGGGATCCAAATTGCTCCATTTACGAGAGAAGATATTTTTTTTATAATAATTAAAATGTCCTCTGCATTTTGATGAGAATTTTGCACATGAGTATAAATCGTTCTGTATAGACCAATAAATTGTCAACGCGCCAAATTCTAATATATGTGGTGTTAAATCATTGCCAAAAATATTTTACTGTGAATCTTATGCATTATAATGTAGCTGTGTAACGGCATCGCATTATGTAGGGGAAGTCATGTGCTGCCAACATGAGATTTTTTGATTCAATATAATAAAAATACATACACAATTAAATTTTTCAATTTGTTCAATTCATAATTCACTCATTCAATTTTTCAAAATCCGTTTTCGAGCCCTTCCTGCTCTTCAGAGATAAAATTAACTGCTGTGCAAACCGCACATGAAAGAATCCTTTAGATTCAATGCATATGTAGTAGCGTGCAACTGTTTGCCACTTACTGGCACAAATACTCACTGCTGCCTACAGCTGTGAACCGCCAACAGGAAAAAGAACGCTATCAAAATTCTCGATTTTTATGCTTTTGGTAGAAAATAATTAGAAAATTAGAAAGCAGAGTTATTCTAAAAATGTCTTTTATATTAGAATGCGAAGATGTACACCTATATTTTTGCTGAACTATAGAATTATGGTATTCTTCTTTTTAAGGATGTGACGAAATAAATATAAAATAATACATGCATATTTCGATGCATTTAAAAATAAATAAACAAATAAATAGGAAGCAATTTCCCTACTAATTCGGTACAATGATCTTTGAAAAGAAAATTCTTTGATTCTTCCGATGGTGTCAAGATATAAACAGTGATAATATTTTTGATAGCTAAGGAACCGACTTACAGCAAATAAAAAAATAATTTACATTTAAAAAAAATATCACCGAAGTGCATCTTCCGAGGAGTTGAAGTACCCCTGTAGCAAATTTTATCAAAGATATCAACACATCAAACTAAAATTACTGCATCACAAAAGGGCTGTCGTCACTTTCTCTGGGCACTTAAGCTAACTATATGCAAAGTATCGTACGGATTAGTAATTCTTTTCTGAAAGAAATAATCCTTTTAAAAATTTCCTGCTATTTAATAGTTTTCACTAGAATAGTTGTCGCTAGTAACGGAATCATATTTTATCCCCTAAGACACCTTTATTATATTCTTTAGACGCGCGCTGCCATTTGCAATATGAATAATTCTTCCAGCGGGGAGGATTTCATAGTTGGAAGGATTATTTATATCGGTGGTGTGACAGCGGCATTTGATGTACGGTTATCACATAAAAGAGTTTCTGCAAATGTTTATAATTTGATGAGTAAATTCTATGTATTATAAGCACTTGTGATAAAATAAAGTTTTGCCATTTTGGAACACAATTTTAAAAGAAAATTTAAATTTTTTGAATATTATATTTGAAACTACTATTTAGGAATGTTAAAAATAGGCAAACTAACGCTTTAAAAAATAGGTTGGATTTTAAAAATAAGTTTTATTTTATTTAACACTGTACGGCGGTTAGTGAAGAACATATTCTTAGTCGCGTAGTGATGAAAATATTTTGTGTCTTAATCAAAATTTCTTTCCAGTCAGGTTTTGTCTTGAGGTTGATACGCCTATGACCAGTAATTTGTAAACTTCATATCGAGGTCTAATGGTCATGGGTTGCGTGATTTGGGACTTGAATTGTGAATTGAATTGTGAATTGACTTTTATATTATAAGTATGTAAAGTTTCAACTTTCTAGGACAAAAGGGATGTGAAGGGGGGTCTAGCGTGTCTGCAAAAACGCAAAATAAACTCATTTTCACCCCCTGGGAGAACGACCGAAAACTGGCTCAATGTCAATTGGTTCAGTAGTCGATATTATGAGTATGCAAATCTTCAGTATTTTAGGTCATCACTGGAAGAATATGGAGGCTCTGGAAATATATTTCGGAAACCCCTAGTTTTCTACTTCCTCTGGGGAATAAATCTAAAGTCTAGCTCTGTTAGAGTTTGTCTTGTGATGGATCCAATAAGTTTACATTTATGCTGTGGGCAGCATATGCCTATCTCTACATAATGCAAGTACTTTACTTTTTTCAATGTGAAATAATGATGGACAAGATCTACAGCACAATTATTTTAAAGTTGAAAAGTATGCTGACATTTGACGCTTTTCTGGAAGACAACATGTAAAATTATTTAAAAGCACCAAATTAACTTATATTTCGCGCAAATACAACTTGACAATTTAGAATCTGCTAATCAATATCTATATTAATAAAATCCTGTCATGTATTTATGTATGCATAAGTAAACGCTAAAAGCGTTCATCAAAGACCCTGCTCGTTCCAGAAGCTTGCGTTTTTTAAACTTAGCTATCGAGTAGGAGTTGAGCCCAAAACTTTCAAACAATATAATCCTCCAAACGGAGGTGTCGGTGCGTGAGTGTCATTGACAGCACGCGTAATGCGCGCTGCGATACCAAATGTCCTTCAGCCATGCGCCTCGCGATGGTACGGACAGACACATCGACCCGTAGTGAAGGTGCTGCCTGTGTCTGGATGGCGGACAATGATGCAGTTGGCGCTATGCGTGCGTGTCGGATGATGTGACGGTCTTCTCGGCTATTGGTCTGCCGAGGGCGCCCTGAGCTTGGCCGCCTTGTATGCGACCTTTCTCTCGTCCACTGGTCCCAACACCTCCTCGCAGTACAGTAAGAATGGCTTAGGTGGCGGGTTACTGGCCGAACTGATCACCGGGCTTCCATCATCCCGACGATTTTTCCCCTTTCGAACTCTGACAGCTGATCATATTGTCTACGATAGCGGCGTAACGGCATCCCTAATCAAAAAGCGTCCCTCTGTAACAGATTAAGTACAGGCAAAAAGCCTCTGCGTACCTTTTTTCTGCCCCAGGGAGAACGAAGTTCAACGCCCTCTGTTCGCATTACCCAATGCGCAATCACGCTGTATTTCTAATAATTTGGATATACTCCAGAAACTTATCTTCATGCCAAATTTTGTTTCGATTCCACAATTACTTCTTAGTGAGCATATTTTTATGGCAATGAGTATATTTTCGACTCTGCAATGGACGTATATAATTAATTTAGTGATGTTAGCTTGATTTAAGACAATTTGATGAGTTGTTGTAAGTTCATGTTAAAAGAAGTACTTATGCACATATTAAATTATATATATTAAATATATATGTATATATATATATATATATATATATATATATATTAATTCCAAGTCCTTTTGTCTTTTATAACTTTTTTCAAACCTTTATAATTATTCGTATAAACTTTTAGCTATTTAATTCTGAATCTGAAAATTAAAAATAAAGTATTAACTAATTAGTTAATGCCCCCAAAAACGAACTAAGTACAGTTTCATTGGGTTGAATTGTGTGACTTCCCTTGTCAGCAAAATATTCTGTTTCTCACAATTGATTCATCTTTTATCATTTAAGACGGCATCATTATTTTCCTTGGACGTCTTCTGACACTTACAAAATGAATAATTCCTCCTGTGGGGATGATTTGAAACTTTCAAGGACTATTTATATCGGTGGCGTGGCAACAGTATTTGATAAATTGTTATTGTATGAAAGAAACTCTGTAAATTGTTTAGGATTTTATCAGCAGGGAGGTGGATTTAATTGCGATGAGAGAAATAATATCCGTGTAGAAAATTCCATTTTAGCTACTCATTTTCATTACTGAGCTTCTCTGGATAATTTAAAGTCTTTATATGAGCAGAAATTTAATATATTTGCATGTAATTTCAACATATTATTAATGTGCTCTGCACGCAAGTAATTTACTGAATTTTAGCAATAATTGAAAAGTTTAAATATCTCCCATGACTCATAAAAAAATCTGATGTGGGCAACACATTACTTTCCTTATATAATGCAATGAATTTACTACTTTTACAGTTAAACAAAATTTGATATGGGCAACACATGACTTTCCTTATATAATGCAATGAATTTACTACTTTTACAGCTAAAAAAAAGGCCTTCTTATAGTAGATACTTATATTCCTTCCATGATATTGAATTTTCTTCAATTAGTCGTTATTTTCATTGATTTAGCGTCATTTTTATCAATTTGGAGAGATTTTTGTTAATTTGTCAACAATTAAAAACTCCGCCAAATTTGTCGCCAAAATCTCGCCAAGCGTTATGGACGGAGAAATAAGTTATTCTTACAGCAGATAAATGATTATTGGCGTTCAAATGCAAAAGTATTACTCAAAGTATCTTTTTTCATGATTGGAATGAGCTAGATCCACGAGAATGATGTCACCCAATTTATCGCCTGGTGTTACATATGAAAAATGAACATGTTTCTCAGGAAATATTTTTATTTTTTATTTTATATAACATTTTGATAATTTTTTTGAAAAATGTGCAATATCTCGAGAACGGTTCATGTTAGCGGTCTAAAATTTATGCTAATCGTTTTCTAATGAAAAATTACATAAGAATGTCTATTTGCGTAACTTCATTAGCGGATTTGATTTTATGACGATTTTTTCAATATTTCATTCGAAAATTTAGGGGGGGGGGTTCTGAACATTCGATTGCTTATAAAAACAATAGGCTTCCAGTGTTCACGGATTGTGATTTTTGTACCAAATTTGGTTCGAATCGGTCCGTTCGTTCGTCAGTTATCGTCTCCACAGACTCACTGACACACACACTCACACACACACACACACAAACATCACTTCAAAAATGTTTGATTCGTGGTCAGGGATGCTTGAAACGTGCTTTCCCGCCGAAAACTCGAATTCGAATTTTCGACCCCGTCACAATACTTTCCTTATACATTATATAAGGAAAGAAAAAATGATTATCACTATTATATAATAATTGTTCAACGTAGTTAAGGTGTCTTTTTCTTTCTGAGCATTCCAGATGCCCCCCCCCCCCCACACACACACACACCTGCGAGCTTTGCACACTTGGTGATGGCTATCGGACAGAAATTAATGTAGCCAGATTTTCAATTTAACCCTCGTAGCCGGAGAAAATAGAGTTTTTTTAAATGTCTTTTCAGGTTCCTCAGAAGTTCACTTGGTGTCGAAAGCTGAATTTTTGCAAACCAATAGTATCGATTATCGATAAGAACCAAATGTAGTTGTATTTTCGATCTCCAACCCTTAAGGCGCAGATTTGAGCAATTTGAAAAATCTTTCCAGACCCTCAAGCATTCTTCCAGTGGCTTAGAATGGTAAATCTTTGCTCACTTATAGTATTGATCACGGGACCGAACCAAACGGATTAAATTATCTGAATATTCACTGAGTGGACAAAATCGTAGATATCTTAAAGGATAGATGTAGTATTACTATCTTTTCCAATGCTAGAAATCCGGGATAACATCTCACTCTGAACTTTCACTTTGATCTCGTGTTTTCGCGAAGAAAGTGCCAAAAATCTTCCCTAATTGGTTACTTTTTGTTACACGCACGTTTAAAGCATCCCTGAACACGAATCAGATGTTTTTGAGGTGATGTCTGTGTGTGTGTGTGTGTGTGTGTGTGAAAGTATGTGTGTGTGTGTGTGTGTGTGTGTTTCAGTGAGTCTGTGGAAATGATATCTCACGAACGAATGAAGCGATTCGAACAAAATTTGGTGCAAAATCACATTCGGTGAATACTCGAAGTCTATTGTTTTTACATGCAATCGAATGTTCAGAACCTACCTAAATTTCGAAATGAAATTTTGAAAAAAATCATCAAAAAATTAAAACTCTCTATATAGTTACGTAAATAATAATATCTTATGTAATTTTCCCTTAGAAAACGAATTACACAAACTTTAGAACGCTAGCATGAGCCGTTCTCAAGGTATTGCACATTTTTCAAGTAAATTTATCAAAAAATCATATAAAATTCATATAAAGTATTAACTATTCTGAAATGTGTTCACTTTTTGTATGTAATATTATGTCATAAATTTATTATCATCATTCTCGTAGATTTAGCTCATTCCATTCATGATAGAAGACACTTTGGGTAATACCTTTGTAATTTGACGTCATTAGTCGTTTATTACCGTAAGGCTAACCTATTTCTACGTGTTTAGTGAACTTTGGCGACGACTTTGGCTGAATATCGCCAATTTGGCGAGTTTCTTAAACGTTGTCAAATTAACGAAAATATCGCGATATTGATAAAAAATGTCACCAAATTGATAAAAATGACTCTAAATCAATGAAAATGAAGACAAATTGATGAAAATTCAATACCTTGGAAAGAACATAAGAATCTACTGCAAGAGAATATACTTCGGGTAAAAGTTTTGTAATTGGACGCCATTAGTCGTTTATCTACTTTAAGAATAACCTATGTCTCCCACCATATAATGCTTGATGAAATATTCTTGATGAATTTGATGGAATATCGCCAACTCGGCGAATTTTTAAATGCCGCCAAATTGATATGAATGACACTAAATCAATGAAATTGACACCTAATTGATGAAAATTCAATATATTGGAAAGAACATACGAATAAACTACTTCTCCGCCTTGGCGGAATTCTTTCCACGAATTTTGGCGGCATATTTGGTGACTTTTTTTAATTGTTGCCAAGTTGGCGAAACTGTTGCCAAGTTGAAAAAAAATGTTATCAAAATGATAAAACTGTCGCCAAATTGATAAAAATTATTCCAAATGGAATGCAATGTCTTAAAATTTTTTAATTACGTCATATGATGGGCATACATTTTATTATATAAGTAATGCTCCTCTAGATATCGTCAAATTGGTGATATTTAGCCTCACATTGACGAAGATATTGTCAAAATTGCAAAAATAACGCCAAGTTGATGAACATCACTCCTAATTGATGAATTTATTATTAAAATATTTAAATATATGGACTATATTGCTTAGGATGATATCAATATTGATAATTGTCAATTTAGAGTTTCGTAAAATATAAGTTAATTAGGTACGAAATAGTTTTACATGTTGTCATCCGGAAAGAGGCCAAATGTGCCATTTAACGTTACAAACAATGTGCTGTGGATTTTTTCTTGTCTTTTTCACCGTTAAAGAAGTAAATTCATTGCATTGTATAAGGAAAGTCATTTGCTGCTCACATCAGATTTTTTTAAATTGAACTTACTACAGAACAGTCCTTGCAGAAATGCGCAGGAAACTGAAGAAAATATGTGGAATGGGCATGTACATCGCATTTTCAGACGCGATAACCTTATAAGGCAATACATTTTTCTCCCGCTCAAATGACCGAACGTGGTAGATAGAGGTAGACTATGTATCTTTATCATATAAGCACAAGAAAAATAAAAATAAATATAGAACAAGAAAGATCAATCATGCATAAAGCATTGATTATGAAACACATTCGAACTTCAATGCAATTTTATACAAACACCTCTCAAATGCGATACATTCCGCGGTAATATTTTTAAAATTATCGCAATACTACATCAATTTATTATATTTGAAAACTTCATCGAAGAAAATGAACTTCAATCAAATGACAGCATTGAAATATAAATTGCCTGGTTTAAATATCTCTAAAATGCGATACATTCCTCGGAAATATTTTTTAAATTATCATAACACTACAATAATTTATTATATTTGAAAACTTCATCGGAAACAAATAACTTTATTCAAATGACGTCATGCGACAGTTATCGTGCTAACGAACAGACAGACAGACAGACAGACAGAATGAATAAAGTCATAAACACTTTTCAACTATGTTGTAAAGTGTTAAAAAATATATCTTTTTTAACACTTTACAACATAGTTGAAAAGTGCGTATGACTTTGTTCATTTTGTCTGTCTGTCTGTCTGTCCGCTAGCACGATAACTGCCGTAAAAATGACTTTATCAAAATGAAATTTATTATGCTTTTCAGACGGTATGTGGGACCTATGGGAATATAAATAAATAATATTACCCAATTAGTTTTTTATTGAACCCTGGTTGAAAAAATGAAATACATTGAACCCTATAGGACCTAATTTTTCAAACATTTTTTAAGCACATTTAAAATTCACGAATTGCTTCAAAATTTTTAGGAAATATTTATATTATCCCATAAAATATATAAAAAAAATTTCAGTAAAATATGTTAGGTAGTTTTTTAATTAAAAATGATTTAATATAGGGAGAAAAACAAATTCATTTAAATTCTGACTTTTGCGATATCCTCCAGAAAGAAAAAGTAGATGTATTATATAATAAATATATTTCCATGACTTTAATTATTTTGTATATGAGTGAGGCTTCACATTTTAAAATAAATTTGGTAGATAACAAGTTTTCAATTTTTTTTTAAATTTTATATAACTCTTCATGATATACTTATTTGATGGCGTTTTTAGTGCACTTTCCTACGTCCTAGAGAGTTAAAATTTGGTACACAGCTTAAATTTGTAGAACATTTTATTCTACAACAATTTGGTGGATCTTTAAATATGGATCCTACATTTTTTTCGAAATGGTCTGCAAATAATCCCTGTTCACTTCTATAAATCATTGTTGTAATACTGTTAAAAATTCTGATGTGGCCAGCACATGTCTTACATTGCAGACTCACATTCACGTTCTCTTTATTTCTTCAATAATAATTTGAGTTTATCTGCACAAAATAATAGCCATAAATATTTTAAATGACATTGAATTTGCACGTTAAACTTAAATTTGGTTCTCATTTGATAGATGTACTTATTGTCAAAGGTGGCGTAGCGAAAACGCAAAAAAACTAAAATATCTCAAGAACGGCTAATCCAAGAGTAATGGGGTTAGTCTTATTCTTTTTGTTGTTAAAAATCAAGTATAAAATAGGAATTTAATTGCTATAATTGAGCACACGTAGTTTTTTATTTTTATATTTAACGATTTTTGCGGGCCATTTCGCAAAAACAGCCCGTTCCTTTTCCCGGAATCGTACTAGAATTCCTACAAGTGATTTATATATCAAATTTTGTTAAATTTGGTATATAAATCACTTGTAGGTTATTGAAATATTATACACCTAATTGTGTTAAATTTGGTCCATTCGTTTTTAGCTAGAGTGGATAAAGGCTATTTCGGCCGCCCATTTCGCAAAGAAGGCATATTCTTTTATTACGAGTAGTGCTATAATCAAATGAACATCATCAGGGTTTCCCACTCAAAACTTATCTACCAAATTTTATTAAATTCGATCCATTAGTTTTTCAGTTAGAGTGGATGCAATATCCTCACAGACACACAGAAACACACACAGATACACCCTTACACACACATATGTCTTCCTAAAAATATTTTTTTCGTGTTCTAAAAGTCCCAAAACGTAAAACTCCCAAAAAATTCTTATACAAATTTATCTACCATTAAAATGCTATAAAAAATTATTGGTCTATTTTCACATACATTTTTCCTATATACTTCATATTCGCTCAATGCTGCACTGTGCCCATTTGACACACCTTTTTTAACGCTTTACGACATAGTTGAAAAGTGTTTATGACTTTGTTCATTCTGTCTGTCTGTCTGACTGGCTGTCTTAAGTCTGTCCGTTAACTGCCGTAAAAATGACTTTATTAAAATGAAATTTTAGTATATTGTTGAGACGGTCTGTGGAACATATGGGAATGTAAATTAATAATATCACCCAATTAGTTTTGGATTGAACCCGGGTTGAAATAATGAAATACATTGAACCCTATGGGACCTACTTTTCCAAACATTTTCCAAGCGAATTTAAAATTCACACATTGCTTCGAAAATTTTAGGAAATATTCAGGTCATTCCATAAAATATATAAAAAAAAATTCAGTAAATTATGTTTGGTATTTTTTAAAATGAAAATTAACATATTAATTGCACCCATATTATATGAAAAGATCACGTGACCCAATTCAAAATAAAATATGATATCCATCTTGTGTCAAAATAGTAATTTTTAAAGTTTATTCTAATTTACATTTAGTGTTGCATTCTTCCTAAAACCGTTTTTTTTTCTGTGCATCTATATACTGCGCCAACGCAATTACAATATTTTGGAGTTTAAATGATTATCAAACTTTGATCATTTCTGCAGCGAAACCTAACTTTCACGTATGGATAATGTAAAGATATCAAGCTGTAAGATGAGTTGTATAAGTATTGCTGAATTTCTTTAACGCAAAATTATTTAGCACTGGAATCTGCAATATAGCTGATATGAATGAAGCATTCATTGATTTTACATAGAGAAGCAGACGATTCCATATTATTGCTTTTTTGATGAAGTTTTAAGAGTTGAGTTAGAAAGTAATTTTACCTCCGTGGTTTCACGTTTCTAAGTAAAATAAATTAATTTATTATTGTGATAATTTTAAAAATATCGTCGCTTAATGAAAGGAATGGAAAAAAGTTTAAGAATGAAATATTCACTGCTTTTCTAGAGAGATCAGGCGATTTATATTTCGATGACGTTATTTGAAAAAGTTCATTTGTTTTCGATGAAGTTTTCAAATATAATAAACTATTATAATATTGTGATAATTTTAAAAATATCCCCGCTGAATGTATAGCATTTTAGAGATGTTTAAAAAATTGCATTTCAATTGGAAAGTGTTTCATAATCAATCCTTTATGCATGATTGATCTTTCTTGTTACTCAGTGCGTTAGCTTTAATGCCATTTTACATTCAGTAGATTTGAAAATGAATGATTAAAACCAATCCGAAGTTTATCGAAAATCGATCAAAAAATTATTGGTTGTTTACCTTTAGACTTCTTATTGTTTTGAAATACCCAAATTTTGTCCATAAACATCCATTCCCCCCCTCAATGATTTCGTACTTGTCCGTATTGAATAATGCCCTTAATTAAAGGATAAGTTAAACAACTCGAAGAAATGTTCCACTGTAAGTCATTAGAGAGAGAAATGGAAAATAATCAATATTTGATCCAGACATAAATAGCTATTTTTGATTTCTAGACAATCTACAAGGTTCCTGAAAAACTCCTTAAGCACTCCAATAACTTTGTAAGAAAAAGTTAATGAGTGTACACGTTAGATCTACCTACAGTAAAGTAACCTATAGTAAAGTGATTGTTGCGCCTCTACCGGATAATTTAAAAAGTTAGAACAATGAACTCGGCAACAAAGCGAGATAGACGAATAATAGACAATTACAAAGTTATAGAACAATGTCTAAAGTGTAGGAATAAGTACAGAAACTAACGAAACGTGTGAAGGAATGGGAAAAAAATATCTGTTATATTTAATCGGTAGCTAGGTGCGCAGCCACGCTGTAATACTGTTAAACGATTCTGAACGAATCACGAACATAAACAAATAAGCTGTGACTTAGTTTCCATTCGTAAGAAATAATCAGGTTGTAGTACCCATTCATTTAAGTGTAATTTATTTTCGCATTTATGAATACTGCAAAAATTCGCCAATAACAATATTCTGTAAAGAATAGTTTTATTACCAATTCCTACTCATTATCCAATGATCGACAACATTGTAATTGGTTTTTTATTCAATCTTCCATTGTTGCCTAGATCGTAATCCGAATTTTAAAAATTCTCCGCTAGGGGCATTGCAATCACTATTATTCGATCGGGTACGGTCACTTTATTATAGACAGACATAACGTCTATATGACTAATAAACCTAACGGCTTTTCGAGGAACACTGTATAGAAAATACATAAAGGAAGTATTGTGATGGATTGAAAAATCTGATTCTCGGATTTTTAAGCATTTACACGTTTTGGATGCCATTAAATACGAGTTAGCTATTTTTCAACATGATTCTAATACTTTCCCTATACATTACCATGTATATTGCAGGGAAAGTATTTAATGATCAGAGTCAGTGTTAAATTCTATTTATTATTGATTTATTATTCAATATTCCCGGAATATCTCATGTTAGCTACAAGTTTTAGCACACATTAATGCTCGTGATAAACTGCAACCATTTTAACTCCAGCGAGGTACTTTATGAGGATAATTAGCTCCTTCTATGCCAGTTTACTTGAAAAATGCGTGACTTATGCGAATTCGCGTCATCGTTACTATCGCACAGCATTATCAATTGCTTAATTAATTGCCTAAACTCTCGGCGTAAGTTTCCGACAGCTTGTTCATGGCGATCGTGTTTTCATTAACTTTTCGTGACCCTGTAGAAGAATTCTCGTTTATTGAGTAGTCTAATGTGAAATCCAATAATTTCCATTAAAACTTCGTGATTTAGAGAAAGCAGCACTGTTTTAAATAATTTGTTGATTTGTTAACAAAGCGTAGTGGATAAGTGAAATAATTTGATTTTGTAACTTTTAGCTTCTCATATTATTGTCTAGTTAAATTTTTTCCCGCAAATTTTAGAATTATCTATTTGAACAGAAAATCACTTTAAGACTAAAATATTTAAAATTATTTGCTTTTGTAAAATTATGAATTTTTAAGAATTGATGGCGGTAAGATTTGTTTTCATACCACAGATCCAAAATTTGTTTAATATTCACCTCATTCCCATCCCCTTCCGAAACAAAAATAGTGAAACTAAATTGTAGTTTGGTGCACAAACAAACACGGTAATACGTAAATATAACGGCATAAGCATTATCGCTAGTCTTCAGAGCCGCATAAAACTTGCATAATGTTTAACTTGCCTCATGTCTTCGTCTTTATTTCTTAGTAGGTGTTGATTGAGCCCGAAATTGAAAAAGCTACAACATACGTCTCAAACTTATCCCATGTTTCTTCCTTCTTTAATATACATTTTTCATTGGTTATAGGAATTGTCTGATTACTGGTTATGGGCTTTTCAAAAATGTTACATCTTAATTTCAGGTAAATTTTAAAGTTAGCCGCAACTGCAGCAGACAGTTTTGAATTACATTTGTAGTCGCATTTAATGAAAGTTAAGCAATGTACAAATTTCTCTTTAAGAAATGATGATATAAAAATATTCACGATACATCTACTTCCATTTTTATAATGAATCAAACATTTTATGAATTGCAGCTAAAGTTCAAAATAAATATTGCATGAATTCGACGTTGATAAATTATACACGCTACTCGGATTGATGGTTTTCTTATTTAACAACTTTCTACTGTTACTTTGGTAATTCACTGATGCATGCTATTTGCGCAGAGACGTATATTTGATTTGATTCTTCGCAATAGAAGTAATTATTATCCTCATTAGTAGTCAGGACATTACCAAAATTTTAAAGTTGGTGACAGCACATTAAGAATTCACTCATATGAAAAGAAAAACAGAAGAGTTATATGTGTGGTAGTTGACAATACAAAGTTAGATTTCGGAAAATTGCTGAAATGATAAATCTGTAAGCCAAAGGGGATGGTGGCTAGTCAGACTTTTTTTCTAAACGCAAATTTCATAAAAATGCTGATTAAATTTTAATGTTTTAAAAGTACATGTAAATTAAGTAAAGAACGCGATATTCCTCACAATCAACAATAAACTGGATCACAACGCGAAATGCAGCGTAAAAAAGAAAATAAAGCATAAGTAAGTACACAAATTCTGGATTTCCTTTTCCAGTAAAACAAGCCGGAACTATAAGGCACAAATGAACCGGTCACTAAGCCGGTCAAACATAAAATGATTAAACAAGAGTATCAAAAATTAAAATATAGTAGCGGCAGTTAGTGTGACGAAACGGAAGTAAAACCAGAAGAGAAATAGAAAATAAAGCAGACTTCAATTTATTTGGTAGACATTGTTTAGTTTGTAGCGAATGTAATACGTTGGACTCACAAGATTTTTTGAAAGCACAAAATTCCATTCCAGGCAACAGCCCACTGAGATGTAATATAAATTATCCGTAGTAAATGCCTTCATAACAGCTTTGAAAGTCTGTAGTTCTTCCTCCAAGTATGCGTTGAAACATGCCTGAACGCTTCACACCAATTTGTTAGTAATTGAATGTGATAAATGTTGTCAGTTAAAACGTAAGGATAGGAGAGAGTTTCTCGTGAAACTGCTTGCAGCGTGTAGGGAAACATGGATTTAATTTTGATATATATTCATTTTGGAAACCCTTTTAGTGATTAACTTTGAAAAGCAATTCATTTTCGCCACGGTGGACCTCTCTGATGTATTGGTGCCATGGTTGACATCAAGAAATAAACAAGTGCGAAATTTATATATATATATATATATATATATAATGCAATTTCGAAATAACCGCCATTTCTTATGTAGTTTCAACTGGTTGTTCTCCATGTATTGGCATTTAATCTAATTATTGCATTTTCTCATTTTTGCCGTGCTTACTTTTTCATTTGATATATTTATATTTATTAATATATACCTATTTAATTGTGATTTATGCATAATAATAATACCCTCATCCCCATATATATATATATATATATATATATATATATATATATATATATATAATATGGAAATCCAATGATAGAATAGAGAGATGTTGTAACTCATAAAATTCTAACTTATAATATGCCAACAACTTAAACAGAGTTATGAAATAGAGAATCATCAATCAAGAGGAGAATAAAATGCATATATCTCTCTCTCTAATAGTCAAGGTAAATACACTCAACATTTGTCAATGGTGAGAATTCGAAAAATGTGAAACAAAAAATAACCAAGCATTAAAGCAATACACGTGGATAAGCACTAGGCCTAAAATGTGTTCATTTATGAAAAACCGTTTTTAAGTCCAAGTATCTATTCAAAATGAACAAAAAAAGGTTTTTTCTGAAGAAAGAGATAGATAATATCTGTAAACTCTATCTACTTGGATAACAAGCTAAAAGATTGAAGAATAAAATAAGAATATAAATATACCTGAGAAAATGCAGCAAATGTCTTATCCACTCGAGCAACGAGTAATAAATTACGAGACTACTATAGCCAATCGCAGGAGATAAAAGTGAAGATCTACTGTTTCATTTATTATATTTCAGTTTCATTATTATCTACTGTTTCATTTATTATATTTTCATTTATTATATTTATTATATTTCAGAATACTATTTCAGTTATGAAGTATACTACATTTTCGTGCCTTTGACCATTTTCTTTCACCACTGTATCAAGTCCTATCGTTCTGAAAAAATGCAAGCATATATTTACATATATTTACTAAAACAGCATTTAAACTAAATTCTAATTATTTCAGTAAAAAGAAAAAACTTAAACGCCTAGTCACGAAACAGAGCAGTGAAGGAGACTGCAGTTCACTATTGCTAACGACATTACTTTACAATCTCCTATCCTATATCGATATTTTGAATCTCTAAAGTATTCGAAGAAATAGTAAAAATACAACCATCTTCATGAAAAATCAATCAAATATCGGGTTTCTGGGCTTTCAATTTTTCCTGGTCATAGAAGAGATGGATGCAGTTGACTTTTCCTGAGCGCGAAAAAGCTGAATATTTATACAGTTGTTGATTGACATAATATTTTCTCTTAAAATTTCCAATAGCTTTAAAAGTTAATTTCATTGAAGAAGTTTGTAATTGAAAGATAAATTCTTCATTTCGGAGAAAATGAATATATAAGGGAAAGGTAATTTTACTTTTTAAACATATATTTATCTCAGCATATTGATAAATATTTGCTGAATATAGGAAACGTGATATTCAGTAGAAAATTAAAAAAAAAATTGATGTTTAAATAGAAAGTTTAGCTTCACTCTAACTTAATATGTATAAAATATCTGACACATAACTAGCCTTTTGAAATGCTAAATGTTTCCTACAAGCAGTAGAAATATTGAATTGTGCATGTATGATTTGAAGTTTTTAAATTACTTTAAATAAATGTTTGCATATATTTTCAATCAATACCTGAAGAATTTTACATATATAAGAGAATTTGTGAGATTTTAAGAGCTTTCAGAACAGCCAGAGATTTATTTGTACATTGATTTTATTTTCCGTGAAAAAACTAGCAGGTTCGAATACTAAGTAATAATTACTTTGAATAAACGTCACAACATGCGATATATCAACAATAATTGATATATAACATCAAAACAAATATGTAACCTTCAGTCTTTGAAACATATAAAGTTAATTTTAAGCCAAAAATTAGAATTGTTTTGCAAATCAGCTAATTCGATTATTTTTATTCAATTAAATTGTTCACGGAGAAATGGATAGTGCTCTGCAAGCAACAAAGAAAAATAACATTTAATGCGATGAGCACTTTGTAATGCCTCTATTTTAATGAAACCGATATTTTAAATGCATTAACTTTATATATATCTGTGTTAACAACATACAATGAATATTAACTGTTTTTTGTTCTAAATTAACCAAAAGTTAAGCAACATTTAAAGCTTGATTATATCAATGAATAAACGTTTTGATGAGGCATTGATTCAAAGAAGGATAGAAGTGTTCCAGATTTGGAATTGGATGGGAAGTAACCCATTGGATTTACAATCTAATGGATTTCTTTTCATATTGGTGTTTGTGGTAACGAGACTGCTGACACCTTAGCCAATGAGTATTGTCATCTGAACTCACCTTCGAACAATTTTCTCACTATTTCAGAAATCCAAAACTTGATTAGATCTAGGAATTGTCAAACGCTGTCATCACTTGTAATCTGTTAAGGAGCGGCCACAGATATGAGATTTGAAGGAGGAGACCGAGTTGTCCTCACATGTACTTGTTCTTTCCTCCCGGTTACTCCCTCTCATCTTCTCGATAGCATGGGAGCCTCTTTGGGTCTTCCAGTAGAGGGTCAAGATAGGGCATAGCCTCATTGCTTTATAGGTGCGTGATTTTTTGGACTTGGCACAACAACAACAGTAGTGTTCTAGATTTGGTGAAAAATCTTCACTCTCCTCAAGGTTCTAAGTTACATATTTTTCCTACGAAAGAAAGAAAAAACTAGCTCACATGTTGTTTTAACTATATATATTGTTATAACATAAAAACGACAAAATGGCAAACAGTTTATAAATATTTATAATGCTGTCTACGAAATCACATTTCATCGTCAGGTATTTCGTTAAACACCAGTGTTCCACAGATATTTTCCAAAATGCCACCCAATACATATTAAAATTACCGACATGGTACATCGAATGTCCGGTATATATAGACAAACAAATATACAGAGAGGCGTCGCCCTTTAAGATTAGAGTAATGTATGCTTCTAAGCCAACAAACTGTGTAGTGAAATATTGCAGTTATTGGCAGATAAAATTTTGAAAATCCGGCATTTTTCTTGGAAATGAATAATTGTTAAGAAAAATGAAATAGGTTATGTGGAGACAATGCATAACAAAGCGTTATATATTGCCTCCACATAATCTGCAAATTATTCTGCTCTTAAATGGGATTCTCTGCACTATTGGAATTTGTTAAAAAGCAAGGATTAGCATGGTTTCAAAGTAATGAGAAATAAAATATTTTTTAAATTGTTTATTTATATTATTAATATTTCTGATTTTAAAATAAATTTACAAAACGTCATAAATAATTTACAAAGTGCTCTTTTTATATTCAAACAGTAATTTAAAATAAAAACAATTTGGAAATTTATTAAATTCTAATTACCAAAAGGGGATGTCATTTTAGAAACATGGTAACGTTCTGCCCCCCCAAGTCGCCGCCAAGTTGTCATTTCTGAATTTGGAGCTGGTATGTGTACATTATACGTGACATGAGAAAATTTTATATGTCTGTATCTCAGCTCCCAAAATAACTATAGACTTAAACTTTTTATGTAATATTACAATGAATTATGTAATATACAAAAAATCACAATTGGTGCGAAAGCGCCCGAATTAAAGAACTTTAAAACTGTACTTTTTACGATTTTCGGTTCAGCTTTTGTGTTTCTTTTATGTCGACAGACCTACAGCTTTAACTACTGAACCAATTTTAGTGACTGACATTTTAATAGGATAGATGGTTCATTGTCTGTGTTCCAGTGGGAGGTCTATACATTTAAAATTTGAAGATAAATTTGATTTAGAATTTCAAAAATTTAAAAGAACATAAGCTTTTGATCATTTTTTTTTAGTGTTGACGGACCTACAGTCATAACTATTGAACCAATATTAATCAATGATAGCTCATTTTGTGTGATCTGGTGGGAGATATGTAAGTGTTTATAGATAAATTAAATTTAGATTTCCAGAATTTGAAAAAAAACATGATTTTTAGCTATTTTCTTCTGTTTTGATGGACGTACAGCAAAAGTACTGAACCGATTTTAATCAATGATGACATATTGTAGTTGCATACTGCTGGAAGGGGGTGACCGTCTGAAGGGGGATTTGCATGCTTGATGCTTGAAATAATGTAGCGTGGTCACTGCAGGCGGACCGGCGAGAGGCACTACACCAATCGTTGCAAGGATTCATCTCTTATCGCCAGGTATTCGTAGACAGTGTTGAACGTGCAGGAAACGGATTTTAAGATGAAAGGATGATCACCATGGAAGCGATTTTAAATTTTCGGAACTTGGGTTAACAGCAAGAACTTGGGTTGACAGACAGGAGAACGCAGCAGCAGCATAACAACAGATTATGATGGCAATGATTTTACGTGAAGCATTCCATTTTGGATGTCAATCGGAGAATGAAGATGCAGAATTAGGAGGTTGTTGATACTTTACTAAATATTATTTATTCATATAAGCATTTTATAGTTATATCAGCAACCAGCATCGTAAATCACGTCGAATTTCTCATGTTCGCTCACAGCACCAAGCGTAGAAGAATTTTACGAAACAAAACAAACTCCGAATATTCCACTTGTGAATTATTCAAATGAACGAGAACCTGCCATACGATAATTAAATATTTCCCTGCTTCGGGGAGTACACCTATTTGAGGATCATACTCTTACTGAGCGTTTGAATAATTATTTCATATTATAAACTAAAGAACATTTGACCCGAGGGCAAAACGCAACCTTGACCTTCAAGATTTCATCTCCAACTCCCACTAATAACTTTCTTTCATAAGAGATCAGCATTAGTGGAAGTGCGCGCACGCGTGACGTAACAGTAAATAGCTCCAGTACATTACAATATAAAAAAATCTGATGTGGGCAACACATGGCCTTCCTTTTATAATGTAATGAATTTACTACTTTTACAGTAAAAAAATAGGTTTTTCTTATAGTAGATACTAATATTCTTTCCAAGATATTGAATTTTCGAAAATTAGTTGTCATTTTCATTGATTTAGCATCATTTTTATCCATTTGGCGAGATTTTCATTAATTTGGCAACATTTCAAAAAAGTCGCCAAGTTGGCGACATTCCGCCAAATTCGTCGCCAAAATCTCGCCAAGCGTTATGCAATAAGAAAAAAGTTATTCTTACAGCAGATAAATGACTATTGGCGTTCAAATACAAAAGTATTATTCAAAGTATATTTTTTCATGAATGGAACGAGCTAGATCCACGAGAATGATGTCACTCAATTTATCGCATGGTATTACATATGAAAAGTGAACATGTTTCTCAATAGGATTTTTTTTTTTATGTGACTTTTTCATAATTTTTTTGAAAAATGTACAATATCTCGAGAACGGTTCATGTTAGCGTTCTAAAGATTATGCCAATCGTTTTCTAATGAAAAATTACATAAGAAATGTCTATTTGCGTAACTTTATTAGTGGTTTTGATTTTTGACAATTTTTTCTAAATTTCATTTGAAAATTTAGGGGGTTCTGAATCGGTCCATTCGTTCGTCAGTTATCGTCTCCACAGACTCACTGACGCACACACACACACACACACACACATACTTTCACACACACACACACACACACACACACACACACACACACACATACTTTCACACACACACACACACACACACACACACACACACACAGAAATCACTTCAAAAATGTTTGATTCGTGATCAGGGATGCTTGAAACGTGCTCTCCGTCGAAAACTCAAATTCGAATTTTCGACCCCGTCACAATACTTTCCTTATACATTATGTATATAAGGAAAGTAATTAAATCCGGGTTCAATGCCAGAGGCGAAAAAAGTGTGTTATAACTCCTTATGTTGTCGGCACACACCGAACGTCTCTCAAAAGGTCAGGTCAAACATTTGGCTACTTATCAATTTAAAATAAAATTAAAAAGAGAATTTTGAATCGAAAACGAAATTGAGCATTGCTGAATATAGAGGAACAAAATGGAATTTTGAAACCACCTTTTCGAAAATAGAATTTAGAAGAAATTTATTAATAAATAAGGGGGAAGGAGTTCATAACAATATATTGTGTGTTATGGAAATATACTTCTCTTATAAAACTAAATTTCTTTCAACATTAAAGAATTTCAAAAATCGAAAAAGGTGAATACAAGGTGTTCAGCAAAGCAAAATTTACCATGAGTGCTATATTTTCTTCTCGTTCGACCCAGACCATCCGACCTACTCGAAGGTGTAAGGTTGACTGCTGTATCGCTGTTGCGCAATCATATTGATACATATTTCTACAAAAAGTATTGGAATCTCACGAAAACTCGGCTTCATGGTAAAATACCCCCCGTCAAGCACATGAAGATAAACCTCCTTCCAGACATTTTATGAAATCTCAAAATGGTTTGCGGCAAGTTTTCGCAATTTCCCTATATATGTAGATCTTGGTACCCTACTGAAGAATCTAAACACTTCTTCAAATTGTGTGTAGCCCTTTTTAGTTGTAGTCAGTTAGAAAACAATTATTACGGCTACGAAAAGCTGCATCTGATTGCATGAAGATTGATGCACATATATAATTAACATATCAAACAGGTTGATTCACAATAAGGAACACTCAAAACAAGTAAATTCATAGAAATATGACATGGCACTTTTGATCTTATCAAAATTTATATCGTAATATAAATATTCTCACTCTAAACTGATGCTTGCATATTTTGAAACTTCAAGAAAGGGGCAATATTTATTAATTCCTGGACAGGTAGGCATTTTCTGATAGTATTATTTTTGATACGACAATGCATTTATCATTAAACAACACAGATGTTTGGAATTCAAGTCACTCAAAAAACTTTAAAGCATTTATCAGAGCATATAGTGAAACCTTACATAAAACATTTTTATATGAATAACATCTATGCTTGGGGTTTCTGTGGCGGAAAACCGAGCATTACAAAAATTATAAACACTCTGGACGTTTATACCTCCGGACCTAATAGATAAAAATGTAAATAATTTTTTTTGTTTATGTAGGTCCGGATTATGATTAGGGTCTAGATTATGATTATATAGAAATGATTTCAATATTCTAATATTTCGATAGGTTTTGTTGTACAGGGTGGTCGAAGAAGACGATAACGGGCTTTATTTCATAAAACATTATTTCCAGACATATAATTGCAATTGCAAAGATTCTTGGAGGTGTATAATTTTATATAAAAATTTCCACCCTGGATGTTATTTCTGTAAAAGCACATGTATTGTAAATATTGGGGGACAAAACTATTAACACTTTACAACATAGTTTAAAAGTGTTTATGACTTTGTTCATTCTGTCCGTCAGTCTGTCCGTTAGCACCACAACTGCCGTAAAAATAACTTTATCAAAATGCAATTTTAGTATGCTGTTCAAACGGTGTGTGGGACCTACGGGAATATAAATGAATAATACCACCCAATTAGTTTTGGATTGAATCCTGGTTGAAAAAATGAAATACATTGAAGCCTATGGGGCCTAATTTTTCAAACATTTTAAAGCGAATTTAAAATTCACAAATTGCTTAAAAAATTTTAGGAAATATTCAAATTATCCCATAAAATATATAAAAATTTTTTAACAAAATATATTGAGTAATTTTTTAAATAAAATTAAAATAATAATTACACTCCTTTATATGGAGAGATCACGTAACCATTATATGAAGAGATCACGTGACCCACTTCAAAATAAAATATAGCATCCATCTTGTGTCAAAATCGTTATTTTTAAAATTCTTTTTAATTTATATTTAGTGTTGTATCTGTCCTAACACCGCTTTATTTTTGTTTAATTTCTGTGCATCTGTATTCTGAAACAACACAATTGCAATATGTTTGAGTTTAAATGACCATCAAACTTTGATTATTTCTACAGCGAGACTTAATTTTCACTTATGCAGAATGTAAACAGATTAGGCTGTAAGATGAGTTGTATAAGAATTCCTGAATTTTTTAACGCAAAATATTTTGCTTTGGAGTCTACAATATAGATGATATAAATGAAACATTCATTGATTTTACATAGAAAAGCAGAAGATTTAATGACAGACCTTTTCGATGGAGTTTTATGCATAGAGTTAAATTACTTTTACCTCCATGCTTTTGAGTTTTTAAGTTGAATAAATTATTGTTGTACTGTGATGAATGAAATAAAAATGTATGAATGAAATATTTATTGCATTTACACAGGGAGCCAGGCAATTTACATTTCGATGACTTCATTTGAATAAAGTTTTTTTTTTTAATGAAGTTTTAAATTTTCAAATATAATTAATTATTGCAGTATTGTAATAATTTCAAAAATATTACCGCTGAATGTATCGAATTTTAGAGATGTGTAAATAAAATTAGAGTTGGAAAGTATTTTATAATCAATGCTTTATGCATGATTGATCTTTCTTGTTTTACTTATGCGTTAGATGCAATATTTAATTTTGATTGATTTATTTTTTTTTTGGCTGAGATCGTAAGTACTTTAATGTTTGTGACCGCAATCGTTCGCAAATTGTTTATCGTATTGAGAGTCATCAGAGTTTATCTGCAAGGTAAATTATTAAACATTGAATACTATAGTTAGCTTTTAAAACTTCCTTTGTTAATTTTTTCTTAATTACAGTCTCATATTTTCTTCCTTTACAAGAGTTTGTCTAATTTTTACTCATCTGAACTCATTCATTTCTACTACCATGCTATGAAATATAGTATAGAGCAAGCATGGTTTTCACGAAAATTTTCCATTTTGAGATTTTCATGTCAATATATGTTTAGGACTTATTGAACACATTTTCACAGTGATGTCCGTCTGTCTATCTGTGATGGATTTCTTGCATGCGCAATAGCTGCAACAAATATTAATGGATTTTCACGAAACTTTATAGCTTAGCTTTATAGCTTGGTTATCGAAAAATCTAAAACTAGCTGGAATTGTTTGAAATTCGAGGAAAACTTTTCTTTTTATATTTCATAAACTGTTATTTTCATGTAAATTTTATATTTTCTTCACATGGCAGTATAAGACAAAATTTGACATAATTATGCATAAAAGGGGCTATTTATAGTTCAACGATTACAAAACTTAACAGTTTCAATCATTATAGTAAGCAATAGCCCTGACAAAATTTTCGTATTCGTAACTTCATTTGCCCTCTTGAGAGGGGGAATTTACCCCCCATTTGCCCTCTTGGGAGGGGGGAATTTACCCCCCCCCCCGATGGGATACATTGTAAAGTTTGGTATCAATCGATATATTTTTCAAGCCCTCTAAAATAAAGGGTAACATAGCCATTTGGACCAAAGATGCAGATTTTTTACATTGTTTTTTGCCAAAATTTGCAAAATTTAAAAAACACATATCACAAGCTACCTAAAAATGGATTCTCATATGAGAAAATCAAGGGGAGCTATACTCTAGTTTTTTCTACTAATCATTTAGAGGTTTATATTTTTTCTCTCTGTTTTGTTTTAAATTTTATATAAATGTTTAAGATGTCATTTTTCAGATTTTAGAACTAGCTTTCCTCGCCTTTGGGGAAGCTTGCCTGTGTTGATATGTTTATTCCACACACTAGCGAATTTTCTCTTTGGGTGTTCTAGCCCTGTATGAATTTATCTTCATCTACCTTCTCGCAGCTCGTTTTTAGCGGTTGTAAAGAGAGCATACTGTTCTTTGACTGAGGAAAGGGGCCTATAACGGCCTCGAAATAATTATAGTCACTTAACTGACATATGTTTGCTTCCTTCAATGAAGTATTGTAAGTTAATTACTTTTTCAATGCTAGATTGTTAACGCAAATTTATGTATTTTAAGGATTCTTAGGGAAATTGTGCGATTACTTGATTTTGGGCGAAAAGTTTTATTAAGCAGAGTTATTTGAATTTAAAAGGTAAGAAAGAGATGAAACTTTTTATTTTAACTTAAAGAACACTGTATTGATTTGACTTATTACATTGGAAAAAACCCTTAATTAGTTAAATTTCGAAATTTTTCAGAAATGCCACGCATGGCGTTGAAGTAATGACATTATGCAGCTCATTTAATAAAATTGTGCAATTACGATATTATCTGTTGGATCCAAATTCCCCTTACAATGTCTTAGTACCCTGTATAGTTACATTCCTACATTTTTAGTTTTATTAAAATCTGTGATTTAAGAACATAATGGCTTGCTTTTAATATCGAATTTTGTTCACTGTTTTCAGGAGGAAATAAATATAGGCAAAAAATCCTATAATCTCACGTAAACGAGGAGCGATTACAAGAACAGTGAGATCGATTGCTTTGTCTTTTCTTTTATCCTTAAGTAATATTGATTTTGGCTTGCTAGAAAAACTTATTTGTGTATAAAATATTTTAGAATATTTTTTTCATCTAATTTCTCATAAGCCTCTGAAGGCTTACGGTATCTATAAAAGCAAGTTGCAAATGAGTCAAAAATAAAAATTGTCTTTATGTACGCATTGAAACATTTTCAGTAAATTGAAATATTAATCTTCATGAAAACAGTTATACTTTTTTGTTAGTATCCCATATTTTTAACTTTTCTTTTGAACTGCAGTTATGTGTCTAGATACACAAATGGTGGATATAATTAAGTTTTCTTGTAACTTGAAAATAAATTAGGTATAGTAGTTAAATTATAGCAAGATATTCGTCATTATGAGAATCGAATTTAATATACGATTTGCTCTGTACTTTAATATGCATTTAATTTAATGTGTTACAACCGTAGCTAATTTGGATCAAAATATATACCGGATGTTTAATGAAGAGTGTCTAATCAACAGTTGCTGTTAGAAATAAGGTGGAATATAAAAATAATCAGCAAACAGAGGATAATTTAGATATGATAGTTGTTCACACCGGTACTGATAATTTCATAATAATGCAAGCACTACTCTTTAAACGGCCTCCTAATTTAAAGAAAAATGTCAATTAGTAAACTCTTAGCTCTGCTTATTTAAGATAAAATTAATTTGCACGGTATAGTTTGAGAAAAATTTCACTGAGGTATTCCAATTATTGTTAATAGGTATTTATTGGTCGATTGACAGGAACCAAGAACACATAAACTATTCAAAATTAAAAGGCAGCAAATTTCGATGGACGGTTTTTCTGTTTTAAATGGATTTGTTGATGTTCTTCATATTTACTTTCGTAGGAGGTAAGCTATTTACATTTGCAGTTCAGGTAAAATGTAATAAGAAAAGAATTTGAGTTATCGGTATTTCAGTAAATTTTTCATCAAAAATGTACTTTCGTGTCAATTCAGAACGGCGAACATTTTACTAATAGATATATGTTTGATTGGGGTGCGTATAGAAAATTAAATTTTGCATTTTTATAATATTATCAATTCCGGGGGAAGTACATAGCTAAATCATCCTTTGCTTGCTGATCATTTTTCATATTTTATTTTATTTCGACAATTAGAGTTGATTTTATATTCCTTTTGGACACTCTTCGTGAAACACCGGCAATATTAAGTTTGGTTACATTATCACGTTGTATTATACAACAAGATATTATACGCCAACGGCCCTATCGTGCTGAAAACACAGGTTCTCGTTAGATCACCGAAGTTAAGCAGCATCGGGCGCGGTTAGTACTTGGGTGGGTGACTACCTAAGAACACCGCGTGTTGTTGGCACATTTCGGGCGCGGTAACCCGGTGGTTTGCTCGCTGGATTTGCACGCTGCCACAACTGCCGCCGTGTCCATGCGGAGTACGATCACGTTAAACATGTGGGTCCGTAAGTCCTTCCGAGAGGTTGGTGGTAGGGGAAGGAGGGTACGGTACCTGTGGATGCCTCCCCCACAGGGTTCCGGTCTAAATTGGGTGGCACTTCCCGGCCGTCCAAACGGTTACCTTACACCTTTCTGGTAGGTCGGACGGTCTGGGTCTCAACAACAACAAGTTATTATGAACATCGTCAAATAAAAATATAACGGTGTTAACCAGTTGTGAAAGCGAAGCGATATATCTCTTCTGGAATAAAAATAACATAATAGTTAAACTGTTGTAATTGGTTTGCTTCTTTATCTTTTAAAAAGATGTAGCTAACATTGTTTAATTGTCTTTTGAAATATATAACTACCTAGTTTTTCTTGTCTTTTGAAATGATGTAACGTTTTTATTTTCTTGTCTTTTGAAGTAATGTAACGATTCTATTGTCTGGTCTTTTACAATAATGTGGCTGCTCTGCTTCAAATTGATGTAAGTCTCCTATTTTTCTTGTATTTTAAAATGGTGTAACTGTCCAGTTTTTTTGTCTTTTGAAATGATGTAACGTTTCTATTTTCGCTTTTATTTTTTAAAATTATGTGGCTGTTCTGTTTTCTTTGTGTCTTAAAAAGGAGTAATTCTTCTATTTTTTTTTGTTTAAAATGGTGCATCTGTCCAGTTGTCTTTCGAAATGATGTATCTCTTCTATTTTTCTGTCTTTTACAATGATGGAACTGCTCGGCTGTCCTTGTCTTTTAAAGAACGAATTATATGATCGCTGCTTTCTGTCCTCTTGTCTTTTACAGTGTTTTAAGCATACATGCGAGTATGCCTAGAAATTGCTAGAAATTACATATTTTTGTCTTAAAACCGTTTTAACATTTCACAACCATAAAAGTGTCTTATGGTTGAGAAAGTTAATTTTTTCTATCAATGTAAAGACATTTTGAAGGCTTGACTGTAGGAGGCTTTTCACCGCAGTCTAGACAGATTCAAATATCAAAAATGTTTTATAAACTATTTATAAAATCACCACCTGCAATTTAATTTAAAAGTTCACATAGTTGTAAATTTAAATGAAAATAAAAAACATAATAGTATCAAACACTTTTCTTCCTATTTTCATGCCACAAAACTGCTTGTCTCGCAAAATGTACCCCTCTTCCTTCACATTTACTTTGCTTCCCGTACTGTACATCCTGAATACCATTTTTTTCAGATTATTTTTTCTTCACTTCGACTATTTTCTATTAAGACTATTAAAATATTTTATGTTAAACTATTCTATTCCTGAAACTAATATCTAAGAGACAATTTGCTGTTTTTAAACACTATCTTCAATAATTTTTATTTTGCAACATACCTGACAGATTTATTTCTTTAATCTGTCTCGCGTGTATAACGAACATTTTCATTCAACCATTAATTTATTTCGAAAGTTAATTTTTAAATAAATATCATGGATTATGTGATAGAACGACAATAAAAAAGCCCCAAAAAGGTAATTATAGTTCTTAAAAAGTTCTCAAAGCGTTTTTAGAAAGCTTTATATCTTTAATTTTTAAAATTATGTTTACTCTTAATGTTTTTTGTATAACGTGTTACCAAGAAAACTTCATATGATTTAAGTATGAGATTCAAAGTATAATATAAACGTTTTAAAATAGGATAAAAAGTCTGAAGAATAGGGCATTCTATATTTCCTTCCTAGTGGAAAAAACTTGAAGGAAACCGCTTAATTACTTTCCCTGCAATACATGGTAATGTATAGGGAAAGTATTGGAATCTTGCCGAAAATCACAACTCGAGTTTTCGACGGATCTACACGTTTCGAGACCTCTAGAATACGAAAAAATCATTTTTAGCTTGACGTCTGTGTGTGTGTCTGTGTGTCTGTCTGTCTGTGTGTCTGTCTGTCTGTCTGTCTGTCTGTGCAGATTTTGTATCCATTCTAACTAAAAAACTAATGGACCGAATGTCACAAAATTTTGTAGGTAAGTCACTTGTGGGCGGGGCTGTGTGCTGATTAGTTTTGGGTACGATTCGGAATAAAAGAACCCGCCTTTTTTTGCGAAATGGCCCGCAAAAGCTTGTATCCACTCTAGCTGAAAAACTAATGGACCGAATTTCACAAAATTCGGTAGATGAGTCACGCATGGGTCACCCTGGTGCTGATTAGATTTTGGCACGATTCAGAAAAAAATAACCAGCCTTTTTGTGTAGAATGGCCCCCAAAAATTGCCAAAATCTAAACTAAAAAGCTACGTATGCTCAAATATATCCATTAAATGCTTGTTTAATGCGTAATTTTTAACGAAGAAAAGAATAAGACCAACCCCATTACACTAGGACTAGCCGTTCTCGAGATATATTAGTTTTTTTCGTATTTTTCCACCCCACCTTTGAAAATAAGTCCAGTTATCAAATGAGAACGAAAATTGAATTAAAAGTGAATTACATTTAATTGAAATAAATAGAACGTGGATATAAGTCAGCAGGGAAAGTCATGTGCTGCCCACATCAGATTTTTTAGTACTACAATGGCTTTATCCAAATTAGTAGGGGTTAAAAATATCCTGTATATTGTTTAGCTGCTAGCTGAAAGTAATTATTTTAGAACTTTTTCTAAAAAAAATGTACTTATATTTTCAGCGGACACCGTAAGTTGCTGAGAGACTATCAAATTTATGACCTTAATTGAGGCATGGGTATAGTGATATTCACATGAAGCAGAAATAGTGTTAGTTTAAGTAAATAAAATACCGTATTGAAATGACACTACGCAAAATATTACGCAAATATTATTTATATTTACAGAATTCATAAATATGGAACATCATACAGAATTCATAATAATTCAGAAATCTAAAAGACGCTGCCCTAACAGCATTTTTTTTTCACAGTGACGTAAGATTTACGTCGCATTGTGACTTTGGGACGTCACACGACGTCGCAGTACGTCTCGGCAATGTCATATTCAGGTCACAGAGTCATTTTAGTCATTTTCATGGTCGTTTGTGACGTCGCATATTAACTTATTTGTGACGTCACATTGCAATTGCCGTTGTAATGTCGTCACATTGTTACGTGTTAATTAAATTTTGGACACGTCACAGAATATAGTCGCAATGAAGTTACAAAGTTACTAATACGTAGCGTTGCATAGAAGTCACAAATATGATGTTACATTGTGACCCAGGTATCACGTGACTACAACGTCACTGTCACACATGTGACGATCTTTGCTGTGAGGGTGAGTATACAGGCGAGCTGCCAATGTCTGCTATCTCCATTTACGTTATACGGTTACGGTTCATTATTAAAATTGCTTTTCGTGTTTTAAGCAAAAAGCAAATCGAAGAAAATTCCTATAACAACGAATAAACGAAAATCAATTTTAAGAACCGTGAAAGCATTTTAATATTTTTCTCAAGATAAGTCAATATTGATTTTAAATTGTGACAGAAACTTTGTTCAAGCGTGAAAAACTTCGAAAAATCTTTAATCCTTTAAAACATTTTTGAAGATCTTGAGCTGCGTAGCATACATACTCTGATGTTGTTTATTCAGCACAGATTTTAAAATTTAGGATGCCTGCTACTTTTCCTAGCTTTTGTGTTGATATTAAACTTTATTTATTATTTATTTCTCTTATGTTTTGTCTAAAATGCATTGAGAGTATGTGCATGTCTGCTTTTGTCTATCTTAGATATTTAACTTTCAAATTTTTTATGTTATTTTGTCTCATAAACAGTATGAGGGAGAAAACAATATCTTTTACTACTATTTAAGCTTGCCTATGCCACAGAAACTATTACTCTTTAAAAGTTATGTTGTAACGTATTTTAATGTTTTATTTTGTGTAACAATGTATCGCATTTAGTGTCAAAAATAGCCTTAATCAAATATGGGGTCAGGAGAGATACTATAAACGCCCCGAGGTAGATCCTATAAACGCTTCAAAGTTGATACTATAAACGTTCCGAGGTAGATACTATAAGCGCTCCGAGGTATATGTTATAAACGCTCCGAGGTAGATACTATAAACTCTGCGAGATATATACCATAAACGCTCCGAGGTATATACTATACACGCTCTAAGGTAGATACTATAAACGCTCCGAGGAGGATACTAGAAACGCTCTGAGGAGGGCTTTTAAAGATCTATAAAGATTTTTCGTCCCCTTTTTTGTCCGCCCCGAGCTAAAATCTAAAATCTGACTTCATGAGAGCATGTTACGATCAATATTATTAGCTTTTTAAGCAACCCAGGTAAGTTATCATTTTATTCTTTTAATAATAATTGAGGGGGGGATTTTGGAAAGACTTAAAATAACTTTTTCTCTGCTCCTACCAAAAGGGAACGAAATTTCGTCTTCCTTAGATTTTGTTCCGTGATCAATACTATCAGTATGGGAAGATTCAGTAATCTAAGTAACTTTTTAAGGAAACTGGAGGACCAGGAAATACTCCCCCCCACCCCTAATTTCCTTCCCGCTCGGGGTTGAAATCGAAAACCAGCTTTCGTCAGGTTCTGCCATATAGTCTACTATAGAGTTTCAGAGATTCAGTCTGCGAGATTACTGGGGAGCTTTTGGTAACTAGTCAGAACACGTTAGACAATTATTATATAGGTGAACTGTTGCTTAGAAGCCGTTCTTTTAAATTATTTCTTAATTATTGTGCAACCTGAATCAGGTACGAGGTCAAATTGATGTATTCGAAGCATTAAGTTAATGCTTGTGAATACGGAGCATTTTCAGTTGGTATGATTCATAAGTTGGTATGATTCAATCTGCGGATTTCACATCCATAGGAGGCAAATATGAATCCTGGATACAGATGAAAAGCCATAACTTGGACTGATTCAATCTGTGGCATTCACATCCATATGAGGCGGGTTTGAATCCTGGTTTATAAATGAATACCCAGTGTATATGCTAATGTCATTATCCATTTTTGTTGCCTTCGGTCAATATTTCGGTCGATTGCTTTCGATCAAAATAGTTCCCGTGCAAAAAAAACCAACCAAACAAAAAAAAAAACACCAGAGAGCTGGAATATCCAATTTTTAGACATTCTGACAGTTTCAAGTATTTACAGACGGAAGGGTTCTCATATTAAAATTTTTTAATAATATAAGTTTTTGCTTCCTACAGCATTTTTTAGACCTACGAAGCAATATGTCTACATTGTTTTACAGCATATTATCATTGTTGAATTAATTATCATTGTTCTCTATTGATAACATACGGCAATGAAAATTTTAAATATTGAATAATTTGCTTTCTAAATGAACGAATTATGACAATATAAATCTCCCGTTTTTTTACATAATATATATAGAAATGAAATTTTATAACGATATGTGCATTTATTTTTAATTATATCGTGTTTAAATTTTACACACACGCACACAAATGAGCATCTCTCCGAAAGTATTCGATATGTGTTCAACTTAATGTGTTCATCTTAAAACGTGCTTTTTTAAGGAAATCGAAACATCGAAAAATTTCAGAAATAAATACTTTTCTATAGAATTGTATGAGGAAGTAAAAGATAATAGAAGTCCATAAGAATGTCTAGATTTATGACCTAAACAGAAATACTTTGATGTCAAATTTACTTTAATATTTATACGTTCAAACTCACCTCTTGTAATTTCTAATTTATTTTTAATATAAATAATTGTTTTTTAATTAATTACATTTATATTGCTTTTTTCCAAAATATATTTATTGCTAAATCATATATATATTTAGAGAAAACGTTTTATTTCATTGAGGAGAGTAAATTTGTTTATGTTCATGTTAGTACAATGAAATCCACACTTAATTGATGTTGCCACTTAACGCAATTTCCTCTGAGAGCAACTGCAGCAAACGGTTATTTCAGTTTTACTGTTATTATTTTACTTAATTTACTTTTATACTGTTTTCTTACAACAATTTTGGATTTCCTTTCCTTTTTTTTGATCACTGTTGTTGCGCAATAAGTACCTCCGTACAAATACTTTCTATTCGTGTATGGCGAGTTTTATCTCCAATGCCTTTTCTAATTTTCTTGAATTTTCCTCGTGTGTTTAGAAATAGTGCAATGACAAAGTGCAATTTAGAAATAGTGCAAGACATTTAGCCATTCAGAGGGATGTTGTTGTTGTGAATATTACATGCCAGATGGAGGAAAAAACTAGTTTGCTATAATTTAAACGTAACTTATACGTAACATAAGACATATACATAATTTATATGTGACATGAGACGTATACATAATTTACATGTAAGATACCTAGTTATCATGCGTACTGTTAAGACCTGAATAACTAACACGTTTATTCATAAGCGCAGCGTAAACAGGAAGAAAAAACAGCAAAACAGTGTTTAAATGCTCCACTCATTTTACAAAATAACCGATATTATTCTTAAAATATTGATAAAAGTCATTTTACAAACCAGCAGATACTATTCTCCAAACATTGGCAAAAATCACAGTTCAATGTAGCGTGTATAACGTCAACTGCTCTCAAACTGAGTGATTATTCCTTGAATACGATTATTCTACACAGAAACTTCTAGAAATATCTCATGTAGAATAATCGTATTTCGAGGTGATTCTCGAAGATTCGAGAAGTCGCCAAATGTCTCCAAATTGGCGATAAATCACCATATTTGGCAACCCTTCTTAGAACTTCGTAATTCTGGAAACCCTACGTTCACCCTATGGGGAAGTCTGTACGGGTGTGTTTTCCCTCCGTCAGGTTCTCAAAAGAAAAGACTCCGGAGGGAATGTATGAACTCTGTCAACAGTATGGAGGCTGTATTTTAATTAAAGTTTGTAACACTAAAGCTATATTTTTCATTATAGAGAGTCCTTAAGAAACTCCTCAAGCGCCTCAATAACTTTGTAAGGAAAAGCTCATGAGTATACACGTTAGGTCTATTTGAATTAAAGTGACCAGGTTCGATCAAATAAAAGTGAGTTAGGATTACAAACTCGGCAACAAAGCAAGATAGAAGAAAACTACCAACTATACAAAGTTGTAGAGGATTGTATAATCAATAGGAATCCATACTAGGAACGTACTAAACGCGTCTATGGAAGGCAATATATACCTATAAAATAGTCAAATTATCCGATCTGTACAGAGGTATCTCTTGAAGTGATTTTATAAATACGCAGTAATAATCCTTCAAGAATTAAAACGCGCATAGTTGCTGTTGAAAGGCATCTTGAAGAGAATCTTGTGAGGGTTGTTTACTTTAGTATTTCTGAATATAACAGCAATTCACCAGTGTGGAATAAACGCTTGTTGTAATAGTTTTATTGTCCCGTCCTATTTATTAGACAATGCTTTGAAAATTGTGTTTTTCGTCTATATTGTCTTGTTACTGAAACCGATATCATAGCTTTTTAAATTCTCTGCTAGGTGCGCTGTAATCCTTTTTATTCAATCGGTTATTGCATATTTAATATAGTAGACGAAACTTTCACGATCATGGACATATTGGGTGTCGTTTAACGTATTTCCTAGGGACTCTGTATAGCAATATTATAATCAATTTCAGGTAATAAAACAATAAATTGCGGAGTATGATTGCATATCACTTGTGCAAGTTTCATTTCAAATATGGGAGAATGCGAATTGCATTAGTCCAAAGAATAGATGGTTGCCTGGCTATCATGAAAAATATCGATGGTTTGATATACTTCACAAGCAATTAATTGTTCGATGCAATTGTAATGGGGAATTTATGACGATTGGTTATGAATATCAATTGAAATAATCATGTATATACTATATACTGCGTTATGGTGTGTCCGCATACCCTTTAATTATGTTCGGTAAAGTGAGAAGTACTACGGCTAAAGCAAAAGTAAAAATCTGATGTAGGTAGCACATGACTTTCCTTATATAATGCAATGAATTTACTACTTTTAAGTAAAAAAAATATATGATTTTTATAGTAGTTAATTATATTCTTTCCAAGATATTGAATTTTCGTCAATGAGTTGTCATTTTCCATGTCGTCATCATCAATGAGTCGTCATTGATTTAGCGTCATTTTTATCCATTTGGTGAGCTTTTCGTTAATTTAGCAACATTTAAAAAAGTCGCCAACTTGGCGACAGTCCACCAAATTCGTCGCCAAAATCTCGCCAAGCGTTATGGATGAAGAAATAAGTTATTCTTACAGCAGATAAATGACTAATGGCGTTCAAATACAAAAGTATTACTCAAAGTATCTTTTTTCATGAATGGAATGAACTAGATCCACGAGGATGATGTCTCCAAATTTATCGCATGGTATTACATATGAAAAGTGAACATGTTTCTCAATACGAAATATTTTTTTTTATTTTATGACTTTTTGATAATTTTTTTGAAAAATGTGCAATATCTAAAAAAAGGTTCATGTTAGCGTTCTAAAATTTATGTCAATCGTTTTCTAATAAAAAATTACATAAGAAATATCTATTTGCGTAACTTTATTAGCGGTTTTGATTTTCTGATGATTTTTTCAAAATTTCACTCGATAATTTAGGAGGGTTCTGAACATTAGATTGCGTATAAAAACAATAGGCTTCCAGCGTTTACGGATTGTGATTTTTGTATCAAATTTTGTTCGAATCTGTCCATTCGTTCGTCAGTTATCGTCTCCACAGACTCAGGGACACACACACACACACAAACGTCACTTCAAAAATGTTTGATTCGTGATCAGGGATGCTTGAAACGTGTTCTCTCGTCGAAAACTCGAATTCGAATTTTCGACCCCTTCACAATACTTTCCTTATACATCATGTATATAAGGAAAGTGTGGGACGTAGAAACTAAAAGGAAACTTACAGTTAAACTTATAATTGACATTATAATTGATTATATTTAAGCATTAAAGACATGGCCGTTGATCTCATAAAGTAGAATTAACATTAAAACGTACATTGCTCGTTATTGTGCTGCAATAAACCCTCCAATTATTTTTACCTTTTGTGTAAGTCCTGAAAAGCATTATTAATTAATATAAAAAGATTAGACTATTTAAACTTAACAATAACATTAATTAACAACATCAATTTATCAATAACACCAGTTTTCATAAATATCAATTTTCAATTATTGTTAATTTTCATTTAATTATTTTAGCAAGGGGAGATATGCCACCAGAAATATTAGTTTTACCTTTGTTGTCTAGGACCTGTTATTATGAGCACATACCTTCCAGTTTAGTCTTGGGCTCATCATCTCGCTTGCATCAGTCTTATACTGCCATAACTCTGTGGTGTGTGGCTCCTCCTCGTACTACTAATGCACTCGCCATTTGATCTACCTCCATGGGACACTCAACAACTACTCGTACTTTAAATCAAAATTCGTGATTAATTTCTTTTCTTGTCTGATCTCCATTTCTGCTCCTCGTTGTCTTTCGTATGCTACTGCACTCTCATTTTTCTATAACTGAAACTCGTGTATTTCGTCCACAACTCTGGGGTGTGTGGCTCCGAACTCTGATTTCTTTCCTCTCATCCAAGCTGTGGTTCCTTCGGCGGCGGGGGGGGGGGGGGGGGGGTAGCTCCGCCCTTCTTCCCCTTGGCGCTCATTGGTTCTTCTCAACCCAATGGCATCACTTCACAGTCCCTCTCAGCCCCTTTGGTCTTGCACACCTAAATTTATAGTCCTTTTGACCTAAAAGTTCAAGTCCTCATAAACTTCGGTGCCAGCCAGTCTGCACGCTTTGTTCGGCGTTCTGGCCACCATAAATAATCAAATAAAAATGTCTCATGCGAGAACATATTCTGGTCTCACAGAAAGTAAAAAGTTAGTTACTATTCAATAAACACACATTTTTACTTTAACAGTATTTATTGAATATTTATTTAATTATTATATTTACACTTGTACAACATCGTCATCAATTGAGCAAAATACAACTTGGCATTTATTGCTGTATTTTCAACATAATTAATTAAAACTTAATTAATGACTGGTAGAGGTTCTGTAACGAGAAACGTGATGGCCATTATGTGTCAATTCTAGTAATTTCAAATATCATGTACTTCATTATCTAAAAAAATCTCGAACTCATAGATATTAGTATTATATAAATGGTACAATGCCTATATTGTTGTAGTTACAGGTTTTAGAGTGTGGCTTCCATCATATCCATTAATGGTTCATAATTACTATAGTAAAGAGCACTCATTTTATCTAAATCAGAAGCAACATCACGATGGAGTTACAGGACATAAATTGGGATGAACGACTGAAGTTCGTTTTCGTTTTGTGCATTTTAAATAACTGCAGCCTGTAAGGTAATTTATGACTCCAAACAACAAGTTCCAGAAGGTGGAAGTAAATCTTGTAAGCGTTAAGCAATGAACTTAGTCAGATGGTCGGTAGTGATTGAAATATAATTTAAATAAACTAGCGAGATCCGCCCCCTGCACGCTACGCTCGCCAACCTCCGTAATTCGCTTCGCTGGACAGGAGGTTTTGCCTCCTACTCGCTGAGCTCGCTTAACGAGCAGTTTGTGCCTCTTGCTACGCAGGCGTAATACGCAAAAGGGTGCCGTCCTTGTTAACTGGCATTGACTAGCACTAGAACTCGCTTCGCTAGCTCTTCCAATCTGGACGCCTACGATCGCCTACGTGTCCCATGCACGCGGACACTTGCTGAATTTTGGGGCTCCGCCCTCCATTGGCTGCCGCTCATTAATCTCGTTACTCAATTCACGAGTCGAGCTCCGTCTCCTTATTGCTGACGTTCACAGAACCCTGGGGCTTTGCCCTCCATTGGCTGTTGCTCATTCACCCCCGCAGCTGAATTCGCGAGTCGGGAGGGTTCGCTTCCTACTAGCTGACGCTCGCTCAGCGAGCATTTTCGTGCTACCTACTACTCAGGCGTAATGCATCTGTTGGGGGCCCGTTTCTTGTTAACTGACATTCAGCAGCTCTTTCAATTCGGACGGTGCACACGATCGCTTTCAATAAATTTATGAGGGGGGAATACGGAAATCTCATACATATCGAAAGGTCACGTGGTCCTTAGGATGCCAAGAAGTAACGCCCAGTGTATATCCTGTCAGACTTTCTCCCATCAGCTCGTCGGTCAATGGGAGCCAAGTTATGGGGATATATGGGGGTATGAACAATCAATGCGCCCAGGGGGAGAAATAAAGGAGGAATCAGCAGAGCAAGACAAGTCTTCGTTCAAGAAATCGATAGGATTTTGAGGATTGAATTCATGAAAAGATTGGAAATCGAAGTGATTGTTCGTCCATAACTTAAAAGTTGATAACGATCGTGGAAGAGAAGTTTTAAAATAAAAGTCGCTATAGACACCAAGACGAAGTGATGCCACCCCAAAAATGACCCCGGTCAAGATAATTCCCGCAAAGGACCCTGCAACTCCTGAAATTGAAACAGAATGAATACGAATTGTAAAATTAATTGAATATGTTAGTGAAAAGTATATATTTTTAAGAATGAATAATTAATTAAGAAAAACATGAGTGTATCCAATAAGTAGTCGATAATTAATAATCTTTTTGTACTTTTGTTTTTTCGGTGACACTGGATTGCCGAAATAGGTGGGTCATTTATCGGACGAATACATTTATGTACGCACGATTATGAGGCCAAAATTAAGTTAATTTAATCTGGTTCAGATAAATGTCTCACAACACTAATAACTTGCATGGAGGAAAACATTATCTTCTATTCCGAACTGTAGTCACAGGAGTTATTTTCAATTCTGACTGTTTCTCTGTTTTAAATTTTTCTTGCTGGACCACACAGTTCTTTCCAGCACTTTGGACAATACCGTTATATCGCGCCTGAAGTGTCACGATATACGGCAATGATCGTGAAGTGGTTATGAAGGGAGATTGGTGGAGTGCGATTACTCACTGGAATCGTCGAAAACGGGAGATCCACGTTGAGATGGCGAGAGATGAGTGGCGTGTTGGCAGAAGGGATGAATGATGAAGTTAAGGGATAATTTAATTTAATTTTCTTCATTTATTAAATGAGGATTTTTATATTTCACATAATATACAGCAGGATTTTTAGACATCAAAATGATTAACGATAATGCTCGAGATATGAGCATAAGCTTTTCATATACTTAACGGCATTCGTTAATTGCAATGACAACCGATAATGGTATTTGTTATATACTTCAGAATCACCAATACATAGAAATTTCATGAATTATTATCATCTCACCAAACGCGACTTAAATAATTTACTCCATAGAATTAATACCAAATATACATTCTTTTAAGAATAACATTACATTTTATACCCTCGGGCAAAAAGTGACTTCCTGCTTTGGAATTACATCGCCAACTGAAAAAAAAAATTACCTTATTCTTAATTAAGTGTCTTAGTGTGACTGCGCGCGCTTTTGACGACACAGAAAATAACGCCAGTACATTTCCATATAAAAATGTATCGCGGGAAAATCACGAAATGTCATAATGTATTAAAGCGCGAATGGCTGCATGCGCAGACAGAGAGACTCCAAGAGGGCGAAGTGAAAAATTTGGCCTTTTATCAGCTTGGAATACAATTTATATTTAAGAACAAAATTCAGAATCGAAATGAAATTAGATTTTGCCGAAGGTGATAGAATAAAATGGATTTTTGAAATAGCGTTTCCAAAAATAAAATTTAGAAGGCATTAATTAATGAACAAGGGTTATACATTTCATAACAATACCACTCGCTTTTGATATACCCGTGTATAATCCGATTGGCCCTGATTGACTCAGAGTATTATGTATGCAGGCACTTACATATATTTTATTGATCATGATACGTCCTGGGTCGTTTCGATGGGTTTGGCACTGAAGAACCATGGGACTACTGTATATGTTCCTAGTAAGGCCGACACTAATGTATTATCAAGTATTTTAATTTTTTTGTACTTTTTAAGTATCCGCTTAACAAGCTTGCTCTTTTATCTGCATTCCACCATATACAAATGTTTTAATTATTATTTATCGTTAAAAACTTGTGTCGAAACAACACAACCCCCTGTAGGTTAGATATAGTATATGATAAGATCTGAATATATTACTTACATAGGATTTTTATCCATCAACCTTAAAAAACTGCTATATTTAGTATCGGTTTTAAAGCATTGAGAGTTACACCAAAATTGATATCATGTATAAAGAATATAGAGGAGATGGCTGAAAAGATCAGAAATGTCAATAAAGATTTCCTGTATAGATACATATGGTTTAAAAATAGCAATAAATTCAGAAACAGTACAAAATTTAGTATTCTTGTTGGGATTTTAGGATCATTTCTACCTTTGTTTAAAATTTCAAGTCTCAACGTTCAGTTTGTTGTAATAAATTGAGGAACATTCACAAGCTTTTACATACAAATTCACTCAGACACATTATGGATATAAATTGAAGTCTCTAAAGATTCATGTCTTTAAGCTACCTCTCCCCTCCTAAAAAAAAACTTGTGCGGAAATTAATTTTTGACTTTGAAGTACAAATTAAGCTCACATATTTTTTTATTTATTTATAATATAAAAAAATAATTTTTCGCAAAATATTTATAGTGCCGATTTGTATAAGTATTTTGTGTGAAAATAATTCTCTTTGAACAGCGTGAATTTATTTACTTTAATGTTAACGCAATCAAATACACGCATACATTCATGAAGTCATTCAATTCAATTTCCTGTGAGAACTTCTACTACAGCAAATGGAATATTGTAGTTTTACTGCTGCCATTTCGTTTAATTTATTTCTTTTCCCTAAGATTGTTTTGTGTTTTCTTCTGTTTACAAGATCATTGCCGTTGCGTGATAGGTACTTTCATGCAAGATAGTTTTTGTTTGGGTAGAGAGAGTATTTTCTTCAGTGTCTTTTCTAATCTTCTCTAGGTCCTTTTGTATTTTTAGAAATTCTGCAAAGCAGGATATTTAATCATTCCACGTGTTGTTGAAGAGAGCATCGTATGAAAGATGGATAAAAAATATGTTCGATAAAATTTAAATAATGATCACTATCGTAAATAGAAAAAAAAAGTTTTGTTACACACGGCGTACAGTAGGAATAAGAGTAATAATATATCCTTTCCCAGCCCATTAATAATATTAATTCTTAGATAATACTTTCAATATTATCAATATTGATGACAATTAATATCCGATAAAAGAAACAAACTTGTAAAAAAGTCAAGTTCTTCAGCTTTACAAAAACTGTGAGCCATAAAAATGAAAAGCCATAAAAGTGAAAAGTATAGATAGGAAGTTATTAAATGCATTTTATAATAAACTCAAAAAATTTATATAATAACGATGTATATATATATATGTATATATATATATATATATATATATATATATATATATATATATATATATATATATATATATATATATATATATATATATATATATATATATATATATATATGTGTGAGGCCAGAATATGTCCTCACATGAGGCATGTTTATTGCAGTATTTATGGTGGCCAGAACACCGAACAAAGCGTGCAGACTGGCTGGCACCGAAGTTTACAACAACGTGAACTTTTAGGTCAAATACAATAAATTTGAGTGTCCCATGCCAAAGGGGGCTGAAAGAGCCCTTGGTTAATGTGATGCCATTGGGTTCAGAAGAACCAATGAGCAGCAAGGAGAAGAAGGGTGGAGCTACCTCCCCCCCCCCCCCCCCCCCCGCCGAAGGAACCAAGACACTTCGATACAAGATGTGGTAGAGAACGAACTCGGATTCAGAATGTGGTGGTAGAGGTAAGTTTCCTACGAAGTGTTGGTGAAAAGAGTTTGACAAAAGGAGCGAAGCGACCATGACCTAGCAGTTGCAGATATAAGTATCAGTCGAAGTGAAAAGTACGAGTAAGAGCCACACACCATAGAGTTATGGCAGTACGGTCAGCACTAAGACCGATGCAAGCGAGATGATGAGCCCAAGTCTAAACTGTAAGGTATGTGCTCATTTCCCCGGTCCTAGAAATATTCGAAATCTAACTAACTGGTCACATATCCCCCATAATTAGAGTAATTAAATGACAGTTGATAATTATGATAAATTGTTGTTAGTGATAAATTGATGTTGTTAATAAAGGATATTGTTTAAGTTTTAAATAGTCTAATCCTTTTAATATTAATTAATAATTCTTTTCAGGACTTACACAAAAGGTAAAAATAATTGGAGGGTTATTGCGGCACAACAACGAGCGATGTACGTTTAAATGTTAATTCCACTATATATGAATTTACGGCAGTGTTATAATAAACAATTAATATTAATAAATTATATTAATATAACCTAAATCTTACATTGTTTAAAAACCACGTCCCACAATATATATATATATATATATATGCTCATGTTTATGAAAATTGCAACACCACGATGGAATGGTCATACTAGGACCACATTTATACCACATATTACTAATGGCAATACAAATAAATGATAACCATTTCAGACCAATACAACAACATTGCTGACAAAATACCAATATTTTGTGAAGCTGCCCCTAGCGGCAATAAGAGTTTCTAAACATCGGGGCATTGAATCCAATAGAGTTTGTATGTATTTTTGGGGTATTGCCTACTAGGCTTCTCTCGATTCGGGTCCATAGTTGATTGGTGGTGACTTCTGGAGAACAGTAATGGCCCAGTTGCCGAGTGACCATATCACAACAATGTTTACCCGATGGCATATCATCAAGCCAACGGTTAGGTCAAAGAAGAAGCGGTATATACTGTTGTTGCTGTTGTTGAGACCTAGACCGTCCGACGTACCAGAAATGTGCAAGGTATCGCGGCATATACTGTGAAGTGAAGAAGGATTGGATATTCCGGGCAACATATGGTCGAGCATTGTCTTGCTGGAATATAGTGCCAGGCGTGTTCTGAAGGAAGGATACAACTTCGGCCTCCCAAACCTCCCTCCTATAGCGGTTGCTGTTAACTGTACCTGCAATGCGTAGCAGTCGGGATCGCCTATAATAGCCAATAGAACTCCACACCATCATACTTAACGTGTGTGCAGTACGGCGTTCTAAAACTCATGCAGGAAGATGTCGTTCGCCTCAATACTATCTAACGCGTATACGGCCATCATTGTACTCCAGGTTGTAGCGGGACTCGTCCGAAAACACAATCTGATGCCAATCCGCACGCCATGGTCTGTACTACTCCGCCCATTGTAACCTGAGGTGTCGATGGTTCAGAGTCAACGGTATCCTCTGCAAAGGAATGCTTGCATCAATCTTCTGCGCATCAGACTCTTTCGAACCGTAGAAGCACACAATGTCACACCTTTAGCAGTATTCAGTGCTGTGCTAACACTCGAGAAGAAGCTGTACGTTTCGTCACCACCATACGGATGAGATTTCGTTCATCTCGTATTGTTATCACCTTACGTGGTCCACTGCCGGATTGTCGACTCGTCCAGTTTTCTTCAGTCCATTGCTTCCAAACTCCCATTACGGTCGTGGCATTATGCCCCGTATGGGCAGCAATATCCCGGTACGAAAATCCTACTCCCACAGGCCGATTATGCGTCCCCGTTCGAACACTGTCGTTTGCCTATAAGGAGCCCTCTGATGTTGACGATGCATAGTGACTCCAATAGAACAGTTTCAACTCGCGCACATTGGTACTATAATGTCTGACTCTTCCATAGCCCTGCATTTGGGGGCGCGATAGCCCAGTGGATATCGCGCGGGAATTGCACTAGGTAGGCCCGGTTTCGATTCCATCCGCTGCCAAAACTGCCGCCGTGTTCACGCGGAGTACGATCATGGTAAACATGTGGGTCCGTATGTCCTTCCGAGAGGTTGGTGATAGGGAAGGAGGATAGGCCCTTGTGGGTGCCTCCCCCACTGGGTTCCGGTTTAAATTGGGCGGTTCTTCCCGGCCGTCTAAACAGTTACCTTACACCTTTCTGGTAGGTCGGACTGTCTGGATCTCAACAACAGTTGCCCTGTATTTATACTCCTCGTACGACCGTTCATAGGGCGCTGCGGAGCCCAGGAAAGTACATTTACTCTGCATTTCTAATCAATTGCATGCCCTACCCTGGCTTGCATGTCCCATATGTTTTATTCTAATATGACAATACCTTCATTCTATTGAAAATTTTATAACTATGAGTGTATCGTCTCAACTGTTTTAATTTACCTACGTTTGTTACAGGAAGAAAGTGCTTTGAATCAAAGAAGTAGTTTTATTTAGTTTATTGATAAATATTTCCTATCTATACTTATCACTACTCATACTTTTCTTATCTGTACTTCCCATTTATACTTTTCACTTTTCAATAATGACAGTTTTGTGAAGCTGAGGAAATTTACAACTTTACATGTTTTTTACAAGTTTGTTTTTTATCGGATATCATTCCTCCTTGTTGTTTTTAAATACGGTAGTTGCGAGTTTTTAAATAATTATTAAGGTTCCTTAAATTATGATTTTATAATTTTTCTTTTATACATTGCTATATGACACTTAGCATATCTACTTTGAACTGTGTTTTTGAAATAGTTCTTCTGTGGAATTTTGATTTAAGTCACCCTATTTGAGAGAAAAACTAAACAAAAAACCTGAAAAATACGACATTTGAGATAATTCAAATAGTCATCATGGTTATTTAAAATTTTTGAAAGTGAGAAATGTCCGTGTTTTCCTTAAGAGTAGCAATGGAATAGTCAATGTGACTAATTTTAAACTTTTAACTTTATCCGTTGGCTTTAGAATTTAGGTGCAAAAGTGGAAATATCATAGAAAAACATGATAAAAACATTGTCCTTGACAAAAATGACCTTGATAAAAATATTTATAACAATATTTATAAATATTCATAAAAATATTTAACGAGGGACAAGATAAACCAAATTACCGTCCTGCTCCATTACGCTTACCTACGAAATAATTCCAAAATCAACATTCTGGGCCATCATGAACTGAAAACAGCCCATGATGGCCCATGTAAAAGATGGCTGTCAGTGTCTTCATTGTAAGTTGAAATTTTGAATATAATATGGCGGGTGCTCTTCCTAGCACCTTAGTTAACAGGTAATTTCAGATTATGGGTGCATATTGGTTATTTTGGTTGTAAAATATACATGTCTCAGTGGTTAAAAAAAATCACTGAAACTCGACTGTTCAGATCTGCATTATATCATAATAATTGACGTTTATTGTTGTACAATTATTTAAAGTTGACCTTACATTATTCTTTTTCACATTTGAGATCGAAGTTCATCTTCCGATCTATTTGGCCAACTAATTTACTTTCTGCAGAATAGTATCCAGTTTAACTGAACTGTCTGTATATAATAAAATATTCGAATTCGTGGAAAATTACAATTTCAGTATTAATCAGTAATAGTATCGAATTTATTGAATAATTTCGGTATTATACAGTAATAATTCGGTAAGTCATGTTCTGCATCGACACTGTAGGATTAAATTGCTGAGGCACCATTGTGAAGAATTTATTTGCCAAATGGAAGTTATTGGCGGATCTGCCAATAGGTGTATAAAGCGGTCATTTGTAGCCCCAGCAGTTGACTGGACACAGAGAATCCTTTGCGTTATTAATAAAAATAAATTAAAAAATGTTTCATTAATCTTTCTTATTTAATTTTATTATTGTCAATTTTTACTTTCCTTATATACAATAGTGTATAAGGAGATTATTGTGACGGGGTCGGAAATTCGAATTCGAGTATTTGACGGGAGAGCACGTTTCAAGCATCCCTGATCACGAATCAAACATTTTTGAAGTGATGTGTGTGTGTGTGTGTGAAAGTATGTGTGTGTGTGTGTGTGTGAGGGTGTGTGTCAGTGAGTCTGTGAAGATGATATCTCACGAACGAGTGGAGTGATTCGAATAACATTTGGTACAAAAATTACAATCCGTGAATACTGGAAGCCTATTGTTTTAAAACACAATCGAATGTCCAGAACCCACCTAAATTTTTGAGTGAAATTTTGAAAAAATCATCAAAAAATCAAAACCTTTTTTAAAGTTACGCAACTAGACATTTCTTATGTAATTTTTCATTAGAAAACGATTGACATCAATTTTAGAACGCTAACACGAACCGTTCCAGAGATATTGAGCATTTTTAAAAAAATTTATCAAAAAGTCATCTTTAAGTAATAAAAGGCAATGTCTGTCTGTGTGTCTGTCTTATACACTATACGTTCAGCGACCGCGCGTCGGAGAGCTACGAAATTTAGCAATCGGAGACCTGGGAGGGGGAAGGGGGACACGTGAAAACCGATTTTTAAAATTTTAATTATTTTTCTGTTATTTAATATTTTATGAGATTTCGACCGTTTTTTGCATTTTTGACCTTTTTTCTCCACGATGCAGACGTCGTAGAAAATAAACAAATCACACTACCGGAAAGAGCAGACAATTACGAGTAAAAATATATCAATTCCAAATCTTAATTTTGATTTCTAATATTTTTTAAAGGTTTTAAAACAAAAGTCACTTTCGGCTCAAAAAAACGAGTTTTGGTTTTTAAATTCTTGCATAGTAAAAAGTACTCATAATTTCGACTAATAATTTACATTTTTAGAAAGCTCAAACATCTGGCATTCTTACAAGTCCAATCTGGTCAAGAAATAATGAAAATTGCCCGCAGGATCGCAATTTTAAAGACGTAATGATTTCATATTTCTCAGCGAAGATCCGATTCTTCCCCGACAGCCGCGCCCAGAAATGGGGGGGGGGGGGGGAGACGTCACGCCCCGTTGCATCGGATTAGAGTGATATTTTAAATGATAGAATTAAGAGCTTAGCATATGGTCATTATAAAATGTAAATGATTGAATTGTGGTGCTGTATTGTATACATCGGGTGAAATTATTATATTTATATTTTAAATGATACAACGATATGGATTTTTTAAATGGATATTTTAATTTATGGATATTTTAAATGGATATATGGTACTATGGAATGAGGATATTTTAAATGATATTAATAAAAAGCTTAAACACTGAAGAAATAACAAAATAAGTAAAAAGAAAATTATGGAGATTGTCGCGGGGCTTTAAAGTTTCATTATTAGTTTTAACGTCATTAAACTAAACCAACATTTGTTAACTCCACGGCGTTGAGGGCACGGTATCCCAGTGGTTAGCGCGCGGGATTTGCACTCGGTAGGTCCGAGTTCGATTCCCGCCACTGCCAAAACTGCAGCCGTGTTCACGCGGAGTACGATCACGTTAAACATGTGGATCCATAAGTCCATCCGAGAGGTTCGTGATAGGGGACGGAGAGTACGGTCCCTGTGGATGCCTCCCCCACTGGGTTATGGTCTAAATTGGGTGAATAAAAAGAAAGTTATGGAGATTGTCGCGGAGGGCGCGGTAGCCTAGTAGTTAGCGCGCGGCAATTTCACTCGGTAGGCCCGGGTTCGATTCCCGCCACTGTCAAAACTGCCGCCGTGTTCACGCGGAGTACGATCACTTTAAACATATGGGAACGTAAGTCCTTCCGAAAGGTTGGTGCTAGAGGAAGGAGGATACGGTCCCTGTGGATGCCTCCCCCACTGGGTTCCGGTCTAAATTGGGTGGCACTTCCTAGCCGTCCAAACAGTTACCTTACACCTTTCTGGTGGGTCGCGCAAGCGAGTTTGCCACGGTCAGAATTTTCAAGGGTAGCGAACAGGCTGGTCGCCAAAGGCGGCTAGTATAAAATAAAAAAAAATATTTCCTATTGAGAAACATGTTCACTTTTCATATGTAATACCATGAGATAAATTTTGTGACATCATTCTCGTGGATCTAGCTCGTTCCATTCATGAAGGAAGATGCTTTGAGTTATACTTTTGTATTTGAACACCAATAGTCTTTTATCTAAAAGTAAGTTATTTCTTTGTCCATAACGCTTGGCGAGATTTTGGCGAGGAATTTAGTGGAATGTTGTCATCTTGGCGACTTTTTTAAATGTTGATAAATTAACGAAAAACTCGCCAAATGGATAAAAATGACGGTAAATCAATGACGACTCATTGATAATGACGACATGGAAAATGACGACTCATTGACGAAAATTCAATATCTTAGAAAGAATATAAATAACTACTATAAAAATAATCTATTTTTTTTTTACTGTAAAAGTAGTAAATTCATTGCATTATATAAGCAAAGTCATGTGCTGTCTACATCAGATTTTTTACTATCTTATACTATTATACACAGAAAATACAACTTTACTGAATGAACAGTTAATGACACATTTTTTCCGTCTTTCTGAATCCATTTCGAGCTCACTGTGACTCGAAAGTGCTCTGTCTGAGTGTTTTCGTGTGTATGTTTATATGCGTATGTATGTATGCGTGATTGCATTGTGAAGTCTGACCTTTAGCTCATATCAAGTTGCTCATTTATTCTTCTCTATTGAGTTGCCATTTTGACGTACTGAGACCTATTCGGTTCAAAAGAGATCAGAAGCTTGCAATAACGCATTGATCCAGCATTTTAACTGAAACACATTTATTTTTCAATCTGTAATCATACAGCAGCTGGCTGCATGAAATATAGACATATACAAGAACAGCCAGTAGTGCATAGTTCCTGTATTTTTACTTTCCTTATATACAATTATGTATAAGGAAAGCATTGTGACGGAGTCGAAAATTCAAATTCGAGTTTTCGACGGGAGAGCACGTTTCAAGCATCCCTGATCACGAATCGAACATTTTTGAGGTGATGTCTGTATGTGTGAGTGTGTGTGTGTGTGTCAGTGAGGCTGTGGAGACGATAACTGATGAACGAATGGACCGAATCAAACAAAATGTGGTACAAATATTACTATCCGTAAATACTGGAAGCCTATTGTTTTTATACGCAATCGAATGTTCAGAACCCCCTAAATTTTCGAGTGAAATTTTGAAAAATCATCAAAAAATCAAAACCTCTATAAAGTTACGCAAATAGACATTTCTCATGTAATTTTTCATTAGAAACGATCGACATAAATTTTTGAACGCTAGCATGAACCGTTTTTGAGATATTGCACATTTTTAAAAAAAAATATCAAACAATAATATAAAATAAAAAACATGTTCAATTGAGAAACATGTTCACTTTTCATATGTAATATCATGCGATAAATTTGGTGGCATCATTCTCATGGATCTGGCTCGTTCCATTCATGAAAAAAGATACTTTGAGTAATACTTTTGTATTTGAACGCCAATAGTCATTTATCTGCTGCAAGAACAACTTATTTCTCCGTCCATAACGCTTACCGAAATTTTGGCGATGAATTTGTTGGATTCTCGCCAACTTGGCGATTTTTTAAAATTTTGCTAAGTTAACGAGAAACTTGCCAAATGGATAAAAATGAAGCTAAATCATCGAAAATGACGACTAACTGACGAAAATTCAATATCTTTTAAAGAATATAAATATCTACTATAAGAATAATCTATTTTTTTACTGTAAAAGTAATAAATTCATTACATTATATAAGGGAAGTCATGTGCTGCCCGGATCAGACATTTTTTCTAAAAGATCAATAATGAATTTCGATCGGGCCAGGTGATAGAACTACCCTTATGTTAATCAACGAACTAGATCACAAATAGTCGATTCTTATTAACTGCATCTGAGGACAACCAGATCTTGTCCTAGACAACTAGTGGGTACTATATCCTTCCGATCATAGTTATACTAATACTAATAACATGCATGAACGGACATGCACCTCCTAACTCCTTGGCACTGACACAGTGACTGCGGCTCATAGCAACTTGCCTTTTAAAGGACTTGACATTACACATTTTAACTCGACTAAGTGTCTCATTCACGATACAAAAAAAATCTGATGTGGACAGTACACGACTTTCCTTATGTAATGCAATGAATTTACTCATTTTACAGTAAAACATAATGTATAAGATCCACGGTACTTTATTTTTAACGTTGAATTGTACATTTGGCGATTTTCTAGATGACAACATGTAAAATTATGTCGAAGTACCTAGTTAACTTATTTAACTTAATTATAACGAAGTACCCAGCCCAACTCTATATAAACAATTATCAATATTTATTGCATCCTCAATAAGCGATATAGGACATATGTTAAAATATTTTAATTATTAATTCACACCAATTAGGCAACGGTTTCATAAATGTAGGGTCATTTTTTGCAGTTTTGACGATATTTCGTCAATCTGGATCGAAATATCACCAAGTTGGTGATACTACGTCAAATGCATCACCAAGTGCTACAGACAAACCGAAAGGCGAGCATTTCTTATATACTGGAAGGTATGCCCGTCAAATGGAAGAAAATCAGAATTTGCAAAACATTACTTCCCATTTGGAGTCATTTCTATCAATTTGGCAAAATTTTTGTAAATTTGGTAACATTTAAAAAAGTTGCCTATTTGGAAACATCCAGCTAAATTTCTCGCCAAGCGTTACGGACAGACTGACGCACAAATGACTTATTCTTATAGTAGATTTTAAGATTATTTCCAAGGTATTGAATTTTCGTCAATTAGTCGCCATTTTCATTGATTTAGTGTCATTTTATCAATTTGGAGACATTTTTGAAATGTTGCCAAGTTGGCAACATTCCTCCAAATTTGTCGCCGAAATCTCGCCAAGTGTTATGGACGAAGAAATAAGTTATTCTTATAATAGATAAATGACTATTGGCTTCCAAATACAAAAGTATTACCCAAGTATCTCCCCTCATGAATGAAACGATCTAGATCCACCAGAATCATGTCACCAAATTTATTGTATGATATTACATATGAAAAATGAACATATTTCATAATAGTTAATTTTATTTTATTATTTGTGATATTTTGATAAATTCATTTGAAAAATATGCGATATTTCGAGAGCAGTTCATGCTGGCGTTCTAAAGTTTATTTCAATCGTTTTCTAATGAAAAATTATATAAGAAATGACTATTTGAGTAACTTAATTCAAGGTTTTCATTTTTTGATAATTTTTTCAAAATTTTACTCAAAAATGTAGAGAGGTTCTGAACATTCGATTGCATTTAAAATCAATAAGCTTTCAGTATTCATAGATTGTAATTTTTGTACTAAATTTCATTCAAATCGCTGCATTCGTTCGTCAGATATCGTCTCCACAGACTCACACACACACACACACACACACACGCACGCAGACACGCAGACATCACCTCAAAAATGTTTGATTCGTATTCAGGGATGCTTGAAACGTGCTCTTCCATTGAAAACTCGAATTCGAATTTTCGACTCCGTCACAATACTTTCCTTATACATTATACTATGTATATAAAGAAAGTAACAAGACCGCAGAATGTCAGTTGGCTCAGCGATTGGTCTGCATAACAGAAACATTTAGAAGTTGTTAATATAAAGTGAACACTATTTATAACGTAATCTCAGGGAAATAATATCCAAAGTCTATATAGACCTCACAGCGTTTGAAAAGTGTGTACAATATAAATCAATCAATACAGTTTGTACCGCAAGAAAACTTTTTTATATGGATGCAATATGTGAAAAATATAGAACTATATATAAAGTAATTTTTATGATTAAAGTCGTCTTATGTGAAATTTAAGATTTTTGCAGCATAATTACTAATGGAGAAGCAGAATATATTTCGAGTGATAAAGAGAACTAAAATAGTATATATAATCATCAAATAATTCAATGTATAAGCATAGCAGACTTGTTGTCAACTTACAAAAAAGTAGTAATGATTTTTACGAAATATTTTAAATACGAAATAATAGATACTTATCAGATATATTTACGAAATATTTGGATACTTATATTATTTCCAATATATTGAATTTTCATCAATTAGTCGTCATTTTCATTGATTTAGCGTCATTTTTATCCATTTGGAGAGATTTTCGTTAATTTGGCAACATTTGAAAAAGTCGCCAAGTTGGCGACATTCCGCCAAATTCGTCGCCAAAATCTCGCCAAGCGTTATGGACGGAGAAATAAGTTATTCTTAGAGCGGATAAATGACTATTGGCGTTCAAACACAAAAGTATTACTCAAGGTATCTTTTCTCGTGACTGGAACGAGTTAGATCCACGAGAATGATGTCACCCAATTTATCGCATGATATTACATATGAAAAGTGAATGTTTCTCAACAGTTAATATTTTTTTTTAATTTATGGGATTTTTTGATAAATTTATTTGAAAAATTTGCAATATCTCAAGAACGCTTCATGCTAGCGTTCTAAAGTTTATGTCAATCGTTTTTCTAAGAAAAAATTACATAAGAAATGTCTACTTACGTAACTTTATTAAAGGTTTTGATTTTTTGATGATTTTTTCAAAATTTCACTCAAAAATTTAGGAAGGTTCTCAACACTCGATTACGTTTAAAATTAATAGGCTTCCAGTATTCACGGATTGCATTTTTTGTACCAAATTTCAAGCAAATCGCTTTATTCCTTCGTGAGATATCGTCTCCAAAGTCTCACTGACACACACACACACACAAACATCACCTCAAAATGTTTGATTCGTGATCAGGTATGCTTGAAACGCGTTCTCCCGTCGAAAACTCGAATTCGAATTTTCGACCCCGTCACAATATTTTCCTCATACATTATGGATATAAGGAAAGTAATTAAATTAAAATGTCGTTGTTGTTGTTGTTGTTGCGTATAACCTCCTGTTTCGGCGAAGCTGCAAACAGGACCAGTGATGGCAGAAGACGGACAAAGAATGACACAAGGCAAGATCACAAAGTTTATTAACACAAACAAGCATCACTGTCAAAGGTCAGGGGGGGTGCAGCTTCTCATTTAACGAGGACCCAGAGGGCGGAAGACTGTCTTCATCCTCAAGAAAACAACCATGCCTTACTCGGGATTCGAACCCAAGCCCACTAGACAGTAGTCGGAGATGCTATCCACTTCACCTCCTGGGCGGCTTAAAATGTCGAAAAGTGTCCACTGTAATTCTTTTCTTATGTTAAATTCTTTTTGCAAACCTGTTTCCCATATTGTTCATTGCGGCCATTTTATAGAATAAAAATGTTAAATGTTAACCGCCGCAGGTATAGAAATGCCAGATATTAATTCTATAATTTATTAATTAGAATGGAAATAAACAATCAGGGCAAATGCTCTGCATATTCAGTGGACTCGTTTCATTAAATAAATAACAACAAGTACCAATGTTTGATTCGTGATCAGGGATGCTTGAAACGCGTTCTCCCGTCGAAAACTCGAATTACAATTTTCGACCCCGTCACAATATTTTCCTCATACATTATGGATATAAGGAAAGTAATTAAATTGAAATGTCGAAAAGTGTCCACTGTAATTCCTTTTTTATGTTAAATTCTTTTTGCAAACGTGTTTCCCATATTGCTTATTGCGGCCATTTTATAGAATAAAAATGTTAAATGTTAACCGCCGCAAGTATAGAAATGCCATATATTAATTCTATAAGTTATTAATTAGAATGGAGATAAGCAATCAGGGCAAATTCTCTGCATGTTCAGTGGACACGTTTCATTAATAAATATCAATAAGTACCAACGACAATGGTGGTGGCAGTTGTGGCTCGAATTGAATGATGGCAGGGGATTGCTAATTGAATCGTCAACATTGGGGGAATAGGTTAATGGTATTGGAGTTTGCCGTGATATAATTGTACACAATTGCCAGGCAATTGATATATTAATGTGTTATAGAAGTGTGGACTATCATACTGGTAAATAATAATGAATAAGAACCAGTAGATATTGTTTAATTTTATGTTGGCAAGAAAATTATTTAGCATTTTAACGTCCATAATAGGACATTGAAGGATTATATCAATTCCATAATTACGTTATAATGCATAATGAAGACACGATAATAAATTAATCGTAAGCTGAAGTACACTGGATATCTGGTTTATATAATAGAAAGCTTTCAAACTTTTCAAAAATTGTTTACAGACTAATATTTGTAACATGCAAACCATGCTGTTTAGTGTACTCAATAGCACGAAAATAATTTATAAACGAACACACTTTCATAAATTTTGAAAACTATTTTCAATATTTTATGTGTAACATGTTAAAGATAGTAATATTTACCATTTGAGTGCAATAATTCTGCATCAAACGAGTACCTTATCTAATGTTCAGTTATCACTTTCCTTATATACAATAATGTATAAGGAAAGTATTGTGACGGGACCGAAAATTCGAATTCGTGTTTTCGACGGGAGAGCACGTTTCAAGCATTCCTGATCACGAATCAAACATTTTTTAAGTGATATCTGTGTGTATGTGTGTGTGTTAAAGTATGTGTGTGTGTGTGTGAAAGTATGTGTGTGTGTGTGTGTGAAAGCATGTGTGTGTGTGTCAGTGAGTCTTTGTAGACAATAACTGATGAACGAATGGACCGATTCGAACGAAATTTGGTACAAAAATCACAATCTGTAAACACTGGAAGCCTATTGTTTTTAAACGCAATTGAATGTTCAGAACCCCCTAAATTTTCGAGTGAAATTTTGAAAAAATCGTCAAAAAATCAAAACCTCTAATAAAGTTAAGAAAATCGACATTCCTTATGTAATTATTTTTCATTCGAAAGCGATTGACATAAGTTTTAGAGTAAGATCCAAGATATTGAATTTTCAAGATATTGAATTTTCGTCAATGAGTTGTCATTTTCATTGATTTAGCTTCATTTTTATCCACTTGACAAGTTTTTCGTTAATTTAGCAACATTTGAAAAAGTCGCCGACATTCCACTAAATGTGTTGCCAAAATTTTTCCAAGCGTTATGGAAGGACAAATAAAGTATTCTTACAGCAGATAAATGATTATTGGCGTTCAAATACAAAAGTATTCCTCAAAGTATCTTTCTTCATGAATGGAACTAGCTAGATCCATGAGAATGATGTCACCAAATTTATTGTCTGGTATTACATAAGAAAAGTGAACATGTTTCTCAATCGGAAATATTCTTTTATTATTTTATATGATTTTTTGATATTTTTTTTGAAAAATGTGAAATATCTCGAGAACGGTTCATTTTAGCGTTCTAAAATTTATGCCAGTTGTTTTCTAATGAAAAATTACATAAGAAATGTCTATTTGCGTAACTTTATTAGTGGTTTTTAATTTTTTGACAATTTTTTCAAAATTTCACTTGAAAATTTAGGTGGATTCTGAACATTCGATTGTGTATAAAAACAATAGGATTCCAGTGTTTACTTATTGTAATTTTTGTACCAAATTTCGTTCAAATTGGTCTATTCGTTCATCAGCTATCGTCTCCACAGTCTCAGTGACACACACACACACGCACACACACACACACACACGCACACACACACACACACACACATCACCTCAAAATGTTTGATTCGTGATCAGGGATGCTTGAAACGCGTTCTCCCGTCGAAAACTCGAATTCGAATTTTCGACCCCGTCTCAATATTTTCCTCATACATTATGGATATAAGGAAAGTAATTAAATTAAATTGTCGAAAAGTGTCCAATGTAATTCTTTTTTTATGTTAAATTCTTTTTGCAAACCTGTTTCCCATATTGTTCATTGCGGCCATTTTATAGAATAAAATTATTAAATGTTAACCGCCGCAAGTATAGAAATGCCAGATATTAATTCTATAATTTATTAATTAGAATGGAAATAAACAATCAAGGCAAATTCTCTGCATATTCAGTGGACACGTTTCATTAAATAAATAACAACAAGTACCAATGTTTGATTCGTGATCAGGGATGCTTGAAACGCGTTCTCCCGTCGAAAACTCGAATTCCAATTTTCGACCCCGTCACAATATTTTCCTCATACATTATGGATATAAGGAAAGTAATTAAATTAAAATGTCGAAAAGTGTCCACTGTAATTCCTTTTTTATGTTAAATTCTTTTTGCAAACGTGTTTCCCATATTGTTCATTGCGGCCTTTTTATAGAATAAAAATGTTAAATGTTAACCGCCGCAAGTATAGAAATCCCATATATTAATTCTATAAGTTATTAATTAGAATGGAGATAAGCAATCAGGGCAAATTCTCTGCATGTTCAGTGGACACGTTTCATTAAATAAATATCAATAAGTACCAACGACAATGGTGGTGGCAGTTGTGGCTCGAATTGAATGATGGCAGGGGATTGCTAATTGAATCGTCAACATTGGGGGAATAGGTTAATGGTATTGGAGTTTGCCGTGATATAATTGTACACAATTGCCAGGCAATTGATATATTAATATGTTAGAGAAATGTGGACTATCATACCGGTAAATAATAATGAATAAGAACCAATAGATATTGTTTAATTTTATGTTGGCAGGAAAATTATTTATGTATATAGCATTTTAACGTCCATAATAGGACATTGAAGGATTATATCAATTCCATAATTACGTTATAATGCATAATGAAGACACGATAATAAATTAATCGTAAGCTGAAGTACACTGGTATCTGGTTTATATAATAGAAAGCTTTCAAACTTTTCAAAAATTGTTTACAGACTAATATTTGCAACATGCAAACCATGCTTTTAAATGTACTCAACAGCACGAAAATAATTTATAAAATAACACACTTTCATAAATTTTGAAAATAAATATTGAAAATAAAATATTGAAAACTATTTTCAATATTTTATGTGTAACATGTTAAAGATAGTAATATTTACCATTTGAGTGCAATAATTCTGCATCAAACGAGTACCTTATCTAATGTTCAGTTATTACTTTCCTTATATACAATAATGTATGAGGGAAGTATTGTGACGGGGCCGAAAATTCGAATTCGTGTTTTCGACGGGAGAGCACGTTTCAAGCATTCCTGATCACGAATCAAACATTTTTTAAGTGATAACTGTGTGTGTTAAAGTATGTGTGTGTGCGTGTGTGTGTGTGAGTGTGAAAGTATGTTTGTGTGTGTCGGTGAGTCTGTGGAGACAATAACTGATGAACGAATGGACCGATTCGAACGAAATTTGGTACAAAAATCACAATCTGTAAACACTGGAAGCCTATTGTTTTTAAACGCAATCGAATGTTCAGAACCCCCCCTAAATTTTCGAGTGAAATTTTGAAAAAATCGTCAAAAAATCAAAACCTCTAATAAAGTTAAGCAAATAGACATCCCTTATGTAATTATTTTTCATTCGAAAGCGATTGACATAAATTTTAGAGTAAGATCCAAGATATTGAATTTTCGTCAATGAGTCGTCATTTTCATTGATTTAGCTACATTTTTATACATTTGACGAGTTTTTCGTTAATTTAGCAACATTTGAAAAAGTCGCCGACATTCCACTAAATGTGTTGCGAAATTTTTTCCAAGCGTTATGGAAGGACAAATAAAGTATTCTTACAGCAGATGAATGATTATTGGCGTTCAAATACAAAAGTATTCCTCAAAGTATCTTTCTTCATGAATGGAACTATCTAGATCCATGAGAATGATGTCATCAAATTTATTGTATGGCATTACATATGAAAAGTGAACATGTTCCTCAATCGGAAATATTCTTTTATTCTTTTATATGATTTTTTGATATTTTTTTTATAAATGTGAAATATCTCGAGAACGGTTCATTTTAGCGTTCTAAAATTTATGCCATTTGTTTTCTAATGAAGAATTACATAAGAAATGTCTAATTGCGTAATTTTATTATTAGTTTTGATTTTTTGACGATTTTTTCAAAATTTCAGTTGAAAATTTAGGTGGGTTCTGAACATTCGATTGTGTATAAAAACAATAGGATTCCAGTGTTTACTTATTGTAATTTTTGTAATAAATTTCGTTTAAATTGGTCTATTCGTTCGTCAGCTATCATCTCCACAGACTCAGTGACGCACACACACACACACACACACACACACACACACACACACACTTTCACACACACACACGCACACATACAGACATCACTTTAAAAATGTTTGATTCGTGATTATTCATGCTTGAAACGTACTCTTCCGTCGAAAACTCGAATTCGAATTTTCGACCCAGTCATAATACTTTCCTTATGCATTATGTATATAAGGAAAGTAATATATTATTTACCACTCCCCTACTTCCGATAAGTGATGTCACTTGAATTCAACTCTTCGTTGAGAATCAGGAATAAATTTGAACAAAAAGCCACATAGATTTTGTGGATGAAAGTCATAAAATAATAAATTTAATTGTAAAATGTTGACAAATAAAGTTACAACAAAAAGAACTAATGTTTTGTAGAACTATGACATGACACTTGACGATGACAACATTGGAAGACCATACCCCCAAGAATTAATAATATTTAATGTAATTTCAATTCTAAGGATTTCATAGCTTTGAAATTAAACTTATGAAACGGCTATATAATTTTTAAAAAGTTATTAAATAAAGTTACTTTGAAAAGTATAGAACGTCTACAGAGGCAAGACTTGGCACTTCACGATGATAAATGAGGACCGTACGTAGAAAATGCATATATAATTTTTAATTTTAATTAAAACGTCCAAAAAGTGTAAATCACGAAGTTTACACCAGCACACCTTATTGTTTTTAGGGAATTTTTATAATAACATTGGAATCTTATATTTAAATTTTAAAATTCCTATCTGTAAATTTGGAGATTTTAGAAATTTGTGTTCCATCGCCTAGTTCGGCCGTCGACATCTGTATGACCTTTGCAACTTCGTTCCAGAAACAATAAACAAGATAAAAAAATTGTTCTTTATTCTGAATGGGTTATTTCACGCTATTAGGGATTTTGAAACTATCTATTTTATCAAAACTCCGGCTTCTAGAGGCACTTCGATATGTATCTATGTATCGTTAAAACAGAACGAGGTTCTTTCATTTTCGAATGAGAAAATATATTTTCCACACATCCTTCCTTTACCCCCACCCCACATCCTTCCTTTACCCAGATCCCCCCAAATAAGTTTTTTTTACAGATATTAAAATATCTCAAGTTTTTTTAATTTTCGACCGTTTCGAAACCCTCTTCGGTCCGATATCTGAGCATGTTTAAGAAAAACCGCGCGGTACTAGGCCAAGTATGAGCCTAGTGGGTTTATATACATTTGCGACAGCTTTTTATATTACAGATGGATTATCGTGATCGTACATATTCTAGAAATTTGAAGCATCTTGCATGGTATGACAGACATCGTCAAGTTAGTAAAAAGGTCCAAATATTGCAGCATAGTGTTGGTTTGCTACCAAAGCAGCCGTCGTATGATCGGTGAAGCTTTAATAAGAACTGTAAAAAGTGCGAAATCTGGTCCATCTCTGTTGATCACTGGTAGCGTGACTCCATATCAGTATATTTTATAATACTTATAAATACCAGATTAATAATAAAGTATAAAATTATCCTCAATGCTCAAGTTCTCCAAGATGATAATAGAGATGGTTTATTATATTTTTATATTCTATCACTCTATATTTCCTCGATTTCAGAAAAAATTATAAAATTTTATTTTTATAAGACCTGCTGTAGTTTGGATATTATTCCATTGTTAAAGATTAAAGGAGACTTTACTCCCTTTCAAACTTTTTAAAAGATTAATCTGTCAAGTTTGAAAGATTTAAGTGTTTTAAAATTGACATATAACACGGAAAGCTTTTAAAATTTTAATGGATCCCAAAATGTCTGAAAATGTTATAGCTCATTTTACTAGAAGACAAATCGCAGACACTACTGTCTTTCAAAGAAGCCATTACGTCGCATTAGACTTTATTTGTGTCGATAGTGTTTTTAAATTGTATAACATGTACTGAAGAATTTAAAAGTAACTCTTTTATTAAGTTTGTCATATATGTATTGATGAATTGATAGAGACTTAAAGCATTTTCGTGATGTACCTTAATAAATATTGTACTTTCCAATGTGAAATTAGATTGTAAGAAATTTAGTAAGTAAATAACGTGAAAATACAATTATTTTGATGAGTCTACTTTGAAGATAAGAGCAGACAATTATATATCCCTGTAGCGCAACTGGGAAAGCGTCGGCTAGCCATTGAAGACACGCGGTTCGAGACATGGGTGAGCGCCTAAATGGTGTCCAAAAAATCAACATCCACGTTGGTGTAATTGTGTCGGGGTTCTGAAAAGGACCTCAGTACCACTTGCATGGATTCAGGTCTCTTGGACATTGAGCTTCAATTCAAAATCGGAGGGACAACGATCACACAGGAATCTAACCTGGAGAATGAAAATAGCACCAGGGGGGGGACTAAACTAAGGAAAAGATAGCAAGAAGTGGGAAGTCAGATTGTCAACTTCCACGTCAATTTGAAATAAGAGAGAAAGTGGTGAGAATGCAGAGGCCATTTTGCCAATAAGACGTTATAAGTCCATCCCAGTATATCAATTGGAAGAGTGTCGGCTGGCTAGTGCGAAGATCGGCTGTTCAACTCCGGCTAAGACAGCAAGGTTCTTTACAATTTACACGATCAAGTTATATAAGCTCCTTTGACTAACAATTTTATGTAAAAATTATTGCTTATGAACCAATTTGCACAAACCCACAATTTAATTTGGGTAAACTCAGGGCTTTCTAGAAGAAAAAATGAAATTGGCGTACACGGTATTGTGCATGTATGCATGTAAACGTCGATCAAAATACCTGAGAGTGTAACTTGTGAAATAATAAGCAAATATTTTGAATAAATACACGGATCAGTATATGGTTACCCCCCTCCCCCATCAAATTGATATACAATGCTTTTCAATGGATTCTGGCTCAATTTACAATTGTAAGCAACAAATTAAAAAATCAATTATAATGCGACCTGGAGAAAGGGGTTATTTCCAAGATGGCTGTCAGCAGCATAAAATTTATACATTTCAAACATTATTCAACCTAAGAAGGCAATTTTGGTGTTGTTGTTGTTGAAACCCAGACCGTCCGACCTACCAGAAAGGTGTAAGGTAACTGTTTGGACAGTCGGGAAGTGCCACACAATTTAGACCGGAACCCAGTGGGGGAGGCATCCACAGGGACCGTACCCTCCTTCCACTACCACCAACCTCTCGGAAGGACTTTCGGACCCATATGTTTAACGTGATCGTACTCCGCATGAACACGGCGGTAGTTTTGGCAGTGGCTGGAATCGAACCCGGGCCTACCGAGTGCAACTCCAGCGCGCTAACCAATGGGCTACCGCGCCCGGTGATTTTGGTGTATAACCTTATGTTTCGTGAACCCAGAAATCCGATGGAATGAAGTAAACTAGCCTTAGTTAATTGCTAATTATCAATTAATCTTTTATTATAAATTATTGATAGTTATTTATAATTATTTACAATAAATGGAATATTTTTTTAGTATGTTATTTACCATGGCTATTGCAATCATAATCTATTGAAAAACCTTTTGTATCATATTTGAGAGTGTTAGGTGGCTTTATGCGATTCTGTAAGCTTGTTTGAAAGTCTGAAACAACTTCCATCTTCCGGATTGGACTGGATTTATTTGGACACTTTCGTGTTTCTTTATTCACCTTCGGTCTAATTTGATAGGCAGTTTTATTCGAAAGTCATTTCTGCATCGCTGCGAGAATGTATGTATGAACAGAGCTCTCCACTCGTACCCAGGATGCAAAAAGGGCATTTTTGGATTGGAAGACAAGTGTAAACGGGTCGACAATAAGTTGGCCTTGCAGGTCGTAAAGAGTTCGTACTGGATAGACTGTATGACATCAGTAACTACCTTGCTAAATGTTTATGTCTGAAAAAGCTTTATTAACGGAAAACATCTGATTTTTCCTAAATTTTCTTTTCCAGTAAAAAACATCTCAAGAGTTTGTTTTTTCTATTGCAAATAACAAAAATCTCCGCTATTTTTTTCCATGACCTCACACATCAACGTTTTATTGAAAGCAAAATGTATTAGAGGAACTCCGAAAAACCTTTCGATAGTCACAAATATTTGAGTTTCAGTCATATAAATGCGTTTTACGTTCTTCAATTAGAAATTAAACGTCTCAAAAGAAAAATAATTTCGAAGAATTTGGCAGCAGTCAGATTTATAAAAGGTTTATCGCTTCGGAGACTTCGTAAAGATTCAACTTTTGAAATTCCTCCAAAGCAAATAATTTAGTCAAAACAATTCAGTCTTCTTGAAATTAAATTTACGTTTAATTGGATAACCCACACAGAGTTAACGGTTTCCTTTGTCCTGATTCATCCATTGTGATGTCTTCATCAATGAATAATACGTTTGTGTTTGCTAATTTTAAGAGTTTCCTCAACAAATAATCGTTCTTACAACCCTTACTTTATTTTGACACGCCCCTATTTTTGGCGAGTCAGAGATGTAGTTTAATTTATTTTTGACATAAATATCGCCTATGATCGGTTGAAATTAGAGAATACATAATATTTTTTATTTGCTTCTGTTTCTGAATGTCAGAGATAAAAACATAATCAATTTGTACTTGTTTTGTTGGAAATAGAATATCATTTATGACTATAGAAAAATAGTTTCAATATTTTAATATTTCGAACTACTAAAATTAACTGGAGTGGTGCGCAACTCAATTTTCACATATCAGAATCCATTTTTATTAGCGTGTGATGTTTTCATTAATTTTACAAGTAAAAATCTGTATTGTTGGTCCAAAGGATCAAAATTATAGCATGTTACCTTCCATGTCATAGGGTTTGAAAAAATAATTCAATTGATTCCAAGGTTGACAATGTACCCTCTCGGGGGGAGCTAATGACGTCATGAACAAAAAATTTGCATTCCGGCTATTTTACACTACAATAACCGATATTGTTAACTTTCGTAATCGTTGAGCCATAAATAAATTCTTTTATTTGTAATTATGTCAAATTCTTTTCTATGCTACCATGTTAAGAAAATATAAAATTTCGAATGCATTTCGAAGTTTTCTATCGAATTTCAAAAGTTCAATCTTCCAGTTCAAGATTTTTTGTCGACAAAGCCGGTTATAAAGTTTCTTGAAAGTTCCATAATATTTGTGCAAGCTATCGTGTGCACAAAAATTAATTAGACCACAGGGAGACGAACATCTCTCTAAATATAGTTAAAATGTGTTCAGGAAGTCGTGAAACCTGTATTGTCATTTTCATAAAACTAATGCTTTCTTTTTTTAGAGTGAAATTTTGCTTCACTTTGCTTACTTTCACGAAAATATCTGCTAAACTGAAATAAATAGATATAAGGAGTAGGCAACACTAATGTTCAGTAAAAGATCTAGTTATATATCAATAATTATCTTAATAAATCTCTTTTACTTTTAGATCAAACGTCTTGTTAATTTAAAACAGGAAATATCAATCATGCATAAAACATTGATTATGAAACACTTTTCAACTGCAATGCAATTTTATTTAAACATCTCTAAAATGCGATACATTTAGCGGTAATATTTTTAAAATTATCACAATGCTACAGTAATTTATTATATTTGAAAACTTAAAACATCATAAAAAATGAACTTTATTCAAATGACGTCATTGAAATATAAATCACCTGGCTCTCTATGTAAAAGCAGTAAATACTTCATTCATACACTTTTATTCCATTCCTTTCATTCACCATAATACTACAATAATTTATTTTACTTAAAAACATAAAACCATGGAGGTAAAAGTAATTTAACTTAGTACTTAAAATTTCATCGAAAACGTCTGTTTTAAAATCGTCTGCTTTTCTATGTAAAATAAATGAATTTTTCATTCATATCAGCTATATTGCAAACTCCAGAACTATATATAATTTTGCGTTAATGAAATTCAGCAATTCTTATACAACTCATCCAACATCTTAATGTGTTTATATTCTCTATAAGTGAAAATTAGGCTTCGTTGTAGAAATAATCAAAGTTTGATGATCATTTAAACTCAAATATATTGTAATTCCGTTGTTCCAGAATAAAGATGCACAGAAATTAAGCAAAAAGATATCGGTTTTAGGACGGATGCAACAATAAATATAAATTAAAAAAATCTCTAAAAATCACGATTTTGACACAAGATGGATGTCATATTTTATTTTGAAGTGGGTCAAGTGATCTCTTCATATAATGATCACGTAATCTCTTCATATAAAGAATGTAATTACTATTTTAATTTTTATTTAAAAACTACTGAATATATTTTGCTGATTTTTTTTATATATTTTATTGGATAATTTGAATACCTCCTTAAATTTTCGAAGCAATTTGTGAATTTTAAATCCGCTTAAAAAGTGTTCGAAATATTGGCTCCCATAGAGTTCAATGTATTTGATTTTTTCAACCCGGGCTCAGTTCAAAACTAATTGGGTGATATTAATCATTTATATTCCCATATGTCCCCCTGACCGTTTCTTAACAACATATTAAAATTTCCATTTGATAAAGTCATTTTTACGGCAGATATCGTGCAAACGGACAGACGCACAGACAGACAGACTTAATGAACAGTCATAAACACTTTTCAACTATGTTGTAAAGTGTAAAAAAGACTGAACATTTTCCGTTTTTAACACTTTCCAACATAGTTAAAAAACGTTTATGACTTTGGTCATTTTGTCTGTGTGTCTGCCCTTTCGCACGATAGGAACCGTAAAAATGAGTTTATCAAAATGAAATTTTAGTATTTTATTTAGACGGTCTGTAAAACATAAGACAATGAAAATTGATAATATCACCCAATTAGTTTCGAAGTTAACCCGGATTGGAAAAATGAAATACACTAAATTTTATGGGACGTTATTTTTCAAACATTTGAGCGAAATTAAAATTCACAAATTCCTTTGAAAATTTCAGAAATATTCAAATTATCACATAATATGTGTTGAAAAGTTTCAGCAAAATATGTTAGGTAGTTTTTAAATAAAAATTCAAATGATAATTACACATGCTTTCCCGGCCGTCCAAGCAGTTACTCGAGTCCTTTGGATGAGTCGGACGGTCTGGGTCTTCAAGCCATGATATATGAAAAAATCACTTGAATCATTGCTAGATAATATATGGTAACCATTTTTTGTCCACTGTGTAAAGATCGTGATGTTTAAAGATCGTTTATATATATATTTAGTGTTTTATTCGTCATAAAGCATCTTTATTTTTGCGTATTATATGTGTATCTGAATTCTGTGCCAACGAAATTACAAAATTACAAATTTTTTTATTTTAAATGATCACTAAACTTTGATTATGTCTACAACGAAGCCTAATTTTAACTAATGCAGAATGTAAACAATTCAAGCTCTTGTAAGTTGAGTTGTATAAAAATTGCCGAGTTTTTTTCACACAAACTTATTTAACTCTGGAGTCTGGAATACAAGTGATATGAATGAAATATTCATTGATTTTACATAGAGAGGCCGACGATTTATATTTCGGTGAAGTTTTAAATTTACAGGAATTATAAATTACTGAATTACTGTGATAATTTAAAAAAATGTCACTGCCGAATGTAACCTATTTTAGAGATGTTTAAATGAAATTGCATTTCAGTTGGAAAGTATTTCATAATCAATGCATGATCGATCTCTCTTGTTTCAGTTACAATTAATATACTAGTATATATGTATATTAAATTAATTAAATTGTTTTTATAATTTGCGGAGTTTTTAATACATGTTATAAAAATTATGTGGCAACGCAAGCATAACTGGTGGTTTTTACTCCAATGAAAAAGCACATAATTCTGCCAATTCCCGGGCTGAAAAGTATTATGTTTCATTGAATCTGCAATGGAAAAATTATTTTGTGTTAAAAAAGCAGACGATATAAATAACATTTATATTGGTTATCACTTAACTAAGTAATAACAGAATAAAACTTCAATTTTGTTGTTATGGTTTTTAATATTTGTATACCGTCTCTGTGTCTATTGTGTTCTTTAGAGAATATTCAGCAAAGTATTCGGACCTTCTCATCAGAAATACGATCTTTTTTCTGGAATGACAGTACCAAACTTTCGGGATGAAATGTGATGCAAAGAGTTTCCGTAACAACTTGAGCGTCTATCTTGAAGATAGAATTCAATAGCGATTGAGATCACCATGGAGGAACACGGCTCTTGCACTGAAGTCCATTTGCTTTCAGATAAATCCATCACCTTCTGAAAAAAAAAACTATTTCAGAAAACTTTTCTCCCTCCCTAGTTTTTTTCAAAAATGTATCTTTTGCTAGAAAATATTCTCAACACTAAGTTGATCCTTTAAGGAAAACATTCTTTTGAAAAGAACCATTAAAAATGTAATGTATACCTCTCAGCCGTATGCATCAGATACATTAAAAGTTATACAATTATATTCAAACAGAATAAAACATTTATGCGTAGTTTATTGCATTAATTTACTGCATATAGCTATGTGATGTTAAAAATACAGTGATATTTTTGGAGTTTAAATTACGCGTTAATTTACGCGTTAAATTATGCGTTAAATTATGCAAGAATTTTGAATGCTCTGAATTCGATTTTTCTATTACTTCATAAATAAAAGTGCTTTTAGAAATATTGTGAAATATTTTGTAATATTTAAAATATGGTTTTGATATAAAAAATTCTGATGTGAGCAGCGCATAACTTTACCCATAGACTCAAATTTTTATTTCTTTAATAATTCATTAAATCGAGTTTAATTGCACAAAATAACACACAAAATTATTTGAAAATACACTGAATTTGCACTTTTTACAGAATTTCCGTTCTAATTTGGTAACTGAACTTATTTTCAAAGGCGCGTAGTAAAAATGTAGAAAACTAGAATATATCGAAAACAGCTAGGCCTGGAGTAATGGGGTTGATTTAATTATTTTCATCATTAAAAATTATGCATAAAATAAGCATTTAATTGAGCATACGTAGTCTTTTATTTTTGAATTTGACAAATTTTGTGGACCATTTGGCAACAAAAGGCAGGTTTTTTCCCGAATTATACTAAGGTCTAATTGCCACAAAAGTAACCCACAGGTGACTTATTGACCAAATTTTTGTTAAATTTGGTCAGTTACTTTCTTAGCTAGAGTAGATATACACGATTTTTGCACACCACTTCGCAAAGAAGGCAGGATATTTTTCATTCCGAATTGTGCCAAAATCTAATCAGGACCAGGGTCACCTACAAAAAAGGCATTTAATTTATATATTTGAGCATACAGTCTTTTATTTTAGATTTTGGAGATATTTTTGCTGACAATTTCGTAAAAAAGGCAGGTTCTTCTTTTCCGAATCGTTCCAAATTCTAATCTGCACCAGGGTATCCTACCAATGACATATCTGCCAAATTTTGTGGAATTTGGTTAATTAGATTTTTTTTGTCTACAACCGATGCATGAGATTTTTGCAGGCTATTTTGCAAAAAAAGGTAGATTCTTTTATTCCGAATTATACCAAAACCTAATCAGCACCAGGGACACACACAATTGACTGATCTATACAGTTTTATCAAATTGATCCATTAGTTTTTAAGTTAGAGTAGCTACGTACATTACACAGGCACACACACACACACACACACACACACACATACAGACATCATCTAAAAACCGTTTTATTCGTGTTCAAAGAAGCTTGAAACGTGCTCTCCCGAAAACTCGAATTCGAATTTTCGACTCTGTTGAATGAATAACATGAAGACGGGTGGTTCCAGGAGAGCCCAGCACATCGACCACAGGTCTATTGTACTACCCCAAAAAAGTGAAGGTCTCTAAGAAAAGGGACCAGTAGCCGAAGCAAAAATAAGCAGGCACTTGACAGGAATGTCATACAGCTCCCAGGGTTCTATCACATGTCGACCCATGTTTTCGAACCTATGGGCTCAGAAAACCTCACATTCACAAAGAATGTGAGCAGCAGTTTCTTCGCTATAATTACAGCCTCTGCAAAGCGAATCCTTATTGACACCCATAATATTTAGGTGTCTTTTAAGGGTGCAGTGCCCAGTAAGGAGCCCAATAGCCATTCTGTTGCCAGTTCTACTGAGCTTGAATAATTCCTTTTGACTTACGCTATGGCAGTTGCAGTTAAGTATTTTCGCCTGTCTTTGGCCTTTAGTGTATTACGCCAGTTCTTGCACTGAAGCTTTCTAAAGATGTCATAGACAATTCTTCTAGTAAGTTCATTGGGAACACCCAAAGCAGGTTCAGGACCAACAAAAGGAGTACTTAAGCCTTTTCTAGCCAATTCATCAGCCAACTTATTTCTTGGAATACCCGAATGTCCAGACACCCAGTAAAGAATGACTTCATTGTTGCTAGCAATTTTACAAAGTGCAGTATAGCACTCCCAGATGAAGGAAAACGTCATAGTAGACTTCCCTAAGGCCATAAGAGCAGCTTTACTATCAGAACAGATAAGTATTTGGTTGCTCCTGTAATTTCTGTCATAGTAGATTCCACAACACATGAGAATGGCAAAAATCTCAGTCTGAAGGACAGTAGCATAACTGTCGATAGGGTAAGACAGTTTGGTACCATCATCCGGACAGCATACACCAGCACCAGTACTAATGCCTAGCTTCGAGCCATCCGCATACCAAACAATACAATTCAGTTTGTTGTAAGTAGGAATTCTCTTCTATTCGTCCCGTGAAGGGACCTGAATTTCATAAGGCTTATCAAACGTATATTTGACATGAATACCATCAGATGGCATATGGAAATAAGGGTGATTAATAGCGTTACTGTTAAGACCACTCCAAGATAAATATCTTTAGTAGTTAAATTCAAGGACAAAGCGTTTTTAAAAAAAACGAAGGGTCTTTTATTTAACACATCCTAAAAGACGTACAAAATATGTTAAAAACTGCCAGAGCGCTTTCGGACGTATATTCGCTCTTCATCAGTAGCTACATGAATAATAAAAATATGGAATGTTTATATATAGAGAGACCAGTTTAAAGCAAATTCGCATAAAATATAAAATGATAAATAAACTTACTAAAAATAATACAAGAAATATACACGGAAATTACAAAATAAGTTTAAACGCTTACGAATTTTAAAATATTACATGAAAAGAACTAATACAAATTTTAGAAAAACGTCTAGCATGATATTCCTGAGAATGACGTCACAAATGACTTTTAAGAGGTTTGAATTGCATAGAGTAGAGAATAAGTCGCCAAGCATAACTTAAAATTTGAACAGGATCAAAATTCACAATTGATTCACGGTAAATATAAATAAACAGGGATTCATAAAGAAGAATACTACGTGGATTCTTACAGCGAACCAAAAGGAAAGTTTTTTCAGAAACGGGAAGAAATTTATCATTAACCACATATTGAGAAAGAGCCGTAGAAAGTTCACCAGATTTGACATCGCGAGCATGTTCTGCTAAACGGATGCCAACAGTACGTTTTGTACTACCAATGTAAAATTTATAGTCATCAGCAGGGGATAACAGGGGAACGACATACATCCCAGCAAAGCTTTTAAAGTCATCAAAATTCCCAAATTTATCGTATCCAATACGATAAAATAAAGTGGTAATATTAGAGTGAGCGGGTTTGAAACCAAATTCATGACAGAAATTAATAAAAGGACGGAAAATCCTAGGAAGGTAAGGAACACTATATATATGGACTAAACGATCTTTAATAGCAACAATTTTAGTATCAAATTGAGTAAATTTAAGGCGAACGTGGGCGAAGATCTTATAAATTCAAAAGAATAAGCAGCCTCATAACCAAGTTTAAAAATAAAATTAATTTCATCAGTTAAAGCGGGGATAGAAGAGCAAACATTAAATGCGCGATTAAAATGCGCGTTAAAAGAAGCTTTTTTAGAGGATACAGGATGGAAAGAAATAGCGGGGATACGGGAGTTAGTAAAAGTGGAATTACGGAACAGGAAGTATGAAAACTAAAATCAGAACGGGTAACCAGAACATCAAGGAAAGGCAAGGAGCAGTTAGATTCATGCTCAACAGTGAAATTAATCGAAGAGTAAAAATCATTAACTTTATCCAAAAGGTGAAGGAGATCATTTAAATCACGATCCCAGATAATAAAAACATCATCCACGTAACGGCACCAAGGAATAGGTTTAATTGTTAAAGAAGGCAGAATCTCATTCTCGAGCTCCTGCAAAACGGCCTCAGCCAAAATACCAGATAAAGGGCTAGCCATAGGGGCGCCAGAAGTTTGCAAGAAAACAACGTCACAGAAAGCAAAGTTATTTGTCTCCGCAATAAGATTTAAAGCAGATGTGATTGCGTCAATAGTGGGGTTTTAACATTGGTGACTATGAAGGTTTTTGGCAATAATATCAATAGCAATGTTAACGGGGATACTAGGGAAAAGGGAAACGACATCAAAACTATGGAGAGTACTATTAGGATTAAATTTAGTTTTAAAAAGTAAATTGATGAAATTTTCAGTAGAGCTGATGGAAAAACTATGATTACTAAAATACGGTTTTAAGAAATGGGCAAGGAATTTCTCTAAAAAATAAGTAGATCCTGTACATTTAGAAACAATAGGGCGCATGGGATGATTTAAACTCCCTAAAATTTTTGGTCAAATGAAACTTCACAAATTAAATCTGATACAGGATGCATCATAAAAGATATTATAACCCTTGATCCCTAGACCCAAAAATTTTCTATTGCAGGTCCAGGGCTCCTGAATTAGAGCAATATCTGCTCTACCATTCATCAACCTCTTGCCAAGAAAAGCAGAGGCAGATCGACAATGGTGCAGGTTAAGTTGCACAACATCAAGGCAACCCATAAGCTAAAACAGAGAAAGGGCAGGGAAAAACTAGGAAGAGGCGGTCTTCCCAGTAACATGAGAATGATCAGTGTCAGACACAACGTCATTCTCAAAGTCCTGCATACGTCTTTCCAGATCATCATCAGATAGCGGTAAGTTAGCTTGCAGTGTACTTTCACAGCTGGAAACAATTTCCAGTTCATCAAACTTAGGTAATACAGTATCAACACTTGTGATACTTACCTGAGAAAAGGTTGCCTGATCTTCTGGCTGTACCTCCATCCCCAACATCCCTTTGAGCCTTTCATTTCGGTCCCAAAGCATCTTGAAGACTCCACGGTCCAAACCAGTGTAGGCACCAATATCAGCCTTGCGAATCGCATCCGCAACCTCCGAATCCACCTCGAAGATCAATCGTAGAGAGAGGGGTTCCACAAAGTTTTGCAGAACAAGCCACTCCTTGGACTTCAACTCCGGGTTGAAACGGTTAAGCCGTTTCAGCAAAACGCTCGACTCCTTGGTGTATACGTCCTTGGTCTTAAAGGCCACCTTAGCTGATTTAGGTAGATCATTGGCACTCATGACTTTGAGTGCCTCTCCTAAAACCTGTCTATTTTTGTGGAAGGTTTTCATAACCCATTCCGCAGTTGCAGCATCATTGCACTGAAGAACCAAGGCTCCAGCAAATAAAATTCGTAAAAAAGGCAGGTTCTTCTTTTCCGAATCGTTCCAAATTTTAATCTGCCCCAGGATTTCCTACCAATGACATATCTGCCACATTTTGTGGAATTTGGTTAATTAGTTTTTATCTACAGTCGATGCATGAGATTTTTGCAGGCTATTTTGCAAAAAAAGGCGGATTCTTTTATTCCGAATCATACCAAAACCTAATCAGCTCCAGGGTCACACACAATTGAATGACCTATAAAGTTTTATTAAATTGATCCATTAGTTTTTGAGTTAGAGTGGATACGTGTATTACATAGGCACACACACACACACACACACACAGAGAGACATCATATCAAAAACGTTTTATTCGTGTTCAGAGATGCTTGAAACGTGCTCTCTCGTCGAAAACGCGAATTCGAATTTTCGACTCCATTACAATACTGTCCTTATAAACTCACGGACAATGAAACTTGAGCACCAAGAGAAAGCATGGTACAATCGTGAAATGATGTAAGTAGCTAGAGGGCGGGCTGATATGCAAATGATCCCAGCCTGGTGTGATTGCGCATGTCTGTACATCCGTGAGTAGCGCTGCAAGCATGATCCAATGGCCTTAGAAAGCGGCGTGTAGTCGACGCCCCATCAATGCGTCACTGCGAGAAGTTCAGCCGACGAAACACGAGTACGGAGTGAAAAGAATGGTGGGTAGATGCCAAAAACGTCGATATACGCAACTGACGGACTTCGAGAGAGGCATGATCATCGGGCTGAAAACCGCAGGTTGGTCAGCGCGCTGGACAGTCCTTCACGTGGATCGTTCGGACTATACCGTCCGACGGTATTGGAAGCACTGGTCACGGGCCACCACCCAGACCCAGACATGGAGGACAGGCTCTGAAAGGACCTGGCATACCACGAGTAGAGAGGATCGAATGATCGTTCGGCAGGCACATATAGAGCCCACGGCGATCCGATCCGCGATACAGGCACACGTAGCGGCTCTTGTGTGCCCACGAACCATATCTAGATGCCTGAAGGAAACGAAACTGCGATTCCAGCATACCCTACGTGTGCTGCCGTTAACACGGGAACATCAACGGCTCGGGTTGTAGTGGTGCCGGGCCAGAGCAAAGTGGAACGGTACAGATTGGCGATGTGAGGTGTTTAGCGATGAGTGCCGCTTTGTTTTGGGGGACAGATGATCTGTGTGTCCGGGTGTGGCGGTCCCCTGCACAACGATGTAATCCCAACCTCGTTATCGAGCGCCACACCAGCCTCATTGCAGGCATAATGGGTTGAGGAACCATAGTCTACGACAGCCGATCCGCTCTAATAGTAATACCTGAAACATTGACGGGCCAGCGGTGAGTGGAAGAGATTCTACGACCCCATGTGCTCGCATTCGTTGCTGGAATTCCAGGTGCGCAATTTCAGCAGGGTAATGCAAGGCCGCATACGGCTCGGGTCGCCCAGGCTTGCCTGAATCATATTCAGACACTTATATGATCTGTCCGCTCCCCAGACCTGCTCCTATCAAGCATGTGTCGGGCCAGTTGAAACTCCAGCTGCCTCGTCCCACAATCTTCGGGATTTAGAACGTAAAGTCCAACAGGTGTGGTCTCGTCTGCAGCAGGACAACAGCAGGCATCTGTTCGACATCATGCTGGACCGTATTTCTGCTTGTATCGCATCACGAGGCCGTTCAACGCGCTATTGAGGATGACCTGCTCCTATCGAGCATGTGTCGGGCCAGTTGAAACTCCAGCTGTCTCGTCCCACAATCATCGGGATTTAGAACATAAAGTCCAACAGGTGTGGTCTCGTCTGCCGCAGGACAACATCAGGCATCTGTTCGACATCATGCTGGACCGTATTTCTGTTTGTATCGCATCACGAGGCCGTTCAACGCGCTATTGAGGATGACCTGCTCCTATCGAGCATGTGTCGGGCCAGTTGAAACTCCAGCTGTCTCGTCCCACAATCATCGGGATTTAGAACATAAAGTCCAACAGGTGTGGTCTCGTCTGCCGCAGGACAACATCAGGCATCTGTTCGACATCATGCTGGACCGTATTTCTGCTTGTATCGCATCACGAGGCCGTTCAACGCGCTATTGAGGATGACCTGCTCCTATCGAGCATGTGTCGGGCCAGTTGAAACTCCAGCTGTCTCGTCCCACAATCATCGGGATTTAGAACATAAAGTCCAACAGGTGTGGTCTCGTCTGCCGCAGGACAACATCAGGCATCTGTTCGACATCATGCTGGACCGTATTTCTGTTTGTATCGCATCACGAGGCCGTTCAACGCGCTATTGAGGATGACCTGCTCCTATCGAGCATGTGTCGGGCCAGTTGAAACTCCAGCTGTCTCGTCCCACAATCATCGGGATTTAGAACATAAAGTCCAACAGGTGTGGTCTCGTCTGCCGCAGGACAACATCAGGCATCTGTTCGACATCATGCTGGACCGTATTTCTGCTTGTATCGCATCACGAGGCCGTTCAACGCGCTATTGAGGATGACCTGCTCCTATCGAGCATGTGTCGGGCCAGTTGAAACTCCAGCTGTCTCGTCCCACAATCATCGGGATTTAGAACATAAAGTCCAACAGGTGTGGTCTCGTCTGCCGCAGGACAACATCAGGCATCTGTTCGACATCATGCTGGACCGTATTTCTGCTTGTATCGCATCACGAGGCCGTTCAACGCGCTATTGAGGATGACCTGCTCCTATCGAGCATGTGTCGGGCCAGTTGAAACTCCAGCTGTCTCGTCCCACAATCATCGGGATTTAGAACATAAAGTCCAACAGGTGTGGTCTCGTCTGCCGCAGGACAACATCAGGCATCTGTTCGACATCATGCTGGACCGTATTTCTGCTTGTATCGCATCACGAGGCCGTTCAACGCGCTATTGAGGATGACCTGCTCCTATCGAGCATGTGTCGGGCCAGTTGAAACTCCAGCTGTCTCGTCCCACAATCATCGGGATTTAGAACATAAAGTCCAACAGGTGTGGTCTCGTCTGCCGCAGGACAACATCAGGCATCTGTTCGACATCATGCTGGACCGTATTTCTGTTTGTATCGCATCACGAGGCCGTTCAACGCGCTATTGAGGATGACCTGCTCCTATCGAGCATGTGTCGGGCCAGTTGAAACTCCAGCTGTCTCGTCCCACAATCATCGGGATTTAGAACATAAAGTCCAACAGGTGTGGTCTCGTCTGCCGCAGGACAACATCAGGCATCTGTTCGACATCATGCTGGACCGTATTTCTGCTTGTATCGCATCACGAGGCCGTTCAACGCGCTATTGAGGATGACCTGCTCCTATCGAGCATGTGTCGGGCCAGTTGAAACTCCAGCTGTCTCGTCCCACAATCATCGGGATTTAGAACATAAAGTCCAACAGGTGTGGTCTCGTCTGCCGCAGGACAACATCAGGCATCTGTTCGACATCATGCTGGACCGTATTTCTGCTTGTATCGCATCACGAGGCCGTTCAACGCGCTATTGAGGATGACCTGCTCCTATCGAGCATGTGTCGGGCCAGTTGAAACTCCAGCTGTCTCGTCCCACAATCATCGGGATTTAGAACATAAAGTCCAACAGGTGTGGTCTCGTCTGCCGCAGGACAACATCAGGCATCTGTTCGACATCATGCTGGACCGTATTTCTGCTTGTATCGCATCACGAGGCCGTTCAACGCGCTATTGAGGATGACCTGCTCCTATCGAGCATGTGTCGGGCCAGTTGAAACTCCAGCTGTCTCGTCCCACAATCATCGGGATTTAGAACATAAAGTCCAACAGGTGTGGTCTCGTCTGCCGCAGGACAACATCAGGCATCTGTTCGACATCATGCTGGACCGTATTTCTGTTTGTATCGCATCACGAGGCCGTTCAACGCGCTATTGAGGATGACCTGCTCCTATCGAGCATGTGTCGGGCCAGTTGAAACTCCAGCTGCCTCGTCCCACAATCTTCGGGATTTAGAACGTAAAGTCTAATAGGTGTGGATTCGTCTGCCGCAGGACAACAGCAGGCATCTGTTCGACATCATGCTGGACCGTATTTCTGCTTGTATCGCATCACGAGGCCGTTCAACGCGCTATTGAGGATGACCGGATTGTGTAGTACAGCTCCCGCTGTACGTGTTCTGCTGCGCTGTTTTTGTGATCATGTATATCATTCATCTGTATCCTTCCATCAATTATATTTCAGTTCCAACCTATGCTTCTGTCTTAGTGCGGAACTTTTATTGTCCGTGAGTGTATATTACATGTATATAAGGAAAGTAATAACACTCATGTAGAAAACTATTAGTAAGTTCTGAATTTTATGCATATAAACTAAGACATTAGGTACAAAAGATCATTTTCATTACTTAAATCGTAAAATTCGTTTTCAAATAATGTAAAAACTCTTTGTCGGTTTTTTGTATTCTATTCTAAAGAATTCGATGGCAAAGAATGTTTGGAACTGGGCATCCAAAATTCGATCCTTTTGTCGAGTGACAGAACAAGACTTTCAGATGATATGCGATGTAAATAGTTACTGTTGTAAAGTTTTAAAATGGGAAATAACGTTTCATAGCAGTAGAGATCGAAAAAGCATGTCCTTTAAGTTTTGTTTGAATTTTAGATAAATTCATCACATTTAAGGAAAAGTGATTGAAAAACTTTTATAACTATATAAAGTATTTTCTTAAGTTGATTTTTTCTGTTAAGAAGAGTTCGGAATAGACAGTTGTTCTATTTTCAGGAAACACAAAATTTCTGAGTTGAAGAAAACTTCTAACATGGTATTTTCTAACAACGCAAACATAGCCATGTTTTTAGTAAGTTACTGAGACTTAAAAATCGCACTTTTGGCAAAATGGTTGATTTATAAGCTACAAGATCCACAGGGTTTTAGTTTAATTTTCCAGGATTTAAAAATTATTTTAAACTTTAGGTTTTTGTGACAGTAGGCTTGTGTGCAAGAACAGTTGACAGTTAAAATAAGCCAATCCAAACAAATGGAAGGGTTGCAAGCTTTGATGAAAGAAATTTATGTTTTATAATTATTTGTACAATAAGAAAATTGTCCGCTTCTTAACGAGTATCTAGATTTTTGATTCCTACAGGAACGCTGGGTGCATATTTTTCACAACGCAATAGTTTAACATATTTAATCGTCATGGACTAGTTTCAATCCTAGTTAAATTTAGTGTGCATCCTTATAATTTGCGTCACTGGTTAATAATCTAAATGAATACCTACAAATGTTCATCCAGATGTCTTGTAGTATTCAACATGTCAACCAATCAATCGATCTATCACAATTGTATAGTAAAAGGAACTATCCCAAATAATCGATATGGGAAAACAATAATAAATGAGAATTATTAATAGACACACAATATAAAACTTCGTATATTAACTAAAACATATTATAAAACTAGGCATTAAACAGAATAATTATTCATTTACCGACTAGTACATCGGTTAAACTAATTCTGAAATTAACACAGTTCAAGTTGGTAGCAAGAGGAAAATAAAATAAAATTTACAATGAGAGAGAGAGGGAGAGATAGAAAGAGTGGTAATTATATTCTAAGTTTGATTTTACAGAAATATTCTTGAATTAACTTTCAATTCCAAAAATCCGATAAAACGGGAAAATAATTTAGGAAACATTTCTTTAACAGCTGAGGTCTAATAATTTTTATGATTCAAAGTCACCCCACGGGAAAGTTCAACCAGCAGTCCATGGTTTTGTAAGACATGTATCAGGAAGTTTCAAAATACTCAACCAAAATATCAAAATACTCATTATAAATTAATTTTATTGAAAAATTCTGTTTTTTCAAAGTTTAGGATTTTTTTTGATAAAAAGGGGTTGGATTTTTTCCTAAGCTTTGCATATAGTTATACGCCCATGCAGATGCAACGTATATGGACGCATAATTATATGCAATTTTATTGAATAATATTATTGACATTAGTAATACCATTAAACCATTCTTTATACCACGGTTGATGGATGCACTATATTGAATACCATGCAGGTATATAACTCGTCTAACTTTGTGTTTCTTAAAACGTAAACATACCTAACTTTGGCTGCGTAATGAAGAATACGCAAGGTGTATTTTCACAGTGCATTTGAACGTAATAAAGTTTACTGAAACTCTCACTAAGCAGATGAAAAGACAGAACTAAGAATAAAAACATATGTTTAAGAATAAAAATATCTATATTTAAAAATAAAAACATATATTTAAGAATAAAAACATATATGTTTGACAATAAAAATATATATGTTTAAGAATAAAAACATATATATTTAAGAATAAAAACATATATGATTAAGAATAAAAAAACATATATGTAAGAATAAAAACATATAGTATATTTAAAAATAAAAATATATATGTTTAAGAATAAAAACATATATGTTTAAGAATAAAAACATATATGTTTAAGCATAAAAACATATATATTTAAGAAAGAAAACATATAGTATATTTAAGAATGAAAACATATATGTTTAAGAATAAAAACATATATGTTTAAGAACAAAAACATTTATAATTAAGAATAAAACTATATAGTATATTTAAGAATAAAAACATATATGTTTAAGAATAAAACATGTATGTTTAAGAATAAAAACATATATATTTAAGAATAAAAACATATAGTATATTTAAGAATAAAAACATATATGTCTAAGAAAAAAAACATATATATTTAAGACTAAAAACATATAGTATATATTAGAATAAAAACATATATGTTTAAGAATAAAAATATGTAGTATATTTAAGAATAAAAATATATATGTTTAAGATAAAAAACATATATGTTTAAGAATAAGAACATATATATTTAAGAATAAAAAGATATATGTTTAAGAATAAAAACATATATATTTAAGAATAAAAACAGATATGTTTAAGAATAAAAACATATATGATTAAGAATAAAAACATTCAGTATATTTAAGAATAAAAACATATATGTTTAAGAATAAAACATATGTTTAAGAATAAAAACATGTATGTTTATGAATAAAAGCATATATATTTAAGAATGAAAACATATAGTATATTTAAGAATAAAAATACATACGTTTAAGAATAAAAACATATATTTTTACGAATAAAAACATATATATTTAAGAATAAAAACACATAGTATATTTAAGAATAAAAACATATATGTTCAAGAATAAAAACATATATATCAAAGAATAAAAACTTATAGTGTATTTAAGAATAAAAACATATATGTTTAAGAATAGAAACATATATGTTTAAGAATAAAAACATATATGTTTAAGAATAAAAACATATATATTTAAGAATAAAAACATATATGTTTAAGAATAAAAACATATATATTTAAGAATAAAAACATATAGTATATTTAAGAATAAAAACATATGTGTTTAAGAATAAAAACATATATGTTCAAGAATAAAAACGTATATATTTAAGAATAAAAACATATATGTTTAAGAATAAAAACATATATATTTAAGAGTAAAAGCATATAAGTTTAAGAATAAAATCATATAGTATATTTAAGAATAAAAATATATGTGTTTAAGAATAAAATCATATAGTATATTTAAGAATAAAAATATATGTGTTAAGAATAAAATCATATAAGAGTAAAAGCATGTATCTTTGAAAATAAAAACACATATGTTTAAGAATAGAAATAGATATGTTCAAGAATAATAACATATATAGTTAAAAACAAGGAAGATCAATCATGCTCAAAGCATTGATTATGAAACACTTTCCAACTTCAATGCAATTTTATTAAAATATGTCTAAAATGCAATATATTCCTCGGTGAGATTTTAAAACTTATCACAATACTACATTAATTTATTATATTTGAAAACTTTAACCTTCATCGATAAAAATGAACTTCATTCAAATGGCGGTAATGAAATATAAATTGCCTGGTTTAAACATCTCGAAAATGTGATATATTCCTCGGAAATAATCTTAGAATGATCATAATACTACGATAATTTATTATATTTGAAAACTTCATCGAAAACAACTGAAATTCATTCAAATGAAGTCATACAATAAAATTACACGCCTGGCTCTCTTCTATAAAAGCAGCATTTCATTCATAAATAATTTCCCATTCATGTCAGTCATCACAATACTACAATAATTTATTTTATTTAAAAATTAAGACCATGGAGCTACAAGTAATTAAACTCTATGCGTAAAACTTTATCGAAAAAAATCGTCCTTCTCTTGGTGAAATCAATGAATATTTCATTCATATCGGCTACGCAGACTCCATGAACAAAATGATTTTGTGTTAAAGAAATACAGCAATTCAAATACAACTAATTCTACATATTTTGCTGTTTACATTTTACATAGGTGAAAAAAAAGCTTCGTTGTAGAAATAATCAAATTTGGATGAGCATTTAAACTCAAATATATTGTAATTGCGCTGTTTCAGTATGTAGATGCACAGAATTTAAGAAAAATCAGGTGGTTTTAGGACGGATACAACACTAAATATGAATTAAAAAGAACATTAAAAATCACGATTTCGGGGCAAGATGCATGCCATATATCATTTTGAAGTGAGTCACGTGATCTTTTCATATCGTGGTCCCGTGATCGCTTCATATAAGAGGTGTTATTATTATTTTAATTTTTAATTAAAAAACTACTGAATATATTCCGCTGAATTTTTTTTTATATATTTTATGGAACAATTTGAATATTACCTAAAATTGTCAAAGCAATTTGTGAATTTTAAATCCGCTTAAAAATGTTTGAAAAATCAGGTCTCATAGGGCTCAATGTATTTCATTTCTTCAACCCGGGCTCAATCCAAAACTAATTAGGTGATAGTATTCATTTATATTCCCAAAGGTCCTACAGACCATCTGAGCAACATAATAAAATTTCATTTTGATAAAGTCATTTTTACGGCAGTTATCGTGCTAACGGACAGACAATCAGACAGACAGACAGACAGAATGAATGAACAAAGTCATAAACACTTTTCAACTTTGTTGTAAAGTGTTAAGAAAAACACATATGTTTAAAAGTAAAAACATATATGTTTAAGAATAAAAACATATATGTTTAACAATAACAAGAGAGATCAATCATGCTTAAAGCATTGATTATGAAACCCTTTCCAACTTCAATGCAATTTTATTTATACATGTATAAAATGCAATGCATTCCTCGGTAATATTTCAAAACTTATCACAATACTTAATTAATTTATCATATTTGAAAACTTAAACCTTCATCGAAAAAAATGAACTTCAATCAAATGATGGCATTAAAATATAAATTGCCTTTTTTAAACATCTCTAAAATGTGATACATTCCTCGGTAATAATTTTAGAATTATCATAATACTACGATATTTTATTATATTTGAAAACTTCTTCGAAAACAACTGAAATTCATTCAAATGACGTCATAGAAAAAAACACACGCCTGGCTCTCATTATAAAAGCAGCATTTCATTCCTAACTAATTTCCCATTCATGTCAGTCATCACAATACTATAATAATTTATTTTATTTAGAAATTAAGACCATGGAGCTACAAGTAATTAAACTCTAAGCGTAAAACTGCATCGAAAAAAATCGTCCTGTTCTTTGTAAAATCAAAGGATATTTCATTCATATTAGCTATGCAGACTCCATGAACTAAATGATTTTGTGTTAAAGAAATACAGCAATTCTAATACAACTAATTCTACATATTTTGCTGTTTACATTTTGCATAGGTGAAAAATAAGCTTCGTTGTGGAAATAATCAAATTTCGATCAGCATTTAAACTCAAATATATTGTCATTGAGCTGTTTCAGTATGTAGATGCACAGAATTTAGTCACAAATAAAGTGGTTTTAGGACGGATACAACACTTAATATGAATTAAAAATAACGTTAAAAATCACGATTTTGAGACAAGACGGATGCCATATATCATTTTGAAGTGGGTCACGTGATCTTTTCATATCATGGTCACGTGATCGCTTCATATAAGAGGTGTTATTATTATTTTAATTTTTATTTAAATAACTACTGAATATATTTCGCGGAAATTTTTTTTTTTATGGAACAATTTGAATATTACCTAAAATTTTCGAAGCAATTTGTGGATTTTAAATCCACTTAAAAAATGTTTAAAAAATTATGTCCCATTGGGCTCAATATATTTCATTTTTTCAACCCGGGTTCAATCCAAAACTAATTGAGTGATATTATTCATTTATATTCCCATAGGTCCTACAGACCGTCTGAACAACATACTAAAATTTCCTTTGGATTAAGTCATTTTTACGGCAATTATCGTGCTAACAGACAGACAGACAGACAGAATGAACAAAGTTCAACTTTGTTGATGAAACACTTTTCAACTTTGTTGTAAAGTGTTAAAAATATATATGTTTAAGAATAAAAACATATTGTATAGTTAAGAATAAAAACATATATATTTAAGAATAAAAACATATATGTTTAAGAATAAAAACATATATATTTAAAAATAAAAACACATATGTTTAAGAATAAAAACATATATGTTTAGGAATAAAAACATATATATTTAAGAATAAAAACATATAGTATATTTAATAATAAAAACATATATGTTTAAGAATAAAAACATATATATTTCAGAATTAAAACATATATGTTTAAGAATGAAAACATATATATTTAAGAATTAAAATATATATGTTTAAGAATAAAATCATATAAGTTTAAGAGTAAAAGCATGTATCTTTGAAAATAAAAACACATATGTTTAAGAATAGAAAAAAATATATTTAAGAATAATAACATATATATTTAAAAATAAAAACACATATGTTTAAGAGTAAAAACATATATGTTTAAGAATAAAAACATATATGTTTAAGAATAAAAATATATATTTTTAAGAATAAAAACATATATGTTTAAGAATAAATAGATATCTTTAAGCATAAAAACATAGATTTAGGAATAAAAACACATATATTTAATTTATTCATTATTGCGTAGATATTATTCAACATGTTTGAAAAACCGTTTCATACTCTTCTGTTAAGCTCTTTTCAGAAAATTGCAACAAAGGAATTTCGAAGCAAGTTGCACTCCAGAAATTCGATCATTTGCGTCCACTGACTGCCCCAAACATTTTGGTGATGCGTGATGCAAAGAATTTTCGTGACAAGTTGAGCTTCAAAACCTGAAGATAGAATTCTATAGAGATAAAGATCACGCAGATGCAACATGGCTGTTACAGAGAAATCCATTGCTTATAGATAAATCTATCACCTTTTAATAAAAATGTTTGGGAAAACTTTTCTCTTTTGTACTTTAAAAAGAAATTATTTTGTCGGATAAGCTAATCAATACTGGTTTTAAACCTTCTGTATTAATATTCTTTTAAAAAGTTATAAAAAAACCGTTAATTTATTTAAAAATATAAAATATTTAACTATAAATGATTTATTTAAAAGTCTGTATGTATTTATCAATAATAATTCATAAATATTTTTATATTAATATGTATACTAGTATGTAAGTCTATGTAAGTCTTTCAAAGACGGGGTAATTAAAGTCTTAAAAAATAATATTACAACTTTATTCTAATAAATTTTATTTAGTTTAACAATGTATGGTTCAATAATGTATGGTGCTTTGCGTCGAAAATAATCAGGTTATTTAAAAATTGGCTCAATTAAGTTCTGTCCTGCTGTCGATGCTATAAATATGCAAATATTCAGCCTTTTAGGTCACAGTGGTCTTTTTTAGAGTCTGGGAAGACTCATGGATCCTACATTTTGTCAATTCCTCGGGGAAATAAATCCAAAAATCCAGTTCAATTATATTCTGCCCCGTGGTCGATAATATATATGCCCTACAATTCAGAATTCTAAGCCACGAGAGCTTCTGGTGTATGGAATGGCTTTTCGAGAAAAATGAAACAAACAAGTCATTTTCTCTTTCTCTGCGAGATATTGAAAATATTGTTCCATTAGAGTCTGTCCTGTGGTCAAACTTATAAGTGTGCAAAGATTTAGGTTTTTAAGTCACAAAGGGGGGGTCTTCTGGAGGAGGGGGTCAAGATAGACAAAAATATATTAGACAATTATTATATAGGTACTCATTATTATTTTGCGATTAATAAGCAGTAAGTTATATATTTCAATTTTCTGTAAGTTACAGATTGCATATGAAAACTTTTCATACATCTTTTCATATGAATCAAAACATATGTGTATCCGTTACACCCGGGCGCGGTAGCCCATTGGTTAGCGCGCTGGAGTTGCACTCGGTAGGCCCGGGTTCGATTCCAGCCACTGCCAAAACTGCCGCCGTGTTCATGCGGAGTACGATCACGTTAAACATGTGGGTCCGAAAGTCCTTCCGAGAGGTTGGTGGTAGGGGAAGGAGGCTACGGTCCCTGTGGATGCCTCCCCCACTGGGTTCCGGTATAAATTGGGTGGCACTTCCCGACCGTCCAAACAGTTACCTTACACCTTTCTGGTAGGTCGGACGGTCTGGGTTTCAATCCATTCCAACTCAAGTTTGAGATGAGGCACCTTTTAGACTCCTCGAGTCAGTACTATTCAGTATCAAAAGATTTAGGCTTCTACACTTTCTAATCTTCTGTCACAAACCTAGATTTATTCAGAGAAAATATGTTTTTATACTTCATTTTCTTCCAATACCACCAAATATGGGTTTTATCCCCACCTTCCCACCTTGTGTCTTTTTTCAACACTTTCCAACATAGTTGAAAAGTGTTTATGACTTTGTTTATTCTGTCTGTCTGCCTGACTGTTAGTTTCGCACGATAATTGCCGTAAAAATGACTTTATCAAAATGAAATCTTAGTATGTTGTTTAGACGGTCTGTAGAACATATATAAATGTAAATGAGTAATATCACCCAATTAGTTCTGAATGGAACTCGGATTGAAAAAGTGAAATCATTGAACACTATGGGACTTAATTTTTCAAACATTTTTTAAGCAAAGCTAAAATTCACAAATTTCTTAGAAAATGTTAGCGAATATTCCAATTATCCCATAATATATATAAAAAATATTTCAGAAAAATATGTTACGTAGTTTTTGTAATAAAAATTAAAATAATAATTACACCCATATTATACGTATGAAGAGATCACGTGACCCACTTCAAAATAAAATATGACATCCATCTTGTTTACCCAGTGTAAAAATCGTGATTTTTAAAGTTCTTTTAAATTTATATTTGTGTTGTATCCGTCCTAAAACCACTTTATATTCGTTTATTTAAAGTGCTTCTATATTCTACGCTATCATCTATCTTCATACACCCCATTTTGACTCAATTACTTCTATCCCTAAATTTATTGGTACGAATACGACTAAATAAGGAAATAATAGGGGAATAATAATTATAAGTATTATATTGGTAGTACAAAATGTACTGTCTGTATCCGGTTACCTGAACATGCTAGTGATATTAAAAATAAGTGTTCTTTCACATTTATTTATTAATGATAAATTAACTGTCAATTTTGATAAAACTTTCATTAACTTTCCTTATATGCATAATGTATAAGGAAAGTATTGTGACTGGGTCGAAAATTCGAAATCGAGTTTTCGACGGGAGAGCACGTTTTAAACATCCCTGCTCACGAATCAAACATTTTTGAAGTGACGTCTGTGTGTGTGTGTGTGTAAAAGTATGTGTATGTGGGTGAAAATATGTCTGTGTGTGTGTGTGTGTCAGGGAGTCAGTGGAGACGATAACTGACGAACGAATGGACCGATTCGAACGAAATTTGGTACAAAAATCACAATCTGTAAACACTGGAAGATTATTGTTTTTATACGCAATCAAATGTTCAGAAGCCCACTAAATTTTCGAGTGAAATTTTGAAAAAAATCGTCAAAAAATCAAAACCGTTAATAAAGTTACGCAAATAGACATTTCTTATGTAATTTTTCATTAAAAACGATTGCCATAAATTTTAGAACGCTAACATGAACCGTTCTCGAGATATTGCACATTTAAAAAAAAACATCAAAAAGTTGTATAAAATAAAAAAAATATTTCCTATTGGGAAACATGTTCACTTTTCATATGTAATACCATGTGATAAATTTGGTGACATCATTTTCTTGGATCTAGCTCGTTCCATTCATGAAAAAATATACTTTGAGTAATACTTTTGTATTTGAACGCCCATAGTCATTTGTCTGCTATAAGAATAACTTATTTCTCCATCCATAATGTTTGGCGAGATTTTGGCGGCGTATTTGGCGGAATGTCGTAAACTTGGCGACATTTTTAATTGATGCCAAATTAACAAAAATCTCGCCAAATTGATAAAAATGATGCTAAATCAATGAAAAAGACGACTAATTGAAGAAAATTTAATATCTTGGAAAGAATATAAGTATCTACTATAAGAATTATATATTTTTTAACTGTAAAAGTAGTAAATTCATTGCATTATATAAAGAAAGTCATGTGTTGCCCACATCAGATTTTTTAAAATTAGATTCTATAACCCCCGTAATAATTTAATTTTTGAATCCCTTTTTGTTTATATTTATTGAGAATATATTTGTAACCTTGAAACTGTCCCAACCCATAGTTTCGCTTTGCGCCTTCTTCTCGACCCTATGCGTGTTAAATTCTTATAGGATTTTCTCAAAATCTAGTGCTTTGCTTCTAGTGTTGCGTTTATGGGTTAGCTTGGTTTACTTATGTTCATGAGTTATAAATTAAATTATTTTTTTGAATATCTATGTACTTATTTGTAATATATGAATATTTATGTACTTATATGTAATTTAGTAACGATTTATCCGATTTACCACATGCAAATTTTATATTCAAAATATCGGGTTATATAAAGCTCATGTCTTTCAATTCCTTAACTTTGCCACTAGTGATGGACATTGATGCGTGGGTTTTCACCACACGTCCGGTCAGGACGCAAGTATTATTATTAGTTCTCCCCATTAAAGTCAACTTCGACATTGACCGTGTCGGACATAAACACATATTAATCAATTCTAAAATATAAGTGGACAATGAGGACAGCGAATATAATATAAAACAATAACAAATTTATTTGACACTGTAGCCCCTGGTATTTCAATTGGATAGCATAGGGTTATATATTTGTTATTGGGTGCTGTCATCTCGGAGGTTTGGTTAGCACCCAAGAATTAATATGTGCCAGCTGGCTGAAAGTTCTTACGACCTCGGGCGCACGAGTGACCAGTGGCGGTCAAGAGGTCGCCCCTTTCCAAGGCCCCCCATTCCGAGTCCCTCTGTAATTGAGACGTCTCCGTTAACCAAGTAGAAAAAGCGGTGTTCTCACTTCCTTTGCAGGTGTCTTTCTGGGGAAACATATATTTATTGTAAAAGTAATACAGCGACCAATCTTTATAGGTTGTGATCCATCCAAAACTTACGATGTTACATATTTACCATATAACAGACATTATGAGGTCTGAAAACCCTATGGCACTTTAAAATGTAATAAATTTCCTCTACGTCGAGGTGATGTTTTTAAATATCCCTTATAATATCACCCCCGCCCCTTTTTAGATATCTCTGCAAAATATCCCTAACTTTTTAACAATATTTTCTTCTTATGCGAGGGTTTCCAACTATTAATATACAGATTTCCCTGGAAAGTTCCTAAACGCCCCTAATAACTCCAGAATGAAAAAAACTCAGAGTATACACTTTTGGTCTATCTGTAGTAAATTAACCATGCCAGACGAAATAAAAGTGTTTGAAGCTCCCCTAGTTGAGATTTGAAGATGTTAGATACTCGGACTTGGCAATAAAGCGAGGTTGAACAAAAATGTCAATTTAAAAAAAAAATAGTAGATTGTTTAATTTCTAGGAATCGGCTTCAGTAATGGAATGAATGCGCACATAGAAAGCAATAAACACAAATCATACTTCATCGGTTGTTGATGATGTCACTAATCTATATTAACAAGAAAGATCATTCATGCATAAAGCATTGGTCAATCATGCATAAAGAATACTTTCCAACTGAAATGCAATTTTATTTAAACATCTCTAAAATGCGAAACATTCAGCTCTGATATTTTTACTTTCCTTATATACATAATGTATAAGGAAAGTATTGTGACGGGGTCGAAAATTCAAATTCGAGTTTTCGACGGGAGATCTCGTTTCAAGCATATTCACGAAACGAACATTTTTGAAGAGATGTCTGTCTGCGTGTGTGTGTGTGTGTGTGTGTGTGTGTGTGTGTGTGTGTGTGTGTGTGTGTGTGTGTCGGTGAGTCTGTGGAGACGATAAATCACGAACGAATATAGCGATTCGATTGAAATTTGGTACAAAAATCACAATTCGTGAATACTGGAAGCCTATTGTTTTAAAACACAATCGAATGTTTAGAACCCCCCTAAATTTTCGAATGAAATTTAAAAAAAATCATTAAAAAATCAAAACTTTTAATAAAGTCACTCAAATAGACATTTCTTATGCAATTTTTTCTTAGAAAACGATTGATATAAACTTTAGAACACTATCATGAACCGTTCTCGAGATATTGCACATTTTTCAAATAAATTTATCCAAAAATCCCATAAATTAAAAGAAAAATATGATCTGTTAAGTAACATGTTCACTTTTCATATGTAATATGAAAAGTGAACTGGCGTGCTGATTGGCAGCATGTCATCTTTTCCAGTGAATCCCGCTTTAATTTAGGGTACAGTGATAGCCGCATCTACGTTAGCCACTATAGCGGTGAACGCCGCTTTCCGTAGTGCGTTATTTAACATCATACTGGGCGAATGCCATGCGTTGGGCAATCTCAACTGCTAAGAATTCAGGGTAATCTCAACAGCAATCGATACATCAGAGAAGTTCTGGAGCCCGAAGTAGTTTCTTTTCTTCAACGCATTCCTGGAACTTTATTTCAACCAGACAATGCCCGTCCACATGTTGCTAGGAATGTTCAAGACTTCTTTTAAGCACAGCAGATACAACTTCCTCCTTGGCCTAGCTATTCACCGGATATGTCGCCTACTGAACATGTCTGGGATTTCATCTTTCGGCGACTCGCTCGGGACGCTCATCCCTTAGCTAATACAGGACTTTGGGTTCGGATAGAAGCAATTTGGAATGCCATTCCTTAGGTACAAATTGAAAATCTGTTTGATTCGATGCTACGTGATATAAAATGACTTATTGCAGCGCATGATGGCTTTACCAAATATTGATTTTACACATGTAATATAGTTTTTTTTTGCTTTGTAAATGTAATCATTTATTTGTATTAATACAGGTCGTTAGTCGAATAAATTTAATTCAATTCAGATGATTCCTCCATGATGTTACAATTTTACAAATAGGAGAATATAATAAAACTGTTATGAAGCTATTGAATGATGAATCAAACTGCTAGATTTAGGCTGGATGAAGAAAATATTAAGATACGTCTCAGTCAAAAAGGAAATTCAAAACTTAGAACCAATTACACTTTTATTTTCAGAGTTCTAACATTAAAGATACCACAGATGCCTTGATCGCAGATGGCCTGCGCGGGTACAGCTATGCATAAGCATTTGTACAGTAGCATTTTTCTGCGCATACTTGCAATATGTGGTGAGAAATGTAAGCGTTGAGCGAGAGAAATATAAGCGTCGAAATCACTTACTTATATTCGATCGAGCACGGTCACTTTACAATAGATGGACCTAATGTGTACATTTATGGACCTTTTCTTTCAAAGTTATTGGAGTGTTTAAGGTCTATGGTAGGAACATTGTATATGTTATAAATATAGAATGTTGATTTGGGAATAACATGTTTAACATGCTGTCTTCCAAAAGATAAGCACGTGACAAGAAATCCGAAATAACTCATGCATTTCCGCTTTGATTGACTCTAAATTTCACAAGATAGTTCAATGAGTTATATATGAGTATAATAATAAAATAAGATAAAATATTTTTAGGTATATTATTTACCCCTTACAACACATTTAGTATAATGTTTGTATGCTATTAATACAAACCAAACAAGACCTTATATGGGATGTGAGTTTCCCTGATTTTGCATTGAACACAAGCTTCGCATCGATGTTTCATCCATCCATCCAATCGGGTGATATAGCACAGCAAATGCTAAAACTGTCATCCCTGTAGAAAAGAGCTGTTTTCAACACTTGGAGAATAGTTGGAGGGGGCAGACACAGGATATCCCATATATTTCAGATTCTATTGAGATCCAGAAAATATATTGGCCACTACATACGAGCAATACCTTTGCTCTCAAGATCCTCGGCTACCATTCTTGTTCTGTGTGGACAAGCATGGCAAATCCACCAGAAACAAATCTGGAACCACCGCTGCAGCATAGAGTTTCATGTAAGGCTCACGAACTTGACTCCGATGCTTTCCCCCTTATAAACAAGTGCAGGTCGTGCGTTATCCTAAAGATAATCCACCGCATACTACGTAGAACGCTATCACGACTAAAAGCGTGGTGTTAAACGATGTTACTGGGCTGGTTGCGCATTCCTCGTTTACTTCAAATCTTTATACGCGTCTTGTTTAAATCTAGGGTAAATCGTGAATTTTCCGTGAATCATGCTTTGGACCATTGCTCTTCTGTCCAAGTCGCATACTCACAATATCACTATACACACGTAATTTTAAGCAAAAGCATTATCTGTTATATTGTATTATGTGTAAATACCCTGAAGCAAACAACAAATGTAAAATGAAAGAAGTCCAATAAATGGAAGAAGTCCTTCGAATATAATAAGAATTTTTGCTTAATAAAATGCGAAAAGGAGAAGACAATGTGTGAGGTGAATTAGAATTGAGTAATCATTTCTTTTCTAAGAATGAATTAGCATATATTATAAGACGAATGCACTATTAGGTCATTTTTATTCGTTTGTTTTTCAAATCGAATTCTTCCCTGAGGCATGGCAGAAATTGCATTAGTGGTATTTCATTACCTTTTGTAAAAAGCATGCTATTGAATCTTTGAATAAAACTAGTTTGTTGTTTATCATTTACTAATAATTGAGTCAATCATATGTAAAGAGACTAACACTCTTATCAATTATGTTTCAAATATTTTTTCATAAGTTTTATTGTTTTTAGCAAGGGGGCTCAACCCCCTGCTTGTTACGCTCGCCATCCCCCGTAACTCGATAGTAGCGTCGGGAAACTTCGCTTCCTACTCGCTGAGATCGCTTCTTGAGCATTTTCATGATACCTGCTACGCAGGCGTATAACGCTCGGTGGCACCGTTCCTTGTTAGATGACACTTACCATCTCTGAAGTTCCTTTCCTAAGACCTTTCAATCCGGCTGACACACACAACCACCTGCGTGCCCTATGCTCGCTGACACTCGCAAATCCCTGGGACTGTGCCCCCATTCGTTGCCGCTCATTACTTGGAGCTCGCTGCAGGAGAAATACACCCGTTGGGGCTACGCCCCACTTAACGTTCACCGACTTCCTTAACTCGCTTTGCAAACAATTTCTTAAAACTCAGCCTCCACCAGCCCCATACTCGTTATGTGAATCGCGTCGCTTCGTCTTCTAGTTGCTGTGGGAAGTCTTAATAGCACATTTACTTTGTCCCGAAAAGGCTAAATCGAAAATTTGACGCCGTTGATGTCTGTTTCGTGGTTGACACTATATGTGTGCAAATTTTCTTCAGCCTTCTAGAAGTATCCATCTTTTACCAGTATTCTGTTCTGTGAAGACAACAGCACGCTTTACAATTTTATATATATATATATATATATATATATATATATACATACATATATAAATATCTATTAACCTCATTGAAATCAAACTACTGAAAATATACCTAAAGGCGCTATGCTGCTCAAACAAGTACATTTATATAATACAAAAGACTATGGAGATAAAACAACAATGTATCAAAATTTCACCAGGGGGGATTGTGGCCCCCACTTCCCGGTTAAGCCCGCTTAATGTCATGACGACACTCCCGGAAGCGGATACAATGTCGCAAACCAAGTACATTATGCTAAAACTTTAAATGTAAAAAAAGTTGAAAGAACTATACTGACTATACCATAAAAACTGTATCATCAAGATTCACTACATCCAAACGGAAACACAAAAGACATTTTAAATAGCTAATATTTAATACCAATATATAACAAGACAAGCAAACCTCGCATACACTTCACCATTCAAGCTTCCAAAAAGTAATTGACTCATACTGTATATAAATAGAACTCCTTTAAACAGTTAAACTATGACGTCCGTATTAATATCGTATCTGCTGTTCAAACTGTAAGTGTACCTTTATATAATTATAAGTTGTAACTTCCAGTTACGGTTATGTTGAAAAATTTACATATAATGTTACTTAGAAAACTCAATGGGTAACCTTTTGCAATTGCCTCATTCAGATAGCAGAGATCGCTTCCATATCGATTTTCTTCACTGCTATTTAATCGTTTGCTTCTGGACAAAAAATTTAAAATAATGTTTCTGAATACATTACGATGTAGACAAGAATTCCATTGAATTATGTAATTAATTTTAAAATTGAAGTATTTTCTTCTATCATATAGTTTAAATCCTACCTTACCATTAGATTGTTTATATATAGTTAAGTCCAGAAAATTAATACTCTGATCCATGTTACGTATAGTTTCAGTCAAGGTTAAGTTAGATGGATAAAAAGTAAAATCTAAGTGATCCTGGCCATCGGGGCAAGCAATTACTTTTTGGAAGCTTGAATGGTGAAGTGTATGTGAGGTTTGTTTGTCTTGTTATATATTGGTGTTAAATATTAGCTATTTAAAATGTCTTTTGTGTTTCTGTTTGGATGTAGTGAATCTTGATGATACAGTTTTTGTGGTATAGTCAGTATAGGTCTTTCAACTTTTTTTAAAGTTTTAGTATAATGTACTTGGTTTGCGACATTGTATCCGCTTCCGGGAGTGTCGTCATGACATTAAGCTGGCTTAACCGGGAAGTGGAGGTCACAATCCCCCCCGGCGAAATTTTGATACATTGTTGTTCTTTCTTCATTCTCTTTTGTATTATATATACAGTATAAAATATATATATAAAAAGCAAATAACAGAATAAGATGTGTTAACGGGGTGGTAACAAGGCCAAGGGGGATTGTGACCCATTTTTCCTGGTTTAAGCATGTTTTAATTCCCGGGAAACACTCCCAGAAACCGCAACACGCCCGAAACAACACCTACAAGTGCGCAGGGGATAAAACAGAATCCCAATATAACTTAGAGATAATGATTATATCAAAAACCAAGACAGAAATAGAATACGTCAAATCTAAGACGGAAATATCATCCACCAATATGACAAAAACAAACGTTTCTGTGTCGTGAAGTCTATTATAAAAATCCACATCTCATGTATCATATAAGTCAAAAACCAACCATGTATGCCGGATTGACATTTATACTGTTTCAATTGTATTTGATAAATATATATATATATATATATATATATATATATATATATATATATATATATATATATATATATATATATATATATATATATATATATATATATTATCTATCACATTTGTGAAATCTACAATTAAACCTCTAAACAACTGGTTACTTAAATACACTTTAAAGATTGAGTTTAACATATGTTTCTTTTCAAAATATTTTATGCTTCTTGTACCACTCTCTCTTGTTATCTCTGAAATTCTGTTATTGGCAGATTTATTTACCGAAGCTTAATGTCATACACATTTATTATGAAGCCCCCGATATTTAATATATTTTTATAAAAAATATCAGGACACACTTGGATTTTAATATATTAATGTTTCCCGTATTTGGATAGTAGAAAAACCCTTTCAAAAAATTTGAGATCCTTTCTTTTAATATTTTTTCGTTTTATATTATCTAATGCTTTTTCGAAAGTTTTATTTTTAATTCGGGATTTCACGAAATATCCCGATTTAGACCTAATGGTTACTTTTGTAAATACTTCCATTTGTGTGTGTGTAATACATATGTGCGTACACAGTGCGTGTGTAGTAAGTAAAATATGTGGCAATAAAATTAAAGGAAGAAAGAATTCAACAAATATATGTATTGAATTGTAATGCTCAATAACTTAATTAGACAGCGATTGTTAATCGTGATGTATTTGAAAATTAGATGACAGGCAAAAATTAATTTTTTAGTCTAAATGAGCAAGCTTTATTGATATTTAGAAAATTGTTTATATTAAAATTAACTTCCAAGGTAATTTCATAAAAATAAAAAATTTAATTTGTTCATGATATAAAAAAATTACTTTACATAACTATATCAAAACTTAATCCCATATTCATCAGAGATTTAATGAAATTTCGGTAGGGATTTGGAAATGTAATGACACATTTAAGAATCACTGATCTGAGCTATTGAATATCTTCAATAAAATTCTGTATCTTAATCATTTTTCCAAGTAATTATTAAAAATTTCAAATTTAAAAGAGTGGAAAGCATGCCCTTTGTTCAGCATCTGTTGTTTATTAGGCAAGGGCATTTTTATAACTTTTAGATTGAAAATACACTCTTTACTGAAAATTATCACACTTTACTGAAGGTAACTGATCTACTAAATGAAGATAATGAAGATAACTGAAGATGATGAATATAATTGAAGATAAGGGATCTATCAGCAAACTCCGGCCTCCTCTCTCTCCCCGAAGGTAAACTTGACATCTAACTATTTTTCAGAGCCTGATTGTTTCAGGGGAATTTGGGCTGGGTCTGACCGAGCTGAAAAAATAAATATCATTGGTCTAATTCTTGTATCACACAGTTGTCTCTCCCCTGAGTTTTTGCACACTGAGCGCTGCTTTTTTTTTCACTAGTCATAATTTAAGACAAATATAACTGTCCTTTTTATGGAGTCAAAAAATTTTGGCCAATTGTTCGAAGCACTTAATGTTTATTGCCACGATCTTAATTGTAACACTTTATGTAGTATTTTAGGTAGTCACTTTGGTCTTTTACACTTATTGCCGGTATACTTAAAGTTTTGCGAAACTAATTAACATAATATATATTTGGCATATTCCAAGAGATTAATTTAATTTGTGGTTTGCGTCATTGCATTGCATAATTGTGTATGTCTAAAACGCGTGTAGATGGCTAATAAAGAGCAAATGATGGAGACATAATTATTGATATATTAACTTAATAAATAGTTCTATGTAATAGTACCAGAACTTAATAAATGGTACTATAATTCACTTGATTAGGAAGCGAATTATTTTAAATTTTGGATTTTCATAGCAATTACTGTAACTCTGATAGTAATATCTTCAATAAAAAGATAGGTAGTTCTTAATTTGTTATGTCTGTAAGAGGAATCCCAATTGTATACATTGATACAAATCAGCTAAATGTATCATATTCATCAATTTAACTGACCTGTTGCTAACTTATTTTTAAGATTGAATCTCATAAGAAAAACTTGTAACCAAATGTTCATAAAAGGTATATATATATATATATATATATATGTATATATATATATACATATATATATACAGGGTGTCCCAAAAACATTGACCTCGGCTTTTATTCCTTAAATATTGATCTTAGACATATATAATAAATTACAAAGCTGCGTAAAAAAAGGTACAGAATGTTATGAAATCGATGAGAAATTTTAGGGGATTAAATTTGAAGAAATACAATATTTAAATTTTTATACGGCCTCCGTACAAAAACATTTCCAATGAGTAAAATGTGCCCCATATACTAATAAGGTGATGTACAAAATGTCAGCATTTTATCATAAAAAGTCCCAGAGAAATGTGTAAACAAAATTAGTGAGGGATTAATCACAAATTAAAATGTAAATGTTTACAGCAAGAGTGCAAATGACGCAACGCAGAAATGCATCATAGGCAAATAATAACTTATCTTTAATGGATCTTTGGCATGGATGGAAAATATTTTGAACAAGCTTTATAATCTTTGTGTAAAGTTATTATTTCGACACAGTGTAGATACTTTTGTACCAATAAATAGCAAAATTATTATTTATTTATGAAATCATTTTGTTCTTTCGTAATTTGTGTATGACCCCTAAAACGCGATCTGCTGACATGATTTATCCCCTCTGAAAACCCATGTCGATGCATCGGAAAGTGCTGTAAGTCAGCATTTTTGACTTTTCATATCTCCGGGACTTTTTATGATAAAATACTGAAGTTTTGTACATCACCTTACTAGTGTATGGGGCACATTTTACTCATTGGAAATGTTTTTCTACGGGGGCTGCATAAAAATTTAAATTTTGTATTTCTACAAATTTAATCACCTGAAATTTTTCATCCTTTTCATAAAATTCCGTGCCATTTTTACGCAATTTTATAATTCATTTTCTATGTCTAAGATCAATATTTAAGGAATAAAAGCCAAGATCAATGTTTTGGGTCAATGTATATATATATATATATATATATATATATATATATAAATGGACGTGGAAATGTGGAATGCATGAGACATTTGAATGGCGACACTCACTCCATGTATTTTTCATTGTTCCCTGAAACCACTATTAAATGGCTTTAAAATTGAAAAATATCTTAATACAAAGTTTGCTTGTTCAATATATCTAAACATTAACCTCTTTCTCCATCTGCAAATTGTATTCTGCATATCTGTGTCCAGTTACACATATTTTAGGTCAATATCCACGAAGACGATAAGTTAGTGGTTACCAAATGGAATTCTCAGAATATTTCCTACCGGCAAATCATATGACAGCGCAATGGGAATCTAATCTGCATAAAGTTATGATTAGCAATGCAATTTAACGAAAGTTTTCCATTAATAGAGGATTTGAGTAAAATTTAATGGTAGTTTACGATGGGAATTCTACTTCATGCTTAGGATTATTCGTTTACTGAAATAGGAGTATATGAAATAGGAGTATATAAAAACACTTATTTTTATATACTTACATTTAGATCACATATACTTATATACATATATTTATACATTATTGCTTATATTTGTATACTTATATTGAGATACAAATCAAGTATACTTGGAATACAAAATTATTTTATTACACAATAAATTGAGTACTTTGTAATAAAACTTAAAATTTATAATTATATTTAAATATGGCAAATATTTTCTAGCTTTGAAAATAAACTTCCATAAAATGTAAATTGATGATGAAAATATTATAACCTCATTCGAAAAATTCTTAGTTATTTTGAATATATTCTAAAGTATAGCACTGACACATATAATTATTTCTTGAAAATTTAGTTGCGAAATAGAAGCTATATATGCTTTAAAATAAATGGAAAATTTGATAATTGTTCAGTATTTTTACGAATTTCTTGTATTAAACTCTTATTTGTATAAGCTGCAAATCCAAAATAAACAACCAAAATGTAATGACGATTTTAAATTTTTTTAATCAAGCTTCTCCTACATTAGACGCATAAATTATCAGTGTTGTTTTGTATTCGAAAATTTTGAAAGATTTACAATAATCGCGCTAATTGTTAGCCATTTTTGTTTTAAAAAAATCCCGGTTTTGCATTTGACAGAAAAATGCATTCAGTTCTACTTACGAAAAACATATCCAGTCCTGCTTACTTTTCTGAAATTCTGGAATACCAGGTTACAGACTGGGATTTTATTTCTCTTACTCTTTGTATTGTTTTGAAGCTACAGATTGATTTCGCCGTTTGCTATTCATCCCCGTTTTGCTAACCAAATAAGTAATTTAAATACAGAATAACAAAACGAGTTTTATTTTGGAAACTCGTGACTCATTATGTTTATCTACGAATTTATGTTACAATTGGCGTACGAATCACTTTGCACAGAGTTCGGGAATTTCAGCGGAAATCGCTGATATGAGACGCATTGCGGGCGAAGGCACAATTAAGTGTCTATTTAGGGTATATCATGTCCGCGCCGGGAGCATGGCTCACCGAGTGTTTTGTTATTGAAGTGGAGTTATCGAAGTGGTTAACGAAATTATCAAAGTGGTTAATGAAGTTATTATCGAAGTGGTTAACGCAGTTACTATCGAAGCGGTTAATGAAGTTATTCTCGAGGTGGTTAATGACGTTATTATCGAAGTGGTTAATAAAGTTATTATGGAAGTGGTTAATGAAGTTATTATTCAGGTGGTTAATGAAGTTATTATCGTAGTGGTTAATAAAGTTATTATCGAAGTAGTTAAGATATTATCGAGGTGTGGTTAATAAAGTGGTTAATTAAGTAGAATTATCGTTCTTAAATTTACCGATAAGCCCTGTGCTAGAGCAGCGAGTGCACCCGGATTGCATATGAAGATTGCAAGTATAAGGGAATTAAATGCTTGACTTCTACTTCTACGACCCAGATCGCCTGACCTACACGAAGGTGCATGGTATATATTTGGACGGCCGGGAAGTGCCACCCAAATTTGACCGGAACCCAGTGGGGGAGACATCCATAGGGATCTTACCCCTTCGCCTACCACCTACCTCTCGGAAGGACTTACAGACCCACATGTTTAACATGATCGTACTCCACTTGAACATAACGACAGTTTGGACTGAGGTGAGAATACAGGTAGAACACGGGTCGTTCCCGCACACTGACCACTGGGCTACCTCGCCCTCCCCAAAAAATGTTTGGATTGGACGCACGCCCATACAGTGGATAAATACTGGTCGAAAGTTAGTTCAAGAAATATATTATTATTAATAGCTTTCAAAAATACGTAGCGGTCTTGGCTTAGACACGTTTGCGTCTACGCCCAGCGTTTTACTTTTTTTGTTCTAAGCTAGCATATTGTTAAGCAGTCTTTGTTTTTTGAGAACTCGCTCTGAGTTCCGGTATCATTTTAATCCGAAGTTTGCCTTTTATATACCGGACAACTCGGAGTATTCGTTGGAGCTATTAATACAGTTCTCATTCGCAGAAATGCATAATAGTCACTGTGAGACCAGGATACACCATGCGCAGTTTTTGATGTGTACGACGAAACAGACCGCATACTTTTAGTCACAGTTTTATGACAGTCTTGACACGGAAAGTTATGACCCCAATAAATACACTTGAAACAAATTGCAGTTGTGGTTGGGGCAAAAGTTCCTAGGGCTAAGATTTAAACCAAGCTTCGTTGGAAACTGAAAGAGCCAATAATGCAAAGATACGACATTGCACTGAGGAGTATCCAATGAGAGCAAAGAGGGTGTATCTGAACTCCAGGCAAAATGATGCGGCGGCAAGGAGGAAAGTCAAGAAATATAATTGAAGGATTATTCAAGAGTTGAAGGGAGAGAGTCGTGATTCCAAGCAGTGTGATTGAGAGAGAGTCGTGATTTCAAGCAGTGTTATTCAGAGAGAGTCGTGATTTCAAGCAGTGTGTGTGAGAGAGAGTCGTGATTTCAAGCAGTGTGATTGAGAGAGTGTCGTGATTTCAAGCAGTGTTATTCAGAGAGAGTCGTGATTTCAAGCAGTGTGATTGAGAAAGAGTCGTGATTTCAAGCAGTGTTATTCAGAGAGAGTCGTGATTTCAAGCAGTGTTATTCAGAGAAAGTCATGATTTCAAGGAGTGCTATTCAGAGAGAGTCGTTATTCAAAAGAATGTTATAGAAAAAGACTAAGTCAGACTCTAAATGCTAGAAAATGAATTGGGAAAAGTGACAGTCATGCTGAGCTACAGACTCGAAATACAGAGGTATGTTGAAGTGTTGAAGACCCTGACCACACGACCTACCCGAAGGCTTTTGGCAGCTGTTTGTGTGGCCGGATACATAGGTATGTTGTTGCTGAGACCCAGGCCGTCCGACCTACCAGAAAGGTGTAAGGTAACTGTTTGACGGCCGGGAAAAACCACCCAATTTAGACCGGAACCCAGTAGGGGAGGCATCCACAGGAACCGTACCCTCCTTCCTCTACCACCAACCTCTCGGAAGGACTTACGGACCCTCATGTTTAACGTGATCGTACTCCGCATGAACACGGCGGCAGTTGTGGCAGCGTGCAAATCCAGCGCGCAAACCACCGGGGTACCGCGCCCGAAATGTGCCAACAGCACGCGGTGTTCCCAGGTGGTCACCCACCCAAGTACTAACCGCGCCCGATGCTGCCTGACTTCGGTGATCTAACGAGAACCGGTGTTTTCAGCACGGTACGGCCGTTGGCTTGGATACAGAGGTATGTGGAAACCCCAGGCCGTCCGACTCATCCAGAGGACTTGAGTAACTATTTGGACGACCGGAGGACACAGAGGTATGTTGAAGACCCAGACCGTCCGACTCGTTCGAGGACATAGAGCAGCTGTTTGGACGGCCGGACACAGAGGTATGTTGAAGACGCAGACCGTCCGACTCGTCCTGAGGACTAAGAGCAACTATTTGGACGGCCGGGAAGGGACACAGAGGTATGTGTCAATCTTCATGTAGGTTAGGTCAATTTTCGATGTTTGGAATAAGATTCAAAAGATCTACCTGGTCTCACACGGTGCTTTTCTCCTCCTCAAGCGTATGGTAATAAATTCATGTAATTTTAATAATTGTAATTTTAATTATTTTTGATAATATAGAGGTGTGAATAAATGATAATTTGCAACGGCTACTATAGCAATGTACAAATGATACGATTCACGACCACTTTAATAAAGATTTATAATTTAATTCACAAAATTCATTTAAAAAAGTAAACCTAATTCAATACTTTTGCACCACTCTCACACTAAATATTTATTAGTAAAAACTTTCGATTTTTTGTAGTGCATTTTGCATGTATTTTTTTTAGGTGCACGTGATCTCACAGTGTTATCATTAAAATAATTATTCCGTCAGTAGCTTTCAAATATCTTGACTATTTTCCTGATCTATCTTCTAACAGTGTACCTTAAATGTCCAAACGATGTTTACAAATATAATCTGTGCCATGCGTTTCAGATAGATTAACTACTGAAATATGAGGAAAGTTTTATCCTGGCAAACCGCATAACGCAATGTCAAAGCGAATTCACTTTGCAAATTCTAATTCCTGAAGGATCAGATTAGGAACTTAATTTCCAATAAGCTTTCTACAAAGGTAGAATTTTAAGCAGAGTTTAATGGTGGCTTATTAAGAGGACCCTATTTCATACGTAGGATTAAGATTGCAGCGGAAACGTAAGGATATCTGGAGAAACACGCGCGTTAGTTTGCAAGATAAAGGGTGGTTGAAATTCTAGACATTAAATCGCATCCTCTGGAACCGGGGGTGTGCGCCCTTCTGGAATCGTGTGTGTGCGCTCAGGCTACAAGAATGTGTCCAATTTTCTGGATAACTAACACGTTAATTCACAAGCACAAGGTAAGCAGGAACAATATACAGTAAAACAACACTTAAATTCTCCACTAATTTCACAAAACAGCAGCTAACATTCTCAAAATATTGACGAAAATCATAGTATCACGCCAACTGCTCTCCGACTGAGTGATGGCTCCTTTTATAGATACTCCATAGAAACCTTGTGGGAATATCTCATACCTCGTAAAATATTGGTTATTTCGAGATGTTTCTCGAATCTTCTAAAAGTCGTCGGCGATCAACCGCCAAATCTGGCAACCCTTCTTACAACTTCGGTACATAGAAACCTTACAAGACATAAGAAAGGACAGATGTTTCCACCGTCTGGTTTTCAAATGAAAAAACTTCAGTGATAATTTTATACGTTAGCAACAATATTATTACACGAGAACCTCTACAAAGGAAGTTTTAATCAGCTGATAAATTACCCGGTTCTCCAATATGCAAAATTGACCATGCAAAATCTGTCAAATTAATGCAGTGTTGACCTGATCAAAAGGAACGGTAAAAGTATAAATTCCAAAGTCGTAGAACAATTGTATTTCGTTAGATAAAATTTCCATTCGAGTACTTACATTGGTACCTAACTTTAGTAAAAGTTTTATACAGTCATTAGTTATTCTTGAAAGATTTAATTAATGATATGTCGGATAATCTTGATACGACCAGGATTAACAATGGAACTTTTTCGTTTGATTAATTGGGCAATGAAAAATATTTGTATAATAGAATTTTTTTTTCCAGGGATATCCTATAAAAAGTTACATTTTTTACTTTTTTATTAAAAGACGTGACATGATCAAATTCTGCATGCGATAATAGCCTACCTTCCTAAAAGCATTTTTACTTTATCATACTTAGTATTGTGAAATTATTGTTTTCACGAAAAGTATTGTTTTCGATTTCGAGAATTCGTTGCCAATATATGTTTTAAGACCTCCTGAACGATTTACGGAGTAATGTCAGTCTGTCTGACTGTCAGCAGCCACAAAAATTATAGCAGCCACAAATATTAATGGATTTTCACTAATCTTTGTATGCAGCTTTGTTATCAAAAAATTTAGAACTAAATAGATTTTTTTTTTTAATTCTGGCAAAAACTTCGAAATTTATTCAAAATTTTGTATTTTTTAACAGTATTTTTTGTCCGCATGTTTGTCTTTCTCTCTGATGTCTGTGGTCGATTTCTTGTGGTTCTCGATAGCGGTCCAAAATATTGATGAATTTTTACGAAACTTTATATCCGGCTTTGTTATCCGAAAATCTAGAACTATGTAGAGTTATTTTAAATTCGAAAGAAAACTTTAAAATTTATTCAAAACTTTATATTTTTAACATAGTAGCCTAGGGCAAAATTTGATATAATCATGAATAAAAGGGTTTATTTATGGTTCAATGATCACGAGACTTAATAGTTTCAATCATTGCTGTGAAAAAGAACTGCTATAAAAAAAGTCTATATTCATGACGTCATTAGCACCCCTGGGGGGCAAATGACACTCCGGGGGGTACATTGCCAAGTATGGTAACAATCGAAAGATTTTTTCAGTTATTTAAAGTGAAGGGTAACACGCTATAGTTGTAATCATTTGGATCCATGATACCCATATATGTCAAATTTTTTCTTGTAAAATTTGAAAATGAATCTACTACAATGGATTTTGATATGAGAAAGTCGAGTTGAGCTGTACTCCAGTTAATTTAAGCTGGATCCATGAGTTCATGACCAATCGTTCAAGATATATTTAGTTGTGCAATCTTTATGAAAAGCCCCATAACATTTTGTTAGTGAAATGACATAAAACAAATTGTGGTGCCAGTTTTAATTTGACAGTTATTATTTCCCTAGAAAAGGGCGTTGTGTTTCGAAAATAATCCACCAACTTTCGTTCGTCTTATCATCACGGGAGACCGAATTTAATGGACCGAATTTAATGAAATATTGTGGGTAGCTTTGAAATAGCCCCCATAAATTAAGTCTAAGTTTCGAGTTTCTAAGACCAGGGGTTGTCGAGATATTAATGGAAAACGAAAATTTTCCTAGGAGTTCTACTCTCTAACTCCATGACATGATTTCCAAAGAAAAAGGTTGGAAATCGTTGGTTTGAAACGTGAAAGTCAATTAAATATCTGAACTTTGTGGGAGTTTATTGAACGTAGTCACTTTTGGAAATCGCATGTTTGAAATATGAATTTAAATGGAAACTCTATCACCACGGTTTATTTTTCACAGGCTTACTCAACAAATTTTATTAATTTGAATAATAAATAAATGAATACAAATATATATATATATATATATATATATATATATATATATATAAAGGAGAAAAGTCTGTATGTATGATCCAATGGATCTGATTGCTCAAAGAGTGGCCAATCAGATCCATTTTTTTTCTTACATAATGCATTGAATTTACTTCTTTCACAGTGAAAAAACAACGTAGAAGATTCAGTACTCTATATTATGCTACGGCTTAATTTTTATCAGAGTTTTCATCGTAAATCCCGAGCAACGCCGGGTAATCGCTGCTAGTAATCGATATATTTAGAAATGGGTTCGTACATGATATCTGCTCATAAATGATCACATATTGGCAATACAGTTATTAACTGTATCTCCGCTGCATGGATATTATTTCTGGCTACATTCTTGGGCGATTCGTTTCGACAAATTCGCATAGTGCAGCATAACTCAAGTTTGAGAGTGATACTTCACAGAGCAGTTCTTAAGCACGAATTAGGTGCAATAAGTCGAAGAGTAGTTGAGATTTGGAGAACTTGTAAGTTCATTTCATATTTTGCTGAAGGCTAAACCCGCCTTGACTAGTTCTTACTCTATTATAATAATATTGTATAATATTACTCTATAATAATATTATATAATATTACCCTCATTGTATTCTGTCAGTTTTATGATTCTTTGCCGACAATGCAGCATTCAGCACATTTTCTTTTTATGATGATTTTCAAATTTTTAAAATGCAAAAACTGGAGTAACAGCAAACACGCAAGTAAGTTATAGTATCAACCGTCGCAGATATAACAATTAAATGTATAGAACGTAGTTTTTACAGCACGCCATTTGTACGTAAGTTAAATATATGATGAATGTATGTATGCAACTAAAATGTATGTACTAAAATGTTTGTAACTCTAACGTATAAAAGACAGCATCATACTAATTTGGACTTTGTAGCTGTTCCGGTTCTGACGTGATTTCCTCAAAATGAGTACATTCTTATGACCGGTGTAGGTTATTTTCTATTTTGGAATGGGTTTATGGTGTATTTTCATTGATCGCCTGTTATTAGTTATTAATTCACTTTTTAATATACACACTGTTGCAAAACAAATATATGCACTCATAAAAAATTGAACTACAGCTGCGAAACTCGACATGTATGTATCGTTTGAGTAGGTGTGCAAATGATTAAAATTTCGGAGGAAAAAATACATTTTATTAAAAAATTTTGTCAATAAGAAGATGATATTTTTGCAAGTGGTAAATCTTCCACTGGCAGTTATACAATTGTATATTGTGGCGTAGGGTCAATTAAGTTGCTTATGATACTCGGCAAAAGTTTCTGCTATAAATGTTGCAACTGGTCAGCTAATTTAGTGGTATTTTAAAAAGGCTGCAATTAGTTTTTCAGTTATCCTTCGTTTCAGCACGATTTCAAACGTTTTTGGGCGATATTCACACAAATACATTCCTTAGAGGCTAAAAATACTATCACAAAGTGTCCAACTTGACACCATCGAAAAGATCGAAATATTTTCATTCAAACAAATTGTGAATGGAATTCATATAATTAATAGACGATATTTTATAATTAGATTTATAATAGACAATTATTATAAAACGCATATAATTTTCGTGTGTTTAAAACCTCTCCAAATTTTATATTATGATATAAAAAATGACCATATTTTATATGATCATGTTCATATTTTAACAACAGCTTCTAAATATATCACAGACTACTCCAGAAAAAATTCATACATACATCCGTTGATTAATTATAAACTTTTTAACCCAGACATATATTTGATTTGTTGAATGAACCTAGCAGTCAGCGCACCCTTCACGTCATCGAGGTGAGTTATAGGGTCATTGGTTCTACCACTTTTGCGTACGGGAAAGGAATAGGCTCATTTTGTTGAGGGAAGAGCAGGGTGTTGACGTTCAGCCTTCCTTGTGTCTTTTATTTTTTTCTTTGTGGAGAACATGTTTTGTGAATTGGAGTATAACGTTAATTGTATTTGTATTATGTATCTACCGAACACTTATTTTGCAGTGGCCAATATATAAATTGGTTTAATTGTGCTGAGATTGTTGAAATGAGGATTTAAATTGTGGCATGCAATTTTCATTATAATTTATACGAATGAAATTTATTTATTTTGTTATTTTACATAACTATCCTGCTTTAACTCCTCGATAACGTCTGGTGCATTTTCTAGCTTTTAATAAAGTAATATGTCTCTCTCTCTCTCCCCCCCTCTCTCCTTTTGTGTGGTGGGTGTGTATGTGTGTGTGTACAGTCTAAGCGTCAAACGACCATAAGATTCGGTACACAAATACTTTAAGACCCGACTAGGTACACCCTCGGCGTTATTTCTTTTAATTTCGGATTGGATGTTTAGTGATTTTATGTTTTAGCACGAATTACAACGATTTGGAGCGATATTTACACACAACGGTTCTTTCCGGCCGTGCAATTAGTTGCTCAAGTCCATTGGATGAGTCGGACGGTCTGGGTTTTCAACACATCGGTTCTTTAGCTATTATTAGAGTTTCCATCTTGACACCAATGGAAAGATCGAAAAATTATCTTTCACACGAACTTTCAACGGAATCCATAAAGTTAATAGACACATTTTAGTGAATTGAAAATTATATATATTCTTTTCGTGTCTTTAAAATTTTCCCGATTTTTTCATTCCGATATAAAATCATTGACTGCAATTCAAAGTTTATAATTTAATCCTAGCCCTTAGAATATCACAGACTGTTTCAAAGCAAAAAATGATTTCGTAGAACCAGTCGTTCATAAAATTATAAATTTTTCAAACCAGGGAAATCTCACAATTTTTGAATCAGTGTTGCGGTCACCATTGCTGTCCGGACCCAAAGAGTTAGTATCAGTTAGATTAATCCTCAAAGTCCGGGCCCTACCTCTCCAGACCACCAAAGCTGTTTATTAGCAATCGCATAAACCTTCAGGCGGTCGCGAAACTGATTCCGCATAATATCGTGATTTTTTTCGGGGTGGGGGGATGGGGTGGTGGAAGAGTTTTTGCGGATCAGATCCAATTTAAAGGTAGAGAGAAGGGGGTTGCTTTTGGGCGATGAAATCGTATTGCACCGGTTGTCACTGATTATATGCAGACGATTGTATGTTGTTATTTTTTTTAATATATATTTTTTAGATTATTAAATCTGATTTGTCACTCCCGGGTGGCGCCTGATACATTTTCTAGTAATTTAAATACATTTAAGTTCACTGAGAGTTCAAAAGATATTTTACGTATAATATTGAATTCATAGTGATTAAGCTGCTGCGAATAATTAGCTGTGAGTATTCTTGATGGGAGGTGTTGTTGTTGAGACCCTGACCGTCCGACCTACCAGAAAGGTGTAAGGTAACTGTTTGGACGGCCGGGAAGTGCCACCCAATTTAGACCGGAACCCAGTGGGGGAGGCATCCACAGGGATAAAAGCAACCTAATGATATGACTTTTGAAATGCCCCCTCCTCTCGATTGCCCCCACACCAGCTTTAAATTGGGCTAGAGTTTGGATTTAAAGACTATTCTTTTCGGCTTGAGCTAATGTGGACCGTGTACCATGTACTCGTGTATCAGATTGCATGCGCTTCGAACGATTATTTAGGGCGTATTATGCCCTCGCAACAAGTATTTTTTTTTGCTGTAAGCGGGCGGATCATAAAAGCGTTGTTGGGTTTTCTAGAATTTGCTGTAAGTTCTGCTGTAATTTTCATTGGAGGTTTGCATTTTAAGCCCCGGTCAACGTCGGGTACATTTTCCAGTCAAACTATATAAAAGATGAAATAACCATTATGTAAGATATATCTAAATTAGATGAAATATGTCTATATTGAAGAAAATACATCTTGTTTTAAATAAAATATAACTGCATTAGATAAAATGTATCTACATTATATAAAATAAATCTACAATAGAAAAAAGGAGATTTACATACGACAAATAGTCTTCTTAGAAAACATACTACGAATGTGTGGAGTTATCTTGCACATCCGCAAACTAAGAAATATATATATATATATATATATATATATATATATATATATATATATAGCCTGGCTTGGTAAAGTAATCTAATCACATTTCTCAAACTAATGCATCTATACACAAAAAAGCATACATCTAGATAAGTGCAACTTATTAGCATGCATGAAAGGAGATAATTTCTGAAAATACTTTTATATAAATTTCTTGGAAAGAAAAATGAGGTGTAATTTCATTCTTTGCTTTATTTATTTCTTGCTAAATTCCCTAGGGGATGTGCTTAAATCAACAAAAGTCTTTGAAACATTAAAGAAAAATATTTGAAATCAATAAATAAAGCAATACTATACGTTTTGACGTTGATAATTTGTGGTTACCTATGAAATATGGATCATGTTTTTAAATGTAGTTTAACACTTTATGCATTGTATAAATACTCAAAATATCCTTTATGCATCAGTTATAAGAAATATTTATTTTAAATCAGTGTATGAAAAAACGTTTTGGTAGGAATCCTGCTCGAAAAGCAGCTACCATGATCAGAGGGCTGGTGAAGTCCGTAGGGAAACCAATTTACCGATGCTGGTCGTTGAATAAGGTATGCAATTTTAAGACTATCTCTATCGGCAGGCGTTGTTACTATAAACATTGCCATTGCAACTTAGTGACACTTCACCAGAATCTGGTTTAAATTGAGGGCGGGCTGCGTGGTGTGATTGACCTTGCATATCATAGATATTAGATAATTATGTCACATAAGAAGTTTTATTAATCCCAGCCCAGTTTATCGGCTATTCCGGTCTGGAAAATTCTATCAATCACGAAACCGATCCATCAAAGATGTCGCTGCCCTTGCAGTGTAATTCCAATATTTTCTAGCTTGCCATATTGGCGGGTTTTGTGACTATAAAGATTTTAAAGGTAATGGTGTAGTTTTTCGAGAACACAACTATTTCCAGCAACATATTTTAATATTTTACACCATTTACGAATTTAACGAATTTCAAACTACTTACTGCTATGGACTGTATTACCGTCATTCTTTTGGAAGTTTTCATGGTTATCGCACAGAAGATACCATTTACTATTTCACATAGAAGAAACTATTATATGAAATTTATATGTATTAGTATTTTAACCATGCAATTCCAAAATTATGGCCTATGGGTATTGGCATCTGCAATCAGAGAGTCCTCCGAATATAGGGAATGCCCCTTATAGGCGGGTCTTGTGTCTATATTGTCTTTTCAGATTCGCGTGGCCAGAGCTAAATTGTAAATGGATTTTATGCTACCCGCATGGAAGAACTGAAATTGCCAGTTTCTATAGAAAATTGTCAGATCCCATTTGCAATAATTGTCGCCAATAGCAATTTCTTTGTTGCCATTGCAGATTCCCCTCCTCGGGGGCGGTCCACCTTAAAGGTGATGTGTGGATCTTAGCTCTGTAGTTCTGTTCCCGTTAACGGGGGGAAAATTAATCCGAGGAACACTGTTGTCGGCTGTCCATGATTCGGACCCTTGCAGGTGAAGTGTGGACGGACCGTGTCTATTCACGACCTGTGCCTAAACCCGTCGGCGTCTGGGGTCGATTTTGGCGGAACTATCTTCGGACGGTGAATGATTCTGCCGATCTCGCCCCCATGGCTATGTTCACTCTGGGTGGAAGATTAGATATTCTGCGCCTTCCATCCCCAATTGCGTAAACCCTCTGATAGTTGCACGTGAGGGCTGGTCTATCCTGCCACTGCAGATATCGGTTATTCCATACTGACGGGCGCATAATAAGCGCGAAACAGGTAAATTGATACAGGTATCAGCAATGGGAGTGTCTTCCCAATTTTGGGAAGACACTTCCCACCCTTATAGACGGGTTTTGCGCTTAGAAAATGATACCAGTTCGCGTTTTGGGATAATCCATATAAAACATTTCATAGCATCGTAGCAATACGGGCATTTGCATTTGAGTTTTCGTGCCCTTACATCCCAAGTATACTTATCTACACACATACACGCATACAAACATACTCACACTCATAGACAGTTAATTTTAAGAAAGTGCTAAAAATGCGTATAAAGACGGCAAAGCATTTTCCCCCTTAAAATCTAAATTTCGAAAATATTTCAGACAGCAATACTTTTTCAAGTAGTTTGAAAAAAATTTAAATTGCGTATAATATATACGTATTTTACTCTAGCAATCTGAAAAGAAATGAAAATTCCCCCCCTCATACTAATTTTACCAGGAATTGAAATATGCATATTAGAGAGCTTCGCGATATTATGCATACTTAAGTGAATAAGTGATTTTATCATGCTAAATTAATTAAAGGAGATTTAATTAAGATTAATTTATGGATGTATTTTCATTAAAATTTCTTCCTGACTAAATCTGAAGAGGAGCGCGGTTATTAATTATCAACTTTTTAAATCAGACTATTACTTTCCTTATATACATAATATATTGTATAAGGAAAGTATTGTGAAGGAGTCGAAAATTCGAATTCGTGTTTTCGACGGGAGAGCACGTTTCAAGAATACCTGAATACGAATCAAACGTTTTTGAAGTGGTGTCTGTGTATGTGTGTGTGCAAGTATGTGTGTGTGCAAGTATGTGTGTGTGTGTATGTGTGTGTGTGTGTGTGTGTCAGTGAGTCTGTGGAAACGATATCTCACGAACGAATGGAGCGATTCGAACGAAATGTATCACAAAAATTACAAACCGTGAATACTGGAAGTCTATTGCTTTTAAACGTAATCGAATGTTCAGAACCCCCCTGAATTTTCAAGTCAAATGTTGAAAAAATCATCGAAAAATCAAAACTTAGTTACGCAATAATCATTTCTAAATATCTCGCAGTAATCATCAACAAAGGTTACGCAAATAATCATTTCTTATGTATTTATTCCTTTGAAAACGACTAACATAAACTTTAGAGCGCTAGTATGAACCGTTCTCGAGATATTGTACATTTTTCAAATAAATGCATCAAAAAGTCACGTAAACTAAAAAAATTGTTGTGGGAAGCACATGACTTTCTTTACATAATGCAATGAATTTACTACTCTTACAGCAAAAAAATAGGTTATTCTTATGGTAGTATTATTTTTAAGATATTGAATTTTCGTCAATTATCAGTATCATTTCGTCAGTATTTTTAATCATTTGGCGAGATTTTCGTTAATTTGGCAACATTTAAAAATGTCGCCAAGTTGGCGATATTTCGCCAAATTCGTTGCCGAAATCTCGCCAAGCGTTATGGAAGGTGAAATAAGTTATTCTTATAGCAGATAAATGCCTATTGGTGTTCAAATACAAAAGTATTACTCAAAGTATCTTTTCTCATTGAACGAGTTAGATCCACGAAAATGATATCGCCAAATTTATCGCATGATATTAGATATGAAAAATGAACATGTTTCTCAAAAGTTAATATATTTTTTTAATTTATGGGATTTTTTGATAAATTTATTTGAAAAATGTGCAATATCTCGAGAACGGTTCATGCTAGTGTTCTAAAGTTTATGTCAATCGTTTTATAAGGAAATATTACATAAGAAATATCTATTTGCGTAACTATATTAAAGGTTTAGATTTTTTGATAATTTTTTCAAAATTTCACTCGAAAATTTAGGGGGTTCTGAACATTCAATTGCGTTTAAAAACAGCAAGTTTCCAGTATTCACGCATTGTGATTTTTGTACCAAATTTCAATCGAATCGCTTCATTCGTTCGTGAGATATCGTCTCCACAGATTCACTGACCACACACATACACGCACACACACACACACACACACACACACATACATCACCTCAAAAATGTTTGATTCGTGATCAGGGGTGCTTGAAATGTGCTCTCCTGTCGAAAACTCGAATTTGAATTTTCGACACCGCCACAACACTTCACTTTTACATTATATATATAAGGAAAGTAAAAACATATATTAACTATTGTGTATTATGTTCACTTTTCATATGTAATATCAGGCGATACATTTGGTGACATCATTCTCGTGTATAAAGCGACTTTCATTCATAAGAAAATATAGTTTGGCTAAAGCTTTTGTATTTGAACGCCAATAGCCATTTATACATTATAAGAATAACTTTTTTCTCCGTCCATAACACTTGTCGAGATTTTGGCGACGAATTTGGCAAAATGTCGCCAATTTGATAACTTTTTTTGAATGTTGCCAAATTAACGACAATTTCTCCAAATTAATGAAAATGACGCTAAATTAATGCAAATTACGAGTAATTCACGAAAATTCAATATCTTGGAAAGAATATATAATTATCTACTATAAGAATAATATATTTTTCCGTCAGTAACGTTCGGCAAAAGTTTGGTAACGAATTTGTCAGAATATCTCCAACTTGCTGATTATTTAAATGTTGCCAAATTGACGAAAATGTCAACAAATTGTTAAAAATTCGTCAAATTGATGAAACTGACGTTAAATCAATGAAATAACGACTAATTGAATTCAATATCTTGGAAAGAACGGAAGAGTAGATTATATGAATAACCAATTTCTCCGTCCGTCCGTAACGTTTGGCCAGAATTTTAGCACGATTTCGCCAACTTGGCGACTGTTTTAAATGTTCCCAAATTGATAAAAATGACGCCAAATGGGAAGTAATGTTTCGCAAATTTTGATTTTTTTCATATGACGGGTGTATCTTCTATTATATAAGAAACGTTTTTATTTCCGTTAATCTGTAACACTTGCTGATACATTTTGCGAACTTGGCTAATAATCTAGCGACGTATCACAAATTTGGCGGTATTTAACATCAGATTGATGAAAATATAGTCAAAATTGCAAAAATGATGATAAATTAATGAAAATGGCACCTAATTGATGAATTAATGATTCAAATATTTTAATATATGAACTATGTCGCTTATTGAGGATGTTATCAAACTTTTATATAGAGTTAGCGAAATATAAGTTGATTCGGTACTCGAAATAGTTTCACATGTTACAAAGTTAAGAGTTACAAAGATATGTTATCATCCGGAAAATCGGCAAATGTACAATTCAAGAATAGAAACACAGTACCGTGGATCGTATACATTTTTTTTACTGTAAAAGGAATAAATTCATTGCATTATATAAGGACTGTCATATGCTGCCCTACTCAGATTTTTACTTTCCTTATATACATAATGTATAAGGAAAGTATTGTGACGGGGGGTCGAAAATTCGAATTCGAGTTTTCGACGGGAGAGCACAAGCATCCCTGATCACGAATCAAACATTTTTGAAGTGATGTCTGTGTGTGTGTGTGTGTGTGTGCGCGGGCTAAAGTATGTGTATGTGTGTGAAAGTATATGTGTGTGTGTGTGTGAAAGTATGTGTGTGTGTGTCAGTGAGTCTGTGGAGAAGATAACTGACGAGCGAATAGACCGATTCGAACAAAATTTGGTACAAACATCTCAATCCGTAAGCACTGGAAGCCTAATGTTTTTATACGCAATCGAATGTTCAAAACCCCCCCTAAATTTTCGAGTGAAATTTTGAAAAAATCGTCAAAATATCAAAACCGTTAATAAAGTTACGGAAATAGACATTTCTTATGTAAATTTTCATTAGAAAACAATTTACATAAAGTTTAGAACGCTGACATGAACCGTTCTCGAGATAGTGCATATTTTCCAAAAAAATTATCCAAAAAGTCATATAAAATAAAAAAAAATTCCTATTGATAAACATGTTCACTTTTCATATGTAATACCATGCGATAAATTGGGGGACATCATTCTCGTGGATCTAGCTCATTCCATTCATGAAAAAGGTACTTTGAGTAATACTTTTGTATTTGAACGCCCATAGTCATTTATCTGCTCTAAGAATAACTTATTTCTTCATCCATAACGCTTGACGAGGTTTAGGCGACGGATTTGGTGGAATCTCGCCAACTTGGCGACTTTTTTAAATGTTGCTAAATTAACGAAAAACTCGCCAAATGGATAAAAATGGCGCTAAATCAATGCGACTCATTGATGATGACGACATGGAAAATGACGACTCATTGATGAAAATTCAATATCTTGGAAAGAATATAAATAACTACTATAAAAATAACTTATTTTTTTACTGTAAAAGTAGTAAATTTATTGCATTATATAAAGAAAGTCATGTGTTGCCCACATCAGATTTATATATATATATTTTTTGTGGCGAAAACATATTTTCTGGTTCAAAATTTCAAAACAGTTTTGACAAAGGGAATAGTTTTAAATTAGTGAATTATTGAAAGTGAAAAAATTTTGTTTGAATTAGTGAAGTATTGAAAGTGAAAGAAATGTTGTTTACTTTAGTGAATTATTATAAGTGAAGAAATATTTAGCTCAAATTGATGAATTATAAAAATTTTGATTAAGTGAATTAACGATATTCTACTGGAGTTGGAACTATGTACCGTATAACAGTTGTTATGTTTAACAGTTAATACGCATGTCTTATTATGTGGCATTATATAAATTATGGTAATAAGCTCGAAAGTAAACCCAGAAAACCTTCGCACAGAATAAAACTAAAATTCTGAAATGAGGCAAACCTTCGGCAAGGATGGATCATCAAGAATGGTTCTCTGGTAGATAAATTGTGTTGTGACCTGAAGGGCTTCTGGAATTGAACCGGGTATGATATGTAGGATTTCGAATCAGACTTTTTATGAACTATCGGTCTTAAAAGTCTTTTAACGATCCTGAAGTTTTAAATAGTATTTTAAAATTTACGAATTTGTTGTATCAGAATTAGTCATCCAAGCAATAAAACGTTTACTTAAATAATAAGGAAACAATAGCAACAACCCAAGTAAAATCTTCGCGAAAGACATTCTTGGATATGCATAACTATGCTGACAACAATTATTAGTAAGATGTGCCGACAGCAATTAGTAGTAAGATATGCCGAGTTATCGAGGTTTTAGTGGAGTAGGAACTATAGGTAGAACTGCAGGAAATACCATGTAGTAGAACTGCAAGAAATACCATATAACACTTGCTATGCTTAACGTTAATAAGCATTTTAAATGGTTAGTTATATGTTACGCTATACGCTATTGATCAAAATGATTATGATAAAGAATTTGTAGATGATCAAAAATGCAATTTTGTTCATCTATATGATCAAAATTGTGTTTTAACTAATCACTAATATAAAATGCTACTTCCTTGTTGGTATTGAGTATATAAAAATAAAAATCTAATGTGTAATTAAAAATTATTAGAATAGCCATTTTTAAAGCAGAAAACAACGGCAAATTCTTAACGCCTCATTTGAAATTTAATACGTGTATACTTCTTTGGATAAAGTTTTTCTTTTAATATTTGTTTTGGTATTTCTCTGGAAGATTCATCTTTATTGTGGCTTTCTGAGTTGTGACATTGCTTTTATTCTAAGCCCGACATAGAATATTTTATTGCATAGTAATGTGAGTCTTCTTCAGAGACTCCATCGGGAATAAACATGAGGAATCAATATTGCATTATAGGGATAATTTTTCGATAGAAAAGGGATAAGAAAGGGTAGTGACGAGTGTGGGCTAAAATAATACCATTTATGATGAATAGTTGTAGGGTGCTCTTGATGCATAGAAAGAAGGGTAATAGTTTGAGTAATTCAATAGATAAAACATCGTCTGAAGACCGTCTAATTGTGAGATCGGGGAATCTAATCTTCCTTGATAAATGTGAATTATTGTAAATGGTTCCGGAACAATTGAACTTTTAAGAGTTTAAGAAATGAGCAAGTAATGTCTGTATTGACACCGAAATGGAAAATTCACAACACACTATAATGTACATCAAAATTAGTTTCAACTCACGAGAAGATATGAAGACCAAGGTCAATAAAGCACAGGAATGAGGAGGTTAAGCTAAGAACGTTCTTTCCAACGAGCTTTGAATCAAATCGGATGGGTAATTCCTTCATATAAAATTTGAAAATACATTGAAATATATATATTTGATTGGATTTTACTTTTGCTAGCTGCGGTGCCCACAGCTAGAGGTCGCTATATATAGCAATCAGTTTTAAAGCAAACAGTTTTTATAATGAAGTAAATAACAGATAAAAAAAATAAACGTGCTTGCTTCGCGGGCGCAGAAGATGCAAAGCAACAAAAGAGCAAGCAATCGGGGAATTTTGAGCTCAGCTTGATCAAATAGGTCTGTTGCAAAGTCAAAATAAAATTTCTTATCACAAATCTGTATGCACACAAGGTAATCATGTAGGACCAAGCGGTATGACAAACGGGCAATAACTAGCCTATATATGAGACAATAGAAATTTGTTTGGGGGATACTTAAGGACAGTTTAAGCCCAAGAGTCAAGCTACGCAAGATTGGTGTTTCTCAAAGAAATATTAATTTTGACGGAAAATCGTAAAAAAAAATTATTCGAGCAAGAAATCAGAAGACATCTTTTAGCGAATACCCACGAAGTGTAAATATGTAACTTTCAGTTGCATATTTGCAACAATGCAACATTTAAAATCTAACGATAACAATTCTTTACGATAACGAAAATCTCAACCATAGCTTTAGTATTAGAGCTCTGAATAATAGATTTATATTTAATTGTTTAAATAATTCAAACAGTACTTCTTTTAAAGTGGTAACATGGTTTGCAACAATGAAAAGTTATATTTTGAAGGTAAATGGTGCAAAAAGTAAAATTGTAACTTTAAACTTGTATAAAAACTTTAAAACTCCATATGAAATATCTAAGGCCTTTTTCAATATTTTGGCACATGGGGGAGGGAATTGAAAATGATTGAAATATATTTGGCTGTAATTTCAAAAAATGAAGATACTATTACGAAAATTGTATTAGAAGACAGATTTTTCAGTTGGGTATATATTTTGCTCTTTTAAGACGTTTTTATCTGAATTACAAACTCTGTAACAAAGAAACTATCGATTTGTTTTAAATATTCGACAGCTAAGTAACAGAATTTAAAGTCTTAACTTTAGAAAAAAAAATAGAGATAGCAGCACTAATATTGAAGTGTCATTTAGATTTTTAAAATGAGTCCCTTTGTCTCCCTTTTCTCGAGTTAGAATTTGTTCGACAAAAAGATTTGTAGAAGTAAAATAAAATTTTAATTTTATTTAAGTCCTACTTTTCAGCTGCCTTCGAAACACCTATGGGTTTGCGGGGGAGGGGGGTTCATATCCTCAATGGTGGGTGGTAGGTTTAAACTCGGAACCTTGAGATTGCTGACCCCGTACTATGCCTTTAGGCTCAAAGTTCTTCGAACCTGAATAAATAATCCGGGATGTCTTTCATAACAGTGAGTGACGTAATGCAGCCCCACCACACACTCCCTTTCCTGGTGGGAACGTAGATATGATATCTACGGGTGAGAAACTAGGTCGAATTTCAATGAGGAGAGGGACAGACGGAAACCCCTCACCGTGTCCCCAAGCTGAAACTCCGTTGTGAGCTGAATAGCCGGGAGGCGTTGTTGTTGTTGAGACCCAGACCGTCCGACCTACCAGAAAGGTGTGAGGTAACTGTTTGGACGGCCGTGAAGTGCCATCCAATTTAGACCGGAACCCAGTGGGGGAGGCATCCACAGGGACCGTACCCTCCTTCCCCTACCACAAATCTCTTGGAAGGACTTACGGACCAACATGTTTAACGTGATCGTACTTCGCATGAACACGGCGGCAGTTGTGGCAGCGTGCAAATCGAACGCAAACCACCGGATTACCGCTCCCGAAAAGTGCCAACAACACGCGGTGTTCCCAAGTGGTCACCTACCCAAGTATTAACCGCGCCCGATGCTGCTTGACTTCGGTGATCTAACGAGAACCGGTGTTATCAGCACGGTAGGGCCGTTGGCATTAGCCGGGAGGCGTGTCGTACCTCCTCGTGCGACTGTGTCACGTCAGTCGTAGTCAACCAGGAGAAGAGAGGATAAAGTGTGTGTCATCTGTAGTGTTGCCATCTAGGGAGAGAGGTGAAATCGTTGGAGAGAGACAAGGTTGCGTGCTCGTATGTTCAAAGTCACCAACTGCGGAGGGGGGGGGGGCGCAAATTCCCAATGGAAGGGGATATGTTCGAACTCGGAACCTTTAGATTACTGGTCCCGTACTATGCCGATAGACCCAAAAGATTCTTCGAACCCGAAGGAATAATTCTGGTTATCTTTTGTAGCAAATAATGACGCAATGCAGCCCCGCCACAAGTTTCATTTAAAATAATATTAAAGATCACATTGAGAAATATGATACGTTTTTCAAGATGAACTCTATTTTTACCCGTTTATCAGGGCTTTTCCGAAAATATTTAAAAAAGTATATAATTTTTTGAATTTTCGAAAATTTCCTGCAATTCCTTGGATCACATACTACATTTTAAAAAAACGCTACGAAGTGTTAGGCTAATAATTGGCTTTGGAATAAAGGGGGCATATATATTAACAAATAGTTTGAATTTTAAGCTTTTAATAGTATTGAATATATTGTTGCATCGGAAATTTAAAGATTCGCACGATTGTAAGTTTTGACATGAATATAGGGGGTGATATCTTTGTATTCTACTACTTTCAATTTCTCTATTTCTGAATTTTTTTAATATAAATGCAAGTTTTATTTTCGACAGACAACAAAAAAATTTAGTAGTAGAAAAGTTCCGGTTGCCTAGCATCACAACTGGAGTCGTTTTCCTTGCTACGGGATTCAAGAGGAATACGTTCTCGGAAGTCGTGACATACCAACATGATTTATTTTATTTTTGTTCTAAACATGCGTATTGTTAAAGCGATTGTTAGTATTAAAAAATTTGCTCCGAGTTCCGGTGTAATTTTATTCAGAGTTTTGCATTTTAAATCCTGGGCAGCGTTCCAATTTTCGTTCTAGTATTCTATAATTGTTTGCCATATTTTTACTGTTCTGATGTGTAAAATAAACCGTTATTTTTCACTACTTACGTTACCACTACTTAACTTCTGAAAATATTTTTAAAAGAATAATTTCAAGTTCGAAAAAATGTTTGTTTAAGAAAAATGTTCTTTCTTACACATTTCTTCTTTTACTTGGGTTTTGTTGTCTTCTATGTGCAATGCATAATATTGAATTTATAAAAAGGCTCATATCAGTTTCCCAGGAAAGATATTCCAAACTTTTTTAGGTAGAATTTCCTTTAAAAATAGATTCACCACAGCCGCAGTTTTCTTATACAAGAGTTTGTTACAAACGGATTTTTATAACTCTACATCTATACATCTACAACACTACTGCTCTTACTATGAATTTAGTACATTATAAATGAAAAAGTAGTTATATCACAGGTTCACTATAACGAGTTTCTACTGTATTTCTGTTTTGGTTTTGATTTATTTCTGAAGCGAATGAACACATTCCAATACGAAATAAAATATTTAAAAGTTGGTTGTAATTTATGATGCGTTTGCGAGGGAATCATCGATTTAAGATGAAAAATAACTTGGGACGTTTTTACAGTCATAGCATGATAAACATACTTCAGGGATTTCAGAAATAATTTATTTTGGAAGACCATATATATTTTAAAATCCATGATAGTGTTGTCTTTTGGTTTGCCTGTCTTCGGGATTTCAGACATTTTGCTTTTAAGTTGTCATTCTCAGTGGACAGTTTCATATGCGTTTTGTCAAAATGTAACTGAGAAATATATACTTTTCCCAGTTCCATTTTGACTTTTATTTTTTTTTATAAAACAGATTCATTATCTTGAAAAAGGATGTAAACATTCCGATAGTTTGACCAATATATGTACAGCCGCGGAAAAAAAAACGGCCCACCCTCTGTTAATCGAGCATCGTTCATCGTATAGAAAATTGAATGATACCATTCGATTAGGAATAACATCCTCTACAAATTAATGTGCGTAAAATTTGCATAAGGAGCCGTCTTCATATCTAAACGCGCATAAATTTTGACATTTTCAATGGCAACACCTAATTTTGACGTCACCCACAAGTTCTAGACCCCCAAATTAGTCCAAATTCAAATTTTCACGATGTTTCTATCTTGATATCCGAAGATATTCAATATTCTGGAATGTGCAATTTTCGGGGTCCAGCTCCATATTGAAAACCGCAATTTGAAAGGCGATGTTTCGTTGATTGACCACAGCACTGTAGTAAATTATTGAACTATCCTCTTGACATTCAGCATTATGACTTACCTCACAGCCAAAGGGTCGCAGGTTTGATTCCTGCGTGAGAGGGTGAGCATTTTCATGGCCGTGTGTGGTGTTGTCTTGTGTGTGTGTGTGTGTGTTACTAAGGCAGTGGACCTATAATGGGTGGGATTATGTGAGCCTCAAATAAAGCACGATTATTAGAGGTAAAAAGTCGTATTGGGTACGCTGCTAAAAACTAATGGGGCATTCGTGCCAGGGTCAATAAAAGGAAGAAGTAATAAAGAAGAATGAAATGAAATTTTCAAATGTCATTTTATAATGCTGTTTCAAAATCAATTTATGAGACTAACAAATATCTGCAGATGACGCGATAAAATAACTGCGTTGGAACTTGGTGACGAATTTAAAAGTATCAATCCGTCATTATCGATCACCGTTTGAAGTCACGTTGGTGTTTAGTATCACATGATTTTATAATTCGTTATCGTTTTATATAGATACTTTTTATTATAAATTATTACATTTTGTGAGCGATTTAAACTAGTAGATCGGAAATTATTAATCGGCAGTTACATAAGCAGATCCCATTTTTAACAATACAAGTTTGCACCCTTCAATACAGTAGCAGAATTACGCTAAATTGGTTGCATCTATACAACACTGTTTATAAAAAGTTTTTATTAAAACTGGGTAAAAATAAATGCCCGTTTTCTTAAATAAAGATTAACTTACAATTAATATAACTTTTTCAAGTTAGTCATTTTTTAAACTAATATACGATCCCTAAAGTTATCGTGATGCTGAATATTTAAACATTTCGAAAGAACTAGTGGGAGGAAACACCTGGAATTTTATATAAGCATCTAAAAACTCGTTGTGAATTGATTTTTATTAAAACGTGTCCAGGTTTGTATTCATATTTTTTCGATTATTGATTTCGTAATTAATATATCATACAAACAATTTATTCCGTAAAAATAAAAATCACGTAAATGTGTTTGGGTTGTTTAGTAGTAACGTCATACAAATAATCAGAGTGAGCAGATAATTATTACAGAAGGTATGAATGGAAGTCTTGGAAACTAATTTAACATTGGGAACTCAAAACTTTACATACTCACAACTCAGAAACGCTTCACCCAAATGACTTGAAATTTGGTATCACAGGTTGAATTTTGCTCTAGTTTCGAACTACGTTGTCAAACTTGGGTGTTGCCATTTAAATTTCAAAGTTTGTGCACGTTTAGATATGAAGACGGCCCCTTATGCAAATTTTACGCACATTAATTTGTAGAGGATGTTATTCTTAATCGAATAGTATCATTCAATTTTCTCTACGATGAACGATGCTCAATTAACAGAGGGTGGGGAATTTTTTTTTCGCGGTTGTACATCAAAAATTGTAAATAGAATTTAACTGGAACGTTTGATTTAAAAGTATATATTTAAAAAAAATTAATTGGCCATCAGTCTGTATGTATATAATAAGAACGAACTGTATTAGTTGAAGAGTTCAAAAATATTTGTTTACAGATAACAGCAAATCCAGTACAACTGAAAAATATTAAACTCAGTTGCTCTTCCCCCGAGCTTAAATTATGATAAGACAATTTTTACTATTTCACTAAATCGCACATTTATTTTGGCAACAAGGTATTTAATTAAACAATTTGCGGCATTGAAAACATCGCGACAGAACAAAAGGTAAGACTGAATGGCGACAAGGAAGTCGTAAAATTTATGCGATATTTATGGGATAATAAATCCAATGTTTAAGATACATAACCTAAGGCAGAATACAGACCGGCGGCGTAGAGAACCGGACGAGCTATACGTCGCAGTGTGGAAGGCGATTGCCTATCTAATAAAGATGACAGAAACGAACATATAAGTAAACTACGACCACAGTGAAATCAAGGGAATATCACATGGACCGCTATATGGCAAGGTATGTGCCGACTTCTATATAACCGATCAGTCAAATCATCACAATGAGATATTTGTTGGTGTTCCGAAGAGTGCTGGTTTCACATTCAATAAATATGATAGATATATAAGTAAAATAAACTCCCCGATAACATTAGGCATAACGATAAGTATAAATGCAAATTGTTGTAACAGGATTTAATACCCTCCAATGGACATCCAGGTCCCAAGACCTATTACCAACAGAACACGTCTAGAATATGATGGGACGGCAATTGCTGCCTTCTTGACATTGACTAGTTGAAAAATTTGCTCCAGAATCTTCCTCCGCAAAGGGATATAAGCAACTGAATTTACTTTATGTCGGACCGAATTTCGGATTGTATAGCTGACATGAGAGGATTTACCACTTGCAAAAATGCCATCCTATTGTTTTCCACTTTTGGATAAAAACATTTTGTACTCCCAAATTCTAATTATCCTTAAACGGTACATACATGCCGAGTTTCCCGGCTGCGACTTAATTTCTTATGAGTGCATATATTTTTTTTGCAGCATATTATATACTATAGTTATTTCACCATGATGTTTAGCAATATACTTTTATCACGATTTATATATTACGTTTTTCTAATTTTTTGCAGGATACTATATTTAAAAGAAAAAAGTTGACTTTTGCAACCTAATATTTAATTTAAGAAGTAGTACTTTCCTTTAGCAAAACATTAAAAGGAGAAATGTTTCAAAGTACATTAGTTACTTTAGTAAAAAATGCTACATGCTTGATTAAAAACCTTAATGAAACTTACCCACTTTTTACATTTGTGAGAAAAGCAGCATTTTGAAAATAAATGTATTCCCTGTTATAAAAAATATTAATTTGTAGAAGACCAATATGTGATGATAAAAATTTGTTTTTTAAGCAAAAAACACACATATATATATACCCTAATAGCAATCCACTATTGGCCCAATTTTGGCTTTACATATTGGGATAATATTAAATGCTATATATATATATAATATAATGGAAGTTAGAAAGTTAGGTTTTTCGTGTTACAGCTTTTCACTTTTCTTTCATTGGACATTCAAACCTTTTTATTATATATATATATATAATATTCGTATATATATGTATATATATATATATATATATATATATATATATACGAAATTTAGTGGCATCTAACAAAAAAAAGAAAGAGCAATTGTGTCCTTAACTTTTATTGTAATTATTTTGTGTATACATGTAAATATTGGTAAAAATGTCCCAAAACATCTTTTCGTAACAAATTTTATTTGATATCTGTACGTATATCTGGTCACAATTGCACTTTCATTTATTTTTAAGTTTTAAATCATAAGACATAACATACGACATTCCTTTATTTTAGTTACAAAATTATCACTTTAATGAGAAGAAATCATTAGCACATTATAACTTACTGTAATTATATCCATTATATCGCCTCTTATTCAGCCGAAGAGGCGACATGTGCAATGAGAAGTTCTTTCCCCGGCCATAATTGACTATCAGTACCAGCTTGCTTGTAAATGAAATTGATGGATGCCTACAGCACAATAGAGATTGGAAACAAATCACTCCAGAATTGCTACTGAAATCCATTAGTTTAAAAGGGACAGATATGCGTGATGAAACGCTGGTTTTCGTTGCATGGGAGATTTGTTGCTGTCAATATTTCTTAATATTGATTGCTTAAACGTAAAATAAATTTTAAAATACCGCCTTTTAACCTCGTCATTTTTTTAAAACTCTCTTAACTTATAATGGATCGGAGGTGTTTTCAACAGCATTTTCTTTTATAGGAAAATGATCACAGTGGTACATTGTTGATTATTAGGCATTGGTGATTGTGCTTCGACCACTCTACCCTGGCAGACGTTTGGATACAGTCATAGTCACTATTAACAATAGTCACCAATTTTGCTGAAACAGGCCAATAGTACCGAAAATAGCAAAATATAGGGTCCAGATTATGAACTTTGTCCTTTCCAATTCATGACCGGTCCAGAAAAAGTAAATAAAATTTAAAGAAAAATTGGCTAATATCTTTTGGATAAAAACTTGCATTCTTCACCGATTCCTTATGGGAATGAAATTGGGTTTATATAAAATGTTAAAAAAAATCTGATGTGGGCAACACATGACTTTCCTTATATAACCCTATGGATTTGCTACTTTTACAGTAAAAAAAATGATTATTCTTATAGTAGATACTTATATTCTTTCCAAGATATTGAGTTTTCATCAATTAGTCGTCATTTTCATTGAGTTAGCGCCAATTTTATCCATTTGGCGAGCCTTTCGGTAACATGGCAACATTTACAAAAGTCGCTAAGTTGGCGACATTCCGTCAAATTCGTAGCCAAAAGCTCGCCAAGCGATATGGACGGAGAAATAACTTATCCTTGTAACAGATAAATGACTATTGGGGTTCAAATACAAAAGTATTATTCAAAGTATCTTATCGCATGAATGGAACGTGTTAGATTCATGAGAATGTCATCGAATTTATGGCATGATATTACATATGAAAAGTAAGCATATTTTTTGACAGTTAATATTTTTTTTTATTTATGGGATTTTTTGATAATTTTTTTTAAATGTTCAATGTCTCGAGAACGGTTCATGCTAGCGTTCTAAAGTTTATGTTAATCGCTTTCCAAGGATAAATTACATAAGAAATGTATATTTGCGTAACTTTATTAAAGGTTTTGATTTTTGAAGATTTTTTCAAAATTTCACTCGAAAATGTACGGTAGTTCTGAACATTAGATTATGTTTCAAAACAATAGGCTTCTAGTATTTACGGATTGTGATTTTTGTACCAAATTTCATTCGAATCGCTTCATTCGTTCGTCAGATATCCTCTCCACAGACTCACTGACACACACAGACACAGACATCACCTCAAAAATGTTTGATTTGTGATCAGGGATGCTTGAAACATGCTCTCCCGTCGAAAACTCGAATTCGAATTTTCGACCCCGTCACAATACTTTCCTTATACATTATGTGTATAAGCAAATTAAAAAGTACAAAATTTTCATAATTAGAACAGAAAAATATTCTTCATTACTTTAATTTCAGAAATCTATCTACTGATTACAAAACCTGACGAGGCAGAAAAAGTGGGTTACATATATTTTTTTCACCTGTCACTGACAAATTAGTTAAAAAATTGTAAACACAATCTTCTTTGAAGTTTTTGTATTTTATAATGAATTTTAACAACAATGAAACTTAGCTACACGATTAAAACGTTTCCGATCATGCTAGCATGTATGTAAGTAGTATATATATATATATATATATATTACATACATATATATATATATGAGAGGCATTAATTACTCAGTTTACAGTGGATAATTAATTATTAAGCCATCGCAGGCCGCAGATTAGAGCTGCAGGTGTGTGGCTATGCATGACATATGGAATTTTATGCTACTCAAATGCTTCTAAATGAGTGGTAATATTAAAATAATTTAATGCTTAGTATTAGTTTTGTGTGCATTTTAAAATTGCAATGCAATCAAATTTTCTCTCTTATTATTTTCCTTTGCTTAAAATTAAAATTTATATACATAGCTGATATTTTACTAAATAAATATACGAAAACAATGTTTTTCCCTTTTTGCTTGTTCTGCCAGTGCTTCTGTATGATAAACAAATTAATTTGCAATTTTTAATAAGGTTGGTAAAACTAATTGTAAATATCCAAAATGGTGATAAACTCCCTTTAAACGTTTTCTTACAGTAATGATGGAACATTTAAACAGTGTTTGCCTCAAACACCTAAGATCTCTTACTACTAGAAGAATTAAAATAAATTAGAAGCATGAAATGAAATATAATCAAAACATTTTCTGAAGGATTTCACCAAGTTCCAAAACACTCCTTCAGTGTTTCAAAAGGGTTCCTTTAATAAGAAGAAATTATTAGCACATACATCACTTTTCATATTATCAATGTATGTAGGTAAATATATTTCAATATACTTCATTCATTATACATCGAACTACCTCCACTCCATTATTTGGAAGATATGAGATATGTAGAATTCAATGACTCCCTCCAGCAGTAACATTTTAATATATGCTTGTCTTGCATTTTGCTTTACACCACATATCTAAATTAAAAAAACAAAAAAAAAAGTAGTTGCTCAAGTCCGTTGAAGCCGAAACAGTTTTTCACGAATAACAACTTTTTTTGTGGGTGGATTGTTTGTTCTCTAGAAGTTTTTGAAACAGATTAAAATATAAGAAATATCGGAATTAGAACCATCTTTTCAAACTAGTTCATAATATTAAAATACTTTCCTTATACATTATGTATATAAGGAAAGGAATATCGGAGTTATAACTACTATATATAGAAAAATAAAAACCTGATCCAAAATTCAATTCTTTATTGGGCTTTCAAAGAGCTACTAATTGCTCCTTATAGTTGATAGTTAGCACTTTTGGATTTCGAGATATAAGAATTAAAATCTTGAAAATGAAACATTTCTAATCTTATTTAATTTGACAAGACATATATATATATATGTATATATATATATATATATATATATATATATATATATATATATATATATATATATATATATATATATATATATATATATATATATATATATATTCACATATTCCTAAATAGAACTATATTTCCTACAAAATAAGTAAAGTTGTTTTTATATTTATCAGTTAGGTTTGGAGATATAAGTATTCAACCTGTTTACATTTTTCTTAGCTCTTCGATTTCTTTCAGAGATACCACAGCCAGATATGTTACCCACAACAAAAGAGAAACGCAAAACTAAATAAATAAAAAGTTTATATTATTCGATTTATTTAAGTTGTAATCATGTTACGAATATAAAAACACAAATAAGCTACTGTATGAGATTATCCAATTACAGTACTAAAAAAAACATTTCAGTCTTTCTTCTAAATATCTTCGTAACTCATTTTGAACGAACATTGGCATACTGAATAGACTATTTCCTCATTTTAGTACTACAGGGAGGCATCCATGATCATCAGTGTTAATGAAAACTGTATAGTTATAGTTTTTGATGGTTTCTTGACTATATAAAGGAGGTTCTGAGAAAATTGCTTGCAGATTGATAGAAGCCGTGTGCTTAGCAATGATAGATATCTACAGTGAAAGATCTGATTACTTTTCGAATAAAATATTGTTTAAATTGTGATTTCCTCTCCATAATATTGTTAATAATCTTTATGAAAAACTTAAATTTCGTTTAACTAACTTTGAAAGAACACAGGTATAGAGAAGGAGCCATTCTGTCTGAATTTTTATCTTCAAATGTCTTCTTCGGATCCCATCCAATATCTATTTATTTTCTGAATAACATTTATAAAATGTAAAATGTCTTAAAATTGTACCTTGCATGGTCCACTTCCAGGATAAGAGCAATTTCGTTCCAGTAGCACAAAGGCAGAGCGTCTGCTGACCAGTTCGGAGATCGAGGGTTCGATTCCCGGTTCGACCAGCAAGGATCTTTACAATGGCGCCCGAACAAATCAACCCTGTAGGTTAGTGCAAAGATGTTGAAGGTCTGAAAGTGACTCTAGAATGACTGTCACGAATTCAGCATACTCTGGGAGATGGAGCGCCGATTTCAAGTTAGGAGGATGACGGCCACATAGGATACTAACCTGGGTAAAAGTAGTAGTACCGGGAGGCTAACCTGAGCTAGAAATAATAGGAGGTGGTCAGTCAGAATGTCAGTTGCACGCAAATCTTGCATTAGAAGTTGAAGAGTGCATAGTCGACTTCGACGATAAGAGCTTGCAATTTCGTACCAATAACTCCAAGGTAGAGCGTCGGCTGGGCAGTTCGGAGATGTAGGGTTCGATTACCGGTTGGGGTAGTAAGGATCTTTACAACCTATTATACAATTTTGCGTTATTTGAAAATAATCTATCTTTTCACGCCAAAAATATACTCAATAACAAAACATCGACGCACCAAGGAGTTGCACCGGTTCTCGTTAGATCACCGAAGTCAAGCAGCATCGGGCGCGGTTAGTACTTGGTGGGTGACCACCTCGGAACACCGCGTGCTGTTGGCCATCTCGGGTGCGGTATCCCCGTGGTTTGCGCGCTAGATTTGCATGCTTCCACAAATGCCGCCGTGTTCATGCGGAGTACGATCACGTGAAACATGTGGGTCCGTAAGTCCTTCCGAGAGGTTGGTGGTAGGGGAAGGAGGGTACGGTCCCTGTGGATGCCTCCCCCACTGGGTTCCGGTCTAAATTGGGTGGCACTTTCCGGCCGTCCATACAGTTACCTTACACCTTTCTGGTAGGTCGGACGGTCTGGGTCTCAACACTCAACACCAAGGAGTTGGCTTTCTGGTAGGTCGGACGGTCTGGGTCATCAACATCAACACCAAGGAGTTGGGGCGCGGTAGCCCATTGGTTAGCGGCTTGGAGTTGCACTCGGTAGGCCCGGGTTCGATTCCAGCCACTGCCAAAACTGCCGCCGTGTTCACGCGGAGTACGATCACGTTAAACATGTGGGTCCGTAAGTCCTTCCGAGATGTTGGTGATAGGGGAAGGAGGGTACGGTCCCTGTGGATGCCTCCCCCACTGGGTTCCGGTCTAAATTGGATGGCACTTCCCGGCCGTCCAAACAGTTACCTTACACCTTTCTGGTAGGTCGGATGGTCTGGGTCTCAGCAACAACAGCACCAAGGAGTTGTCCAATTGTAATGAAATTTTGTATGCAACGACATTTTGAGCGAAAATGCAGATGAATAAAATTTGGTGTCCAATGAATAAATAGTGGGAGCTCCGGCGCATCGGAACTGCGCATTCAGCAGGTGTATATCTGCAGGTGGGAATGGACTGGGGTGCAATCTCCTTTGATAGCCGGACCCCTTTGGTAATCGTATCTGACCCACTGACAGCACAGTTGTACGTAGACAACATTCTACGACCGGTTGTGTTACCGTTCCTTTTGCGGCACCCCGGACTTACTTTTCAACAAGATAATGCATTTCCTGGCCATCCAAACAGTTACCTTACACCTTTCTGGTAGGTCGGACGGTCTGGATCTCAACAACAACAAGATAATGCCCGGCCGCACACGGCTCGTATTGCTATGAATTGTCTTCAAGTTTGCCCAACACTTCCTGGCCACCTAGGTATCCTCATCCCATAGAGCACATTAGGGACGTTATGGGAAGGCGATTGCAACCATCCCGGAATGTTGACGATTTAGTACGACAGTTGGAGACAATTTGGCAAGACCTTACGCAGGACACCATCCGTGAACTTTATCAGTCTATGCAACGCCGGGTGACTTCTTGCATCCAGGCCAGAGGTGGACCAACGCCTTATTGACTTCCTCCCTTTGTATACGGCCAAGCTCTAAATCATTAAATTGTTCTGAAACTTTAATCGTTTCTTTTCTATGTATGTTCTTCACATCCACCAATTTTTATCACAATCGGACAACTCCTTCTTGGTGGGTCTTATAGAGTGTATTATTCTTATATTTATTCCGTACATACATGCAAACCGTCGTGTGTTTTCGTAACTCACTTCTGTCGAAAGAGCTTTAGTAGAGATTTGTAGAATGGGCCATTTTTTTCCCTATCGGGTGATATTGAGTCCGCTATAGTCATTCACGACTATTGTCTCTTAATTAAATTATACGGACGGTTTTCTACATAAAGGAAGCTCCCAACCTGTTGCTTGAAGATTGTCAGGGATAGACATTGTTAATGGTTATAAATATTCTAACTCGAAATTTTGATTATCTGCTATGAGTATTTATCTATGTTATGTGTTAACATTATAAATCAGACGTTTATAAATGTATGAAAATTCTTATATCTATTTTTTTTTTTTTTTTTTTTTTTTACGTTTTGTTACAACATTAAGAATAAACTCAGTCTTAAAACATACATAATTAAAAGTGTTTTAAGATTTAATGTACAGTTGTATTTATAATTTAATGTACAGTTGTAATATAAATACATAAGTTTAATCGAAATTTAATATGAGAATTGGTATAATTTCCAGCCTGAAAAGTCTTTGACATTAATAAAAAAAAATCTGATGTGGGCAACACATGACTTTCCTTATATAATGTAATGAATTTACTACTTTTACAGTAAAATAAATAGGTTTTTCTTATAGTAGATACTAATATTATCTCCAAGATATTGAATTATCCACAATTAGTCGTCATTTTCATTGATTTAGCGTCATTTTTATCCATTTGGCCGAAATTTTCGATGATTTGGCAACATTTCAAAAAGTCGCCAAGTTGGCGACATTCCTCCAAACTCGTCGCCAAAATCTCGACAAGCGTTATGGACAAAGAAATAACTTATTCTTACAGCAGATAAATGACTATTGACGTTCAAATACAAAAGTATTACTCAAAGTATCTTTTTTCATGAATGGAACAAGCTAGATCCCCGAGAATGATGCCATCCAATTTATCGCATGGTATTACATATGAAAAGTGAACATGTTTCTCAATAGGAATTTTTTTTTACTTTATATGACTTTTTGATAATTTTTTTGAAAATGTACAATATCTCGAGAACGGTTCATGTTAGCGTTCTAAAATTTATGTCAATCGTTTTCTAATGAAACATTACAGAAGAAATGTCTATTTGCGTAACTTTATTAGTGGTTTTGATTTTTTGACGATTTTTTTAAAATTTTATTCGAAAATTTAGGGGGGGGGGATTCTGAACATTCGATTGCGTATAAAAACAATAGGCTTCCAGTGTTTACGGATTGTGATTTTTGTACCGAATTTGGTTCGAATCAGTCCATTCTTTCGTCAGTTATCGTCTCCACTGACACACACACACACATACTTTCACACACACACACACAGACATCACTTCAAAAATATTTGATTCGTGATCAGGGATGCTTGAAACGTGATCTCCCGTCGAAAACTCGAATTCGAATTTACGACCCCGTCACAATACTTTCCTTATACATTATGTATATAAGGAAAGTAATATATATTTTAATATGGTAGAGAAAACAAAAAGACACACTTTCGAATATTTTCCCCAAGGTAGCAAAGTGAAATTATGTGAAAAAAATGTGAAATCAAATTATTTAAGAGCAGTAGTACTGCCATGTGGAGTTAAATCAATTTGTAATTAATGTTTGAGGCCGTCTCATTAATATTCACTTGCGTAGCGTTGTGTGTTATAAACATCCAATCTACTGCTGCATGTAAAACACTTGGATACTTAGGTGCCACTGCAGGATCAATTTTATCAAGTCATAGGCCATTAATTACTCATAATGTTAATTTAATTTATTTATTAGTTATACTTAATATTTACAATTGCAATGCAATTACAGCTAAGGAACATGGACTTCAGGAGATGTAGAAAAGAGAGGACAGATATTAATTATTATTAAATTTTTGCTTAAATCATTAGATACCCCTTATGATATTAAATTCAGAATGTATGGTACATTACCACATAGATCACAACTGTAATGCTCATATTTCTTTGTATATTCGTTTCTCATAACACTTGATGGTCACACTTCTTCTAAAGGCACTACGCTTTCTTGTGCATACTCATTCCTATGCTGATGACTGACCTTGTTGTTGTCCAGTGATCAATCACCTCACTCTTCTCATCTTTTAGTGTCTCGAATATTTCTTTAAATTTAAGGGGACGGTGGACGTTGAAATGAGCAAAAATCGACTAAAAAAGGTTTTTTCTTTTTAATATGTAACATTATTTTACACATTTAACCTTTTGTTTACGGGTGGGACAGCGTCCATCCCAAGCGAAGAACCTCCCAAAAAGGTATTGGACGAAGACATGGACGCCAATGCCTGCAAAGGGGATCGAACTGTTTGGGATAGGGTATGTCAAATACCTGTCTTTTTGGGAGGTTCTTCGCTTGGGATGGACGCTTTCCCGCCCGTAAGCAAAAGGTTAAATGCATTTTTTTTCGAAACAAAATTTTCAAAGGTTTTACATTTTTAAAATGCTCCATGCGTCTTAATTTTTGTCTGAGATGCATGGGATTTGGCAAGAAGATACCTGTAACACAATATTTGTATTACATGTTACATTCCAATTACGGATGCCAACCTAGCCATTTCGAAATTCCAATTGCGGATGCCAACCTAGTTAATGAGCTATTTAAATGCTGCGGAGGGAGCCAATGGCAATACAAACATAAATAAGCAGCGCATCCCCTTCTTCACTTCAACGAATCAACAACAACACTACAATGTGAAAAGAAAAAGCTTGGCGAGAATGTTCTAGAACTTTCCACAGATGCAATTTCGACAGCGTCCTAGACGCACCTGAAGTTTTTGGTAGTCGTCTTAAAACTTTCGAACGAGTCAGCATCATGTTTTTGGTTTTTGTGAAAAAGTGTCTGTAGATTGTGAGCAATAGAATGGTAGCCTGCGCAAGTACGCGAAGTGCAACGATTTTCCCACATCATTGAGATGGCACGAATATGCACGTAACAAAGAGTAAAGGTAACCAACTTTCAATTGTCACTATTAGCACGGAAGGCACACCTTTAACGATTATTAAAATAATTGACTACCAGTTCATATGAGTAGACCATATGAACGAGTTCGTAATATTGAACTATAAGAACTATTCTTTATCGATTGTTTAAAGGAAACTGTTTTTAAGAAATTTAAATCAAAGATATTATGTGTGTAAATATATATATAGCTATTAATGTAATATTGTCAGTATTATGTGTCTTTTAGTAATTGATTTAATTATAGCATAGTTACTCCAGATATAATAGATATCTAGTAAGTAAAATATTAAAATAAATTGAGCAATTAAGCATGTGTGTTTCTTTATGTTTTGTGTGTTCGTAGTCCGAGCTTGAGAACCGGGAGCTTACATGCTCCACCCTTAGTGGCGGCATCATAGGTAAGTCCTATACTGGTAAATTTTGATAAGGACAATTTTACCTTATGACATGATGTCGCCGCGCGAATTGGTGCCGTATGTGGTCAAGCTCGGAGAGAATTAATTGTCATAAGACAAAGTAAAAAATATAAGTAAAAGGCAAAATTAAATTTAATAATGAGTTTGAATATAATATTAAATTTAATAATGAGTTTGAATATAAAAGTGAATTTAATAATAAGTGGAATGTAATATTGAATTTAACAATGAATTTAATAATGAGATATAACTCAGTAGAATGATAAGAAAATGCATGAAAATGATAATTTAAATATGTATTATATGAGTGTATATATATATATGTATGTATTAGCATAAATATTTAAAATAGAGTCAGAATTGTATGACAGTGTAGCAAATCATGGCGCCGAATAAAACTAGGCAAACAAATAAAAGAGCGAGGCAAGATCCGCCGATTAATGTAAATAGCAGTATAACAGATAATTCGGCTGTAGCAAATAACGCGATCCAGATACAGATGCCCGCAAATCAAGCGCAACAAAATACATCGTTGCCAATTATGCAGATGTTGCCATCATTTGATGGACAAAAAGACAACAACGTGCATTTTTTTATAATGCAATTCAATGAAATATCGGATCTAACAGCATGGTCTGAACAAGAGAAAATAATAATTGTGAAATCTAGATTAAGAGGAAAGGCTCAACAATTTTTGGCAGAAAATATTGCTCTGCAAAAGGAAAAATCATATGAAAAATTCATGGAGTTATTAAAAAACAAATTTGAAAGGAAACAAACATTAGTGCAAAAACACAACAATTTTAACAATCTGAAACATTTACCAAATATGACAATTAAGGAGCTTGCACAAGAAATCGAAAACCAGGCGATAATTTTTCTAGAAGTAGATGAAACAATGGACGCAAATGTAAAAAAAATTACAGAGAAAATTAAACTCAACAAATTTTTACAGATAGTCAGAGAAGATTTAAGAACAGAAATAAAAAAAAATGACCCGAAAACCTTTGACGAAGCAGTGAAAATAGCTGAGGTAATAGAATCCGCATTGGAGGAAGATAGTGATTGTATAAATAATATTGAAATAGAAAATAAAATAATTGAGAATGTAGAAATAAATCATGTAAAAACTGAAAATAATGCAGAAAAGCCGCCACAGAAATTCTGTATAGCGTGCGGTCGCAACAATCACTGGATGTCCGAATGCTATATGCTTCATAAAGTACAAGACAATTTAAAAAGGGCGATGACAAATGGAAATAACATTCAGGAAACTACCAATTTTCAACAAAGACCCACTATTCAAAATAATTATGCACACTATAGTAGGGCGAATTTCAGAAGAGGTAATTTCATAAATAACCGGGGAATACGGCGGCGTGCAGGAAATAACAGACAATTTCAAAGTAATAACAGAAGATCATATCAGAATAATGGACCACATTATGAAAGCAATCATAGGCAATATCAGAATAATGAATATTTAAACTAAGAAAGGGACCTCGAAATAAAAGACAAACAGAAAGTTATAAGGCATCAAATAAGGATTCGAGATCCCATAAAATTGCAAGCAAAATTAATAAGGATGCACAAAATTTAAATGAACATTTACTGAATTCAACATATGGACAGAGTGACGCATTGCCAATGATTAACATTAATTTAGAAAATATAAAAACAGTGGCTCTCATAGATAGTGGCGCAAGTGTCACTTTATTATCAGATAACATTTTTCAAAAAATCAAAAATAAAATTAAAATTAACTATTTATCTAGACAAGTAAAAATACAGACTATGACCGAAGAAAACATTCAATTTTCAAAATGTATCAGCTTTAGCTTTAAAATTGAAAACAAAAGATGCAAAAATTCTTTTTTCATAACTAAACAATTAAATAACACCCCTTATGAAATAATCTTAGGATTTGATTTTCTCAAAAATCATCATGCCATAATTGACACAAATAAATTAATATTAAAGTTTGTCAAAGAATCCATATCTATACCATTTCGAGACAAAAATAAAAAAAAAGCACAGGAACCAGAAAATAATTATACAAGAGTTGAACATATTCAATGCTTAAATGCAAGCTTAGCGCATAAAATTAAATTACTCCCTCAAGAAACAAAATCAATAAAATTAAAATTAAATGAAAACTATTTTGAGGATAAGGAGGTATTGTTAAATATTACAAATTCATTAAAAGATTTACACGCTGAGCATTCTTTACATTATGTAAATAATAGAAAATTTATTTCTACTCTATTGACAAACAAAACAGAAGAAGAGATTCATCTAAATAAAAATATGATATTTGGTACTGTAACACCGCAGTTTGAAATTTATGAAGAGAAACATGATACTGATAAAATTTTACAGATTAACAATATCGAAAGCTTAAATGATCCACAAAAAATGGACATTTCAGCGTTACGAAAAGCGGAATTAACACCGCAAGATTTTAAACTAGATCACTTACAAGAAAATGAAAAACATATATTGCTAAAATTACTGTTACAAAATTATGATGTATTTTCGAAATCATACAAAACGCTGGGAATGACGGAAGAAATAGTACCAGAATTTAATTTACTACACCAATACCCAATTCAGTGTAAACCTTATCCCTTGCCAAAAATGTTAAAACCTGTACTAGAAGGTGAAATCAAACAATTGTGTGAAGCTGGAATTATAGAAAAATCTACAAGTAATTATGCGTTCCCATGCTTATTGATAAAGAAGACAGCCAGTATTAATAGTAATGATGCCAATAAAGAACAAAAATATCGTTTAGCCGTAGATTACAGGCTACTTAATCAGATTACTGAATTACTGCCCGTAAATATTGGTAAAATTAGCGACATTCTGCACAACATCGCAGGCCACAAATTATATACTGTAATTGATTTAAAAGCCGCGTTTTTTCAGATAAAAATCAAACCTGAATATGGGTCGATACTCACATTCGTAACGAAGGAAGCCGCCTATAGCCCTAATAGAATGCCTTTTGGCGCAAAAACTCATCAGCCTATTTCTCATTACTAATGATGAAATGCTTAGGAGATTTAAAAGATCAGAAAATTGAATTTTATTTAGATGATATAGTAATTGCCGCAAATTCATTCGAGAAAATGTTGGAGAAATTAAAAACGGTATTTTCGAGATTAGCTAAATTTGGTTTAACCATTGACCCTTCAAAATTACAAATGTGCAAAGAGAACATTAAATTTCTAGGATTTAAAATAAGTAAGGAAGGCATAACACCTTCAGATGATAATGTACAGAAAATAACGAATTTCCCTGTGCCAACGACAGTAAAAAAAGTAAAATCATTTTTAGGTTTATGTAATTATTTTAGGCAGATCATACCAAATTTTTCTGAACTATGCAATCCATTAATTGAATTAACAAAGAAAGATAAAAAATTTATATGGACGGAGAAATGCGAAGAAGCGTTTGTAACATTGCAAAACGCGATTTTATCGAAACCGGTAGTCAAGGCAGCTGATATGTCAAAGCCGTTCTTTTTGTCGACTGATTGTTCAAAAGTAGCCGCGTCAGGAATTTTACTTCAATCAGTGAATGGAAATTTTCATCCTATCGAGTATTATAGCAGGAAACTTTCAGACAGTGAAAAGAAATATCCGAGCATGAAACTAGAATTGCTAGCAATTCACGACGCTATAATACATTTCAAAGATTTTTTATATGGTACGCATTTTACGGTATTTACTGATTCTAAAGCGTTAACGCACTTTATTAATTTGGAAAATCAAAATTCTGATTTAATCGCAAGATGGTTATTAAATTTACAACAATATTCATTTGACATCAAATACATTAAAGGACAAGATAATCCCAGTGATTTTATGTCACGCCAAATTTTTTCTGAACAAACTAAGACTAAATTAATAAATAACATTATTGCTAATGACAGCGCTATAACAATAGCCAAAATTTTAGAAGAGCAAGCAAAAGATAGAGAGATAAAGAAAATTATTAACGGACTAAATGCAAAATGTAAACAGCCAAAATATGTAAATAAATACTATAAAGATGTAAATACGGGTTTAATTATGATAAAGACTGCTAGATATATCAGAAATCCTATGCAAAACGACAGAATTCTAATACCTCACAGTCTAAAATTCGCAGTTATTGAGTTAGCTCATACACCACATTTTGGAGTAGAAAAAACATATCAAATTCTGAATAGAAAGTATTACTGGAAAGGGGCATACAGTGATGTAAAAAATTTTTGCGCATCATGTGATGCATGTTTATGTTACAAGAATAAGGCTATAAGACCTATGGCATTACAACGTGTCCCACGTCCATGTAAACAAAATCACACGGTGGCATTAGACATTGTAGGGAAGCTACCGAGAAGTAACGGACAGCACGAGTACATCATAACGATGATAGACCATTACTCGAGATTCCTGGAGGCAGTACCCGTGAGAAATATTACAACTGCGAGTGTATTACAGGTCCAACGAATTGGATTTCACAAAATGGCGTTCCTATGTGGCTGCTGACCGATAATGCTCGGCAACTGAAAAGCGAGGAATTTAAAAAATTCGCAGAGCAACATGGTATAAAATTGAAATATACTTCAATTTACAAACCCAGCTCAAATGCAATTTTAGAAAGAAGCCACTTGGGAATAAAAAATTCTTTGGCAGCAATGGCTGACCAAACATTTAATTGGCACAAAGTCTTGCCATATGTCAAATTATTTCATAATGCGACACCCAGCGCAAATATAGACCACAGTCCCGCTATTTTGTTTCTCACCAGAGATTTGAAATTACCCGGAGAAAATAATCTGGAAATAGCGGACCCTGATGACAGTCCGATATTAACTAAAACTGAATATGAAAATGACGTCAGTGAAGCACTTACTTTAGCGGAAAAAATTAATAGATATACAAAACGAAAACAAATTCAAGCCCAAAGTCGCCAAGAAAGAATTTTTAAAAGAGTTAGACAGCAGAAATTATTAAAAGGACAAATTGTGTACTTAAAAAACCTGAGACCCACCACAGCATTACAAAAAAAATTTCAAGGGCCATATCGCATCGTAAAGGTGATCCGTAACAATAATTACGCTATCACACCTATGAACGATCCAAATAAAAAATGGATAGTTGTTCACGCGAATAAATTATATAAAGCAGAGCCGCGTAAAAAGTATTTACAAAGTAAACAAACACGGCGAACTGTTGACAGAAGTCAATCGCATGTAAACAAAGAATATAACGCCAATAATCCAAATGATGGGAGTACTAGACGTTATAATCTAAGGACACGCAAAAAATAGTATTCGAAAGCAAAATAATATAAAAAGTAAAAAAAAAAAAAAAATTTAAAATTGTCTGCTAAATTAAGTGGAAAAATTAAAATATTATAGAGCAGAAATAAATAGTAAGTGTATGCAAATAAATGCAGCACAAGGTGTAGAGCCAGTGAATTCAAAAATAAAATTTGGAAAAGTTTTACAGTATGTGTAATATTATACAATAATGTTAAAATTAATTCAAATGATATTCTGCAAAATAATTTTTTTTAGTATTCTACAATAGTTATTGAATATTTTAGAAGTTGTTCTGCAATAATTGGTTTTTACGATTCTACAATAAAATTAAAATTAATTGGAAAGCATTCTACAAGATGTGTAGCAGTCTATAATGATTTTTAAATTAAATTAGATGGTATTATAAAATATATTAGTTTCCTACAACATTTTGAAATTAAAGTGGAAAGCATTTTGAAATAATTTTGGTAGTCTACAGTAAATGTAAAAATTAAGTTGGAAGGTAATCTACAAATAGATATTTTTGAATAATGTAAAGAAAATGAATATAATTATAATAATAGAAAATTTATGTAGATAGAGCAACTTTCAAAATTAAGTGATAAATAAGTAAATAGACAACAAGTGTGTTACAAATAGCATAGTGCCACAATATGTGCAAAACATAGGGCAGCAAAAGTATATGGTTAGTTTAGTATGTATTGTGTATTGTATATTATGTATGGTATATTGTGAAAACTGTAGTGTTGAGGAAAAGTGTGTAGTAGTGAAGACTTAGTGTGAGGATAGGCATGATAGTTATCCAAAATGCACGGTAGTCAACAAAATCGCAAAATTAAATAAAACTTCAAAAAAAATTGTCTGGAGGAAGACAAGTCCAGCGGATAGGAATTTTTAAATCATGGATTTTTCTGCAACAACAGCAACAAAAAAAGAACAGTAGGAAAGTTTATCAGCGGGTTGACTGGTTAGCAGTAATGTTGTCAATAGGTATCAACGTGTACAACGTAAAAGTATTAGCGCCAGCCCATTTTATTAAAATTATCAGCGTTTCATCAAGTAGCAGTACAGCAAAATTAAAAAGTTCTAGATTCCCGTCCCTTTTATGCAAGTAGATATTAAATAAATGAACGGACAATGATAAAAGATAAATAATTTATATGAAAATATAAGTAAAATAAATAAATTTAATCTTAGAAAATATAAGTAAAGTAAATAATTCAGTGGACGTAAAAAAAAAAAATAAAAGATATATGAAGTATAAATAATATGTAATACAATGATGATTTCAGGAAATTAAAATGTTTGAGAACAAAATAAAAACGGAGACTCGGAAAATTTTGAAGTGAAAGAAAATAGTAAATAAATGTTTTTCCCTTCCAAACAAAATAAAAATTTGTCTACGTTATAAAAATGGACATTGTCAAATACTATGTAAGTGGGGATAAGAGCAGGGAGATTCACACATACGAACTCGTACGGCAGTTATTTTGTAAAATAAATATGAGGATAATATTTTTTGTAAAACAAATATGAGGATAATATATGTTGTAAAATAAATATGAGGATAATATTTTTGTAAAACAAATATGAGGATAATATATTTTGTAAAATTAATATGAGGATAATATTTTTGTAAAATAAATATCAGGATTTTGTAAATATGAGGATAAAACAAAAATATAGGTAATAAATAAACATTTATGTATAGATACATAACTTATATATAGAGCAATAAATATCAGAAAAAATATGTAGAAGTGATAAATAATACATACAATACCCCTCAATGTTCTAAAATAAAATAAACTAACATGTGTTGTAAGAAAGAGAGAGAGAGAAATAAATAAATTTTACTTACTTTCAATTTGTATTACTTGTACGGTGACTGATGAATTAAGGGTAGGAGTGTCGTAATAGGGAGTTGGCAATTCAAGAATCTTGATGGTCATGTGTCTTTATTGATAACAGATGATGAATGGCTGTAGAGGTCAACGAGGAAGTGGCAAATTTTGTTTCCAATGGTAACATGCTGATGAAGTATATGCACTGTTTCCTTTTCTTGTACGGGTCTTGAAAAAATAGTATAACATAATTAATAAAATGCAAAATAAAGTCATGGAACATGGTAAATGCAAGTACAGGATATTCAAAATCATAAAATTATTAATTAATAGTTCATAAAAAGCTGATAGATTACAAGCAAAATCATAAATATATAAATAAATAAATAAAATTGTGAAGTCAAAATAAACACTCACAGCTGATGTAAAAAAATAATTAATAAACTAATAAATATATATATTGCATAAATAATGTATACAGACCTTTTACAAAAACACGCAATCTGGAAAACAAAATAAAAGTTAATTACATACATGGATGAATAAAACTTGAATAAGTAGTAGTAGTTTCCCAGCCTTCACAGTCAGCGTAACAGCTCCATATATGGCCATTGTACGGCGAAAGATAGTCACCTTCAAAGTAAATATCCAGGCTAAAAATAAACATCGGAGAAAATCTCCCCTGCATAGTACGAGAATAATACGAAAAAATTTCTGTTGTAAGCATACAAGCAATGTATCAAAATTTAAAATTATAATTGCAGGCAATTATAGTTATTTAAAAATACCGGCCGGTATATAAAAATAAAATACATTTAGGAAAATGCAGAAATTGTATGTAAATGATAAATGAATTATTTAGTATTAGTAAAAAATTAATTCATTAATTAAACTTCACTGTAAATAAAAAGAAATAACAGATAAAATTAAATATGAAAGAATTATATTTAAATAAATAAATATGTAAAGTTATGCTGAAACGGGAACATAAAGTCAGTTATATCAATAACATAACAAAAGCATGGTATATTCATAATACTACACATAAAATAATATATCACGCATTGTTGCAACAGGGGATAAATAAATCCAATAAATTAAAAGTACATGAAATCAAAATAATAATTCAACAGTCAGATCTGTGTTAAGGTCATAAGATAATAATAATAAAAAATATATATACGAGTATATATCAAATTAAATAGAATTATTAACAAGATAAGTAGAATAAATATAAGTAAGAATACAAAAAAAGAACTTGAAAGAAAAAGTGTAAATAAATTCCTTAAAAGATACAGCCAGAAAATCCCACGTCAATGTTAGCTCGTACATTCACCACCGGACAGTCTAAAAGCCCGCGCTTGAGAAGAAGATACCGCCAAACTTGCACGATAACGATTAAATCTTTAGCGATACATGCAAAAGGCAGTTAAGATCCCTTTTACGTAAGTTTGCGCTCTGCAAACAATGAAGACACTCATTCAAGGCTCGCCGTGGGGGTCAACAGATTCGCAGTTGCCATAGAAACACGTTGAGGGGAGCAGAGGAAAGCTACGGGTCAAACGAATTTTTTCTTTTTTTCTTTTCTCCCTTCCTCCCGTGCAATTGTTACACACGAAAGGGCAGTCGAAGAGGAAATTTAAAGTGCGTATTGTGAGATGCACAATATTTTGAAGAGCGAAATGAGTACATTTGATATATATTGATGATATATATGTGATATTTTAAAGGCCGAGATGTAATATGATATAAATATGGTGTTCAAAAGAGTCATGATTTATACACACAAAAATATATAATATGTTATTTATTGTAACAAATAAGAAATATATACAGCTAAAAAAATTGTCTAAAAAATTATTTACGTCTGTGAAAATGAGAAATCAAGGTAATGAATTGCGTATATTTTAATGTAATGTTGTGAACTTGTATATAAATAGAAATGCAAATAACAATTATGATATAGTCTTCATTTGAAGTGTACAATAGACTGTACTAAGCAACATATTGAAAATATAAATATTAAAGTACCGGAACTTTGAAAGTTAAGTCACAGGATGGTGACTCATTCTTTCGTGCTCATGATAATTCAATGTGACAATAAGGTGTCTTCCGTGCTCATGATAATTCAATGTGACAATAACGTGTCTTCCGTGCTCGTGATAATTCCATGTGACAATAAGGTGTCTTCCGTGCTCGTGATAATTCCATGTGACAATAAGGTGTCTTCCGTGCTCGTGATAATTCCATGCGACAATATAGTGTGCCTTCCGAACAGTGATAATTTCTTCATGTACATCAATATATGTGTTACTAAATACGATATAGTGTGCCTGCCGAACAGTATTAATTTCTTCATGTGCAGCAATATATGTGTCACCAAGTACGATATGGTGTATCTTCCGAACAGTGAGTTCCTTCATTTTAGTGACATGTCGGTTGTAATGCACCGATATATGTATGTCAATGTTACAATATAGTGTGTCTTACATGCGGTGATCTGCATTTCTGTGACAGATATATGTGCAGTGGATCAAAGCAACATTTCCACAGTAGCCGCAATGTGTACACATATGTATTCAGTGCAATGTTTACCGTGTGCTGAAATTTTCTCTCTGCAAGGGGGGATATCATGTAACACAATATTTGTATTACATGTTACATTCCAATTACGGATGCCAACCTAGCCATTTCGAAATTCCAATTGCGGATGCCAACCTAGTTAATGAGCTATTTAAATGCTGCGGAGGGAGCCAATGGCAATACAAACATAAATAAGCAGCGCATCCCCTTCTTCACTTCAACGAATCAACAACAACACTACAATGTGAAAAGAAAAAGCTTGGCGAGAATGTTCTAGAACTTTCCACAGATGCAATTTCGACAGCGTCCTAGACGCACCTGAAGTTTTTGGTAGTCGTCTTAAAACTTTCGAACGAGTCAGCATCATGTTTTTGGTTTTTGTGAAAAAGTGTCTGTAGATTGTGAGCAATAGAATGGTAGCCTGCGCAAGTACGCGAAGTGCAACGATTTTCCCACATCATTGAGATGGCACGAATATGCACGTAACAAAGAGTAAAGGTAACCAACTTTCAATTGTCACTATTAGCACGGAAGGCACACCTTTAACGATTATTAAAATAATTGACTACCAGTTCATATGAGTAGACCATATGAACGAGTTCGTAATATTGAACTATAAGAACTATTCTTTATCGATTGTTTAAAGGAAACTGTTTTTAAGAAATTTAAATCAAAGATATTATGTGTGTAAATATATATATAGCTATTAATGTAATATTGTCAGTATTATGTGTCTTTTAGTAATTGATTTAATTATAGCATAGTTACTCCAGATATAATAGATATCTAGTAAGTAAAATATTAAAATAAATTGAGCAATTAAGCATGTGTGTTTCTTTATGTTTTGTGTGTTCGTAGTCCGAGCTTGAGAACCGGGAGCTTACATGCTCCACCCTTAGTGGCGGCATCATAGGTAAGTCCTATACTGGTAAATTTTGATAAGGACAATTTTACCTTATGACAATACCTCTCATACTTTTTAATGAAACTGGGTATGCATTTCATAATTGGACTTTATTAAGGCAATTAAAAGTGAATGAGAACCTAATTAAATGATGAAAATTAAGTTTTAATGCAGAAAAATATTTTTAAAAATTTAACTTTCTAAGAGATTTAAAAATGAATACCCAAATTTGTTCATAATATGTTTCTGAGTTATCATAATGTAAAATGAATCAAAAATCTGAACAAATGGCACGCAAGGAGCATTTTCAAATTTTCGTTAAAAGAATTAAATTAAAAAAAATATATATATATATAATTATAACAAAATGGAAAGAAATTGAATGATATTGTATATAGTAATATTAAGAGGAATATTTATACAAATTTTCATGTTTCTATGTCAATAAATAAATAAAAAAAATTTCAGCGTCCACCGTCCCCTTAAAAGCTGCAACCACTTTAGTGGAGAATCAGGATAGGTAAGGATGATTCGCCCACACCTTTGGTTCTCTCATTAACTTGTTACACAAAGTCAAATCCCTAAGATATTTTTAACGCATTTAAATATTTTTCTAAAGAAAAATTCAATAAAGTATTTGATTTAATTTCCCCCGAAATTAAAAGTACAAGAATACATGTTTTTGAGGTGGGTTGTGGGAATTCTGAGGTGAGCAAATTAATCATTCAAATTTGCACACTGATTATACAAATATTTAGACGATCTTGTACTTGGCAAATACGAAATTGAAAGCACTGGATAACAAACAGCCGAACAGAGAAAATAAACAGTAATAGGAATGAATAATATTTGCTCCAAAAGTGCATTTTTTTCTTTGTTTGAATTAAATTAATATAACAAAAAGCTGGCTCAGAAAATATCTTTAATATCAGATAATATTGACCAATTCGTTTAAATATCCTGCTAACGGTTATTTTATGATATTCCTGGTCTTTTACTTTTTATTTAAACATAAAATTTGCTTTATAATCAAGGAAACAGGGTTTTACAATCTTCATTTACATAATAATCTTTTATATTTTGAAAACGGAAATTTTCTGTTACGGCTACAAATTTCTAGCAATGATTGAAACACCTTTTACGAAATTCATGAATGTTAATAACTGAATTTGATATGTTTTTAAACGCTATAATGTTATTTCAGAAAACCGCAACACCTTGATTGATCAGATTATTACTTTCCTTATATTATACAATAATGTATGAGGAAAGTATTGTGACGGGGTCGAAAATTCGAAATTGAGTTTTCGACGGGAGAGCATGTTTCAAGTATCCCTGATCACGAATCGAATATTTTTTAAATGACTTCTGTGTGTGTGTGTATGAAAGTGTGTGTGTGTGTGTGAAAGTGTACGTGAATGTGTGTGTGTAAGTGAGCCTTTGGAGACTATATCTCACGAACGAATGGAGCGATTTGAATGAAATTTGGCACAAAAATTACAATCTGTGAATACTGGAAGCCTATTGTTTTTAAACACAATCGAATGTTCAGAACCCCCTAATTTTTCGAGTGAAATTTTGAAAAAGTCATCAAAACATCAAAATCGTTAATAAAGTTGCACAAATAGACATTTCTTATGTAATTTTTAATTAGAAAACGATTGAGATAAATTTTAGAATGCTAGTAGGAACCGTTCTCGAGATATTACACATTTTACAAATAGAGCCAACGGCCGTACCGTGCTGAAAACATCTGTTCTCGTTGGATCATCGAAGTCAAGCAGCATCGGGCGCGGTTAGTCCTTGGATGGGTGACCACCTGAGAACACCGCGTACTGTTAGCACTTTTAGGGCGCGGTAGCTCGGTGGTTTGCGCGCTGGATTTGCACGCTGCCACAACTGCCGCCGTGTTCATGCGGAGTACTATCACTTTAAACATGTGGGTCCGTAAAAATGGTGGGTCCGTTAAACATGTGGGTCCGTCCATGTGGGAAAAACAGCACATGATGCATCCTGGTATCACAGTGACTATTATGCATTTTTGCGAATGAGAACTGTATTAATAGCTCCAACGAATACTCCGAGTTGTCCGGTCTATAAAAGGCAAATGGCAAATTCGGATTAAAATGATACCGGAACTCAGAGCGAGTTCTCAAAAAACAAAGACTGCTTAACAATATGCTCGCTTAGAACAAAAAAAGAAAAACACTGGGCGTAGACGCAAACGTGGCTAAGCCAAGACTGCTACGTATTTTTGAAAGCTATTAATAATAATAGATTTCTTGAACTAACTTTCGACCACGCATTTATCCACTGTATGGGCGTGCGTCCAATCCAAACATTTTTTGGGGAGGGCGAGGTAGCCCAGTGGTCAGTGTGCGGGAACGACTCGTGTTCTACCTGTATTCTCACCTCAGTCCAAACTGTCGCTATCTTCAAGTGGAGTACGATCATGTTAAACATGTGGGTCCGTAAGTCCTTCCGAGAGGTAGGTCGTAGGGGAAGGGGTAAGATCCCTGGGGATGCCTCCCCCACTGGGTTCCGGTCTAAATTGTGTGGCACTTCCCGGCCGTCCAAACTGTTACTTTACACCTTTCTGGTAGGTCGGACGGTCTGGGTCTCAACAACAACATTTTACAAATAAATTTATCAAAAAATCCAGTAAATTAAAAAAAATATTAACTGTTGAAAAACATATTTACTTTTCATATGTAATATCATGCCATAAATTTGGTGACATCATTCTCATGGATCTAACTCGTTCCATTCATGAGGAAAGACACTTTAAGTAATACTTTTGCATTTGAATGCCAATAGTCATTTAACTGCTATAAGAATAACTTATTTATCCGTCCCTAAAGCTTGGCAAGATTTTGGCGATGAATTCGGCAGCATGTCGTCAACTTGGCAACTCTTTTAAATGTTTCCAAATTCAAGAAAATCGCGCCAAATGGATAAAAATGACGCAAAATCAAGTGAAATGACGACTAATTGATGAAAATTCTATAACTTGGAAAGAATATAAGTATCTACCATAAGAATAATCTATTACTTTCCTTATATACATAATGTATAAGGAAAGTATTGTGACGGGGTCGAAAATTCGAATTCGAGTTTTCGACGGGAGAGCACGTTTCAAGCATCCCTGATCACGAATCAAACATTTTTGAAGTGATGTCTGTGTGTGTGTGTGTGTGAGTGTCAGTGAGTCTGTGGAGATGATAACTGACGAATGAATGTACCGATTCGAACGAAATTTGGCACAAAAATCACAATCCGTAAATACTGGACACCTATTGTTTTTATACGCAATCGAATGTTCAGAACCTCCCCTAAATTTTCGAGTGAAATTTTCAAAAGAATCGTCAAAAAATCAAAACCGCTAATAAAATTACGCATATAGACATTTCTTATGTAATTTTTCATTAGAAAACGATTGACATAAACTTTAGAACGCTAACAAGAATCGTTCTCGAGATATAGTACATTTTTCATAAAATTATCAAAAAGTTATATAAAATAAAAAAAAAGTATTTCCTATTGAGAAGCATGTTCACTTTTCCTATGTAATACCATGCGATAAATTTGGTGACATAGTTCCCCTGGACCTAGCTCGTTCCATTCATGAAAAAACATACTTTGAGTAATACTTTTGTATTTGAAAGCCAATATTCATTTATCTCCTGTCAGAATAACTTATTTCTCCGTCCATAACGCTTGGCGAGATTTTGGCGACGAATTTGGCGGAATGTCGCCAACTTGGCGACATTTTTAATTGTTGCCAAATTAACCAAAATCTCGCCAAATTGATATAAATGACGCTAAATCAATGAAAATGACGACAAATTGAAGAAAAATCAAAATCTTGGAAAGAATATAAGTATCTACTATAAGAATAACATTTTTTTTAACTGTGAAAGTAGTAAATTCATTGCATTATATAAGGAAAGTCATGTGTTGCCCACATCAGATTTTTTTTTAGATGGACTTGCTTATATTTGGCTGATATTCTATTGGATAGGATTTTAAAGTTAGTATTATGTAAATTATAGATTTGATTATTAAGCAAGAGTGACTGGAGGGTAGTTATTTATATATATATATATATATATATATATATATATATATATATATATATATATATATATATATATATATATATATATATATATATATATATATATATATATATATATATATATATATATATATATATATATATATATATATATATATATATATATATATTATAAATATCGTAGCAAACATAAAAATGAAGGACACTTTGCAAATATGCAAATGTAAAAAAGGAGTAAATAGGAGTGTCTAGGTGGTTTTTCGAGTTACAGCTTCTCACTTTTCTTTCATTGGACCTTCAAACCTTTTTTTATTATATATACAGGGTGTATCTGAATTCGTTATCAATATTTGGTGGGGAGGTAGGGAATAGGAAAAGAAGACTATTTCACATAGGAAAGCATGGGCGCAGACGTCATGTAGTAGGGAAACATGAGCCCGGTTAAATGATGGAAAGAAAACATAACAAGAAAGTTGCAAGAAAAAAAAACCATTTGTTTGTCCATCGTTTGCACAGACTTACAAGAGGTGCTCGAAATGCCGACCATTTGTTAGAGTAAATGACTCACAACGACGTTGCGTGGACAAACGAACATTCTGTAATATGCCCAGCATTTCCCGGATGTTTGCGGAAGCAACCGATATGCGTGTTACAAGATCAATAGCACTGGCAACAGGGGTCTCGTACACCATGTTTTTCATCGCACCCCATACAAAGAAGTCGATTGGAGATAAATCCGGCGACCTTGGTGGTCCACCGCGACCAATCCATTGAGCTCCAAATTTTCTGGACAGGTAACAACTCACATCATTTGCGAAATGTACTAGAGCGCCATCATGCTGTAACCACACGTCAGACAGCTTTGCGCATGAATGGGAGTTGTGGACACAAAGCGCCCTCAACACCGTCATACGTTCGTTTGCGCCTATGCTTTCCTATGTGAAATAGTCTTCTTATCCTATTCTCTACCCCCCCACCAAATATTGATGATGAATTCAGATACACCCTGTATATATATATATATACATATATATTAGTTTTGGGTCATATACTTTCTTTTACAAAGTAAAATACAATGACTAAAAATTCCTATTTTTTGGAAACTTTTAAAATTCCCATTTTTCTCCAAAAATTCGCTTTATTCCCGCCTTTGCAACTTGATTTGAGGATCGCCAAATAGACAATTCAACATCAAAGATTAATTTTTTTTATAGCCAAGTTATACGTAAATGAAAGTCAGCACCCCCCCCCCCTCCCCTTGCAATTTATTTGATTCTTATAGTGTTCGCTTGTACAGTACGAAATTTTCTGTTTAAAAAAAAAAAAAAAAAAAACGGAGTTTGGGCTGAGTAATTCGTCACTACATGAACCATTTTCTGTTATCTGTATGATATAATATCCTTATGCGATTCAAATATGAATACCAGGTATCTACCAGAATTTTTTTTAAACAAAGCAACCATGTTATATATATTGGTGGCGATATATTGTTATAGGATATATTGTTATAGGATACAGGTTTGTTCAGAGTTTGCACGTGTTCGTCTGAAGAACTTAGTACTGAATGTAATACGAAGTGAAGTGAAATGGGTATATATGCATGCATTTATACATATGTATAAACTCATGCATATATAAGGGTTCTTATGCATGAACTTATGAAACATCGTAGCTCGGCAGTTGGTTGGTATATTTAGTTGAAATTAATTAGCGTATTATTTGAGTACAGGAAATGAATGGGAGCACTCTTACCAAGTATTAACTCGGCCCAGATGGTGGTACTGTATCTTCTGCCATGACTAACGGAAGGTTGGGGAGTGGTTAATACCTCTATAAGAGCGGTTTCCGTAGAATCAGGTACTGACCAGTATACAAGTAGTTAGATATAGCATTTAGGTAATTATATATAACGCAGCATTTAAGTTAGTCGTTAAATGTAGTATATAGCATTTAGTTAGATAGAGTGTAGCATTTAGGTAGTTGTAGCAGTATTTAGGTAGTTGGGCACATTCAGGACCATTGTCCTGTTTGTGGCACAAACCAATGGTCGAGACTAGAAATCTGCAAACGTTATTTATAATAATATCGTAGAAATATGCAAACGTTATTCATAATAATATCGTAATATCTCCAGTACAGTAATATTTTCTAAACTACTCAAGCAACTGAAACTAAATTTCGTATCAATGCAGTCTGTCATATTTGTCATTTCCTTTATACGGGCTTATTCATCTTTCTTGTTACAATTATTTTTATTTTTCTATTTTTCAACCCGTTTTTGCATTATATTTTAACAAGGGTGGTTTAAACTAAAGAAATACCTGTAGCAGCGATTATTTTGGGGAATTTAATTAGAAAATGCAAATTTTTATTTTCAAGACAAGTAAATGGCAGCATGACAAAGGAATGACACTTAATATAGGCAACTGCTTTGTTAGTATATATATATATATATATATATATATACGCGTATGTTCGGATATACACGTGGTGAAAGAAGAAAGGTTCACGCCGCATGGTAACACAAATTTTCTTAATGTTTCCTATCTTCATTTTTACTTTCCTTATATACAATAATTTGTAAGGAAAGTATTATGAAGGAGTCGAAAATTCGAATTCGAGTTTTCGACGGGAGAGAACGTTTCAAGCATACCTAATCACGAATCGAACATTTTTGAAGTGATGTCTGGGTGTGTGTGTGTGTCAGTGAGTCTGTGGAGACGATAACTGACGAATGAATGGACCGATTTGAATGAAATTTAGTACAAAAATTACAATCAGTAAACACTGGATGCCTATCGTTTTTATACGCAATTGAATGTTCAGAACCCCCCTAAATTTTTGAGTGAAATATTGAAAAAATCGTCAAAAAGTCAAAACTCCTAATAAAGTTACACAAATAGACATTTCTTATGTAATTTTTCATTAGAAAACAATTAACATAAATTTTAGAACGCTAACATGAACCGTTCTCGAGGTATTGCACATTTTTCAAAAAAATTATCAAAAAATCATATAAAATAAAAAAAAATATTTCCTATTGAGAAATATGTTCACTTTTCATATGTAATATCATGCGATAAATTTGGTGACATTATTCTCGTGGATCTAACTCGTTCCATTCATGAAAAAATATACTTTGAGTAATGCTTTTGTATTTGAACGCCAATAGTCATTTATCTGCTGTCAGAATAACTTATTTCTCCGTCCATAACGCTTGGCGAGATTTTGGCGACGAATTTGGTGGGATGTCGCCAACTTGGCTACTTTCTTCAATGTTGCTAAATTAACGAAAAACTCGCCAAATGGATAAAAATTACGCTAAGTCAATGAAAATGATGACTCATTGTCGAAAATTCAATATCTTGGAAAGAATATAAATATCTACTATAATAATAATCTATTTTTTTACTGTAAAAGTAGTAAATTCATTGCATTATATAAGGAAAGTCATGTGTTGCCCACATCAGATTTTTTTTTTACTGCAAAAGTAGTAAATTCATAGCATTATATAAGGAAAGTGATGTGCTGCCCACATCAGATTTTTTATTACTGATTTCGTAAGATTCTGTGCTCCTCCATGCATTGCTTCATTTTTGAATACATTAAGTAAAACTCCTAAAGGAAACGAACGACAATGATTTGAGTAAGTAATCAAAATCTGTTATAATTGTGGAACATTTTATCTTCTTCATTATAATAGATATTAACTTTAAGGAGAATAGCTTCATTACATTTTAAACCAGTTTATTTAAATTTTAAATTCAATTAATAATGTATTACGCAGAAGATTCTTACTTTTACGTAGTGCTATAAATAACTAAAATATCTTTACGTCATATTGCCTGTCCTTTTTTATAATTATTTTTGTCTTATATAATTGTATAAACGTTATATAACTTATATCAATCTTTTATAACTTATATAATTGCTATGAATACCATCATATATTTGACATTTACAGTAATCGTTACAGTAATGCAATATCAGTACATTCATTAGTAACTTACTCCGCTCTTCTTGCAGAGTCTACTTCGGTGACAAGAACTTGCAATAAAGTCCAAGTAGCGTCGGCTGGCCAGTTCGGAGATCCAGAGTTCGATTCCCGGTTGGGGCAGCAAAGATCTTTACAATGGCGCCCAAACAAATCAACTCTGTAGGTTAGTGTAAAGATATTGTAGGTCTGATAGTGACCCTAGTACGACTAGCACGGATGCAGTGGAGTCTGAAAGACTGAGCGCCGATTTCAAATTGAGAGGATAACGACCACACGGGATACTAGTCTGTTTAAAAATAGTAGTTGCAGGAGGCTAACCTGAGGTAAAAATATCAGGAGGTGGTCAGTCAGATTATCAGTTGCCAGCCAATCTGACATTAGCGGGTGGATAATGTAGAGTCCACTTTGACTACAAGACCTTGCAATAAAATTCCAGTAGCTCAACGGTGGAGTTCCGTCTGGCCAGTTCGGAGATCTAGGGTTAGATTCCCGGCTGGGGCAGCAAGGCTTTTTACACGCGTTTAAGACGTCAAATTTTCTTGGTCCCTACTTTTATAAATAGAACCGTTGTTATATTTCAAATGATGTTATTGTGAGTATTGGCTGGTGTGTTTCTATCTAAATCACTATAGCAATGACTGAGGATTCTTGAATAAATTTCTTTATAAATTTCTTTTTTAAAATAATTTTCACTGTTCTTTGCATTTCTCGTTAACGTTGTTTTGAGAAATTACTTGACGGCTAAATTTATCGGATTATATTCTGCTTTTTGTTGGATTCCGTGCAACTAAATAATCTCCTATTTCGAGTACGTTTATATTCAACTCGTTTCAAAATGAATCCGTAATTTGCAAGTGGCTGATTTACATAATGAAGATTTGTCTGATCCAAGCGCACGGAAAGTATTACTCTGCTCATTTATACACATGTCACATTCCTAAGATAGTGAGCATTTTCATATTTAAAAACAGTTTATTCTAATTTGGAATTAAATAATTCGTTCATGGATCATTAATATAAGTAGAAACACACGAAAGTTCTCGGAATCAAATCATAGTGCTGGAAGTAGTAGTAAGGTCTCTTGAACTAGTAGTACGGACACGTAAACTAGTAGTAAGAGCGCTTGAACTAGTAGTAGGGTCGCCAGATCTAGTAGTACGGTCTTTTGAACTAGTAGTAGGGATCGCTTGAACTAGTAGTAGGGGCGCTTGAACTAGTAGTAAGGATCGCTTGAACTAGTAGTAGATATGTGTAAACTGGTAGTAGGGGCACTTGAACTAGTGGTAGGACTCGCATGAACTAGTAGTAAGGTCGCATGAACTAGTAGTAGGGTTCGCTTGAACTAGTAGTGGGGACGGTTGAACTAGTAGTAGGGATCGCTTGAACTAGTAGTAGAGATGCGTAAACTGGTAGTAGGGGCACTTGAACTAGTAGTAGGACTCGCATGAACTAGTAGTAAGGTCGCATGAACTAGTAGTAGGGTTCGCTTGAACTAGTAGTGGGGGCGGTTGAACTAGTAGTAGGGATCGCTTGAACTAGTAGTAGAGACGGTTAAACTAGTAGGAGGGTCGCCTGAACTAGTAATAGTGAAGCGTAAACTAGTAGTAGGGGCACTTGAACTAGTAGTAGGGTTTTCTCGAACTAGTAGTAGGGTTTGCTCGAACTAGTAATAGGGTTCTCTTAAACTAGTAGTAGGGTCGCATGAACTAGTAGTAGGGTCGCATGAACAAGTAGTAAGGTTCGCTTAAACTAACAGTAGGGTCGCATGAACTAGTAGTAGGGATCGCTTGAACTAGTAGTAGGGGCACTTAAACTAGTAGTAGGATCGCTTGAACTAGGGTTCGCTTGAACTAGTAGTTGGGTCGCTTGAACTAGGGTTCGCTTGAACTAGTAGTTGGGTTCGCGGGTGCAGTGCTAAACGTGCGAAAAAGGCTCAAATTTCCATGTATTGCATATCTGTTTTCTCGGTTTTTTTTTTTTTTTTTTTTTTAAGGTTTTTCACATGTTAGAAGTCCAGCCAACGGCCGTACCGTGCTGAAAACACCGGTTCTCGTTAGATCACCGAAGTCAAGCAGCATCGGGCGCGGTTAGTACTTGGTGGGTGACCACCTCGGAACACCGCGTGCTGTTGGCCATCTCGGGTGCGGTATCCCCGTGGTTTGCGCGCTAGATTTGCACGCTACCACAAATGCCGCCGTGTTCATGCGGAGTACGATCACGTTAAACATGTGGGTCCGTAAGTCCTTCCGAGAGGTTGGTGGTAGGGGAAGGAGGGTACGGTCCCTGTGGATGCCTCCCCCACTGGGTTCCGGTCTAAATTGGGTGGCACTTCCCGGCCGTCCATACAGTTACCTTACACCTTTCTGGTAGGTCGGACAGTCTGGGTCTCAACAACAACAACAACATGTTAGAAGTCCTTAATTTCACAAACTAAAATTAAAATTCGTAAAAGAAATCTGATAAGGGCAGCACATGGCTTCCTCTACACATTACATAATGCAATGAATTTAGTTCTTTCACATCGAAATAATGATGCATAAGATCCACAGAAGAATGTTTTTGGCATTGATTTAACACCGTATGAAAAAAAAATTATCACTTTTACAATTTATTAGTATAAACAGAATATATATCATATACTTACGTGCAAACTGCAACTGGCATGTAATTAATATCTTGTGAAATAAATTATTATTTTCGAATTTTTTAACATCAAAATATAAAACTATTACAAAACGTATCTTCCCTCGTCTAAGGAATAAACTGGATCTACACAGAGAAGCCGAACTGCCGAATAATTTTGCATATAGAAAGTGAACATATTCAATGACATCAACTTTTTCAATTGTTCTAATTTCTTTGAGAAATTTATTTGCAAAACGTGCAATATTGAGAACGGTTTATGCTAGTGCTCGGCAAAGTTTATGCCATTCGTTTTATTATAAAAAATACGTATGAAATAATTATTTATTAAACTAAATAATAGTAAATTTCCTGATTTTTATTTTAAAAATCATTCTTATTTCGTGCTATATCTTAAGAACGGTTCGAGCAGCGTTTTGTGGTTTCTATACTCATTTTCTAATGAAAAATTACATCTGAGATGATTATTTATTTACTAATTAGGACAGTATTTACTTTGAGGTGCGACTTTCCTCGAATTTTTATGTGTTTTCTAAAATTACGCGAATACCAAATATATTTGCGAATTTCAGATTTTATTCCTATCACTGCCTGATTTCCATTATAATCTTTATACATGCTTCGCAGCTCGAATTTTTATATTTTTTTATTCACGATCTTTAGGATTCTTTCCTAAACTTTGAAAGAATTTCGTGTCAGCAAAGGCGCGATAGATTTCTGGAATGCAATAATAAAAAATATTCTTTTCCCAGCTACATAAAACCGCCATACATCGTTCGGCGATACCCACAGTAACGAAAAAATCTGATGTGGGCAGCACATGGCTTTCTCTACAAACTTAAATTCCTTTTCTCTTTATTTATTTAATATTTCATTAAATTGAGTTTAATTACACAAAATAACATTGAATTTGCACTTTTAATTCAATTCTTGTTTTCATTTGGTAACTGGACATATTTTCAAAGGAGGCATAACAAAAATGCGAAAAAACGAAAATATATCAAGAACGGTTAGTCATAGAGTAATGGAGTTGGACTTATTATATTCTTCGTAAAATATTGCGTATAACACAAGCATATAATAGAAACATTTGATCATACGTAATCCTTTATTGTAGATTTTGGCGATTTTTGTCAGCCATTTCATAAAAAAGGCAGATCCTGACAAAAAGGTCTTCTTTTCCAAATCGTACCAAAATCTAATCAGCATCAGAGTATCCCATACGGGACGTATCTACTAAATTTTGTGAAATTTGGTCCATAATTTTTTTAGCTAGAGTGGATACATGAGATTTTTGAAAGCCATTTGGCAAAAAAGGCGGATTATTTTATCCCGAATCGTACCCAAATATAGCCAGCACCAGGGTCACACACACACACACAAAGTGACTTACCTCTAAAATTTTAGGAAATGGGTCGATTAGTTTGTGAGTTAGAGTGGATACATACATTGTACAAGCAGGCAGACAGACACAAAATCAGACGTCAAGTTTAAAATAGGTGTTTCGTGTTCCAGAGGTCCCAAAACGTGTAAATCCGTCGAAAGCTCGAGTTGCGATTTTCCACACGGTTCCAATACTTTCTCTATACATTATAAATATTTCATATCTCATGTAACGGCATTGATAACATTGCTAGAGTCTGTATGATTTATAAATGCATAAATATTCGTTTAAAATTGTGATATAAAACTTATTGATTTGTGTAGTGTTTATACGTATTACTGTTTCGTAACTGGTAGACTTTTTAGCAATGTTAGTGTATATGCTCGGTTCCAAAATTTTGCGAAATTTCGTGGTTCACCCCGAAACTGCCCCTTTTCTTTCTCCCCAAAAATTACTGACCTATTCATAAGAGAAATTTTTGTATTTTATATGATGTTTACAATAATTAATTAGAAAATTGGAGGGTGGGGGGTTATAAACATTCGATTTCATTCAAAATCAATGGGTTTCGTTTGTAGTACTAAGTGTAATAATCGCGCAGAATAACTTTCGAAACACTTAATTCGTTAGTGAGATATCGCGTCTACAGACTCGTGGGCGCACACACAAACTGACATGCACACTAACATATTACATACATACACAGAAATATGCATACACACAGAGAAATATACATACACACATAAATATACATACACACAGAAGAATACATATAGACACAGAAATATACTTATACACACATAAATATGCATACACACAGAAATACACATATACGCACATAAATATACATACACACAGAAATACACATATACACATAAATATATATATATATATATATATATATATATATATATATATATATATATATATATATATATATATATATATATATATATATATATATATATATATATATATATATATTTGAAATATGTAATAATAAGAATTATGTAAAAATTAAAAAATATAAATAAAAAAATAAATAAATAAACAATTCAAGTAATATTAACATCACCATAAAAGCAAATACATGGCCACAATGCCGATAAGAGAAAAGAACAGCCCCGTCCCAAATTCGATGATTAATCAGAACTAAATTCATCATCGGGTCTGAGTATTTATTTCTAATTAACCCAAACAAATGGGTTAATTAGAATATATATATATATATATATATATATATATATATATATATATATATATATATATATATATATATATATATATATATATATATATATATATATATATATATATATATATATATATATATATATATATTTATATATATATATAATATATAATATATATATGTATATATATAATATATATATATATATAATATATAATATAATACATATATATATATATATATATATATATATATATATACACACACAGAAATATACTTATACACACATAAATATACATACACACATAAATATATATACACACACAAATATATATATACACACACAAATATACTTATACACACAGAAATATGCATACACACAGAAATATGCTTATACACACATAAATATACATACACACATAAATATACATACACACAGAAATATACATATACACACAGAAATATACTTATGTACACAGAAATATGCATACACACAGAAATATGCTTATACACACATAAATATACATACACACATAAATATACATACACACAGAAATATACATATACACACAGAAATATACTTATGTACACAGAAATATGCATACACTCACAGAAATATACTTATACACACATAAATATACATACACACAGAAATATGCAAATACACACAGAAATGTACTTATACACACAAAAATATACATACATACACACACACACACACACTAACTAACCTGAATACAAGCATGCATACAGAAATCAACCCAAAAACGTATGGCTTGAGTTCAGGAATGCTTGCCACGTGCACTTTCCTTGAAAAGTTGAATTCGAATTTTTGATCCCATCGCAGTATTTTCAGTATACATTATACCACGTATATACATTATACTATGTCTGCAGGGAAAGTAAGAGTTATACTTTACAATGTTCAAAAAGAACCATATTACATGCTATTTTTTGCAAAAGCGTATGAAAATATTTATAGGGGATAGCTTTCACCGCTTTCAAGCTATCACAAGCTCCTCATGTAAAATTTAAAAATTAAATTCGCTCTCTTATCAAATAGGTAGACATTCTAAACGTACTATAAACCACGTATTAATTGAAACAATTAATTTTGCATCAGAACTAATCTAATCTCTATTCTATAATAATAATCTCACCCTTGTGTTACAAATTATGGAAATAGATAGTATTGAAGTTGCATTATTCCTGTCGCGTAAACCAGCTTTTACTCGACATTCATTAATGTTAATCACTGGATTTCCCATTACCATTTCTATTGCAGCATAATGCCATTCTGGAGAAGTTCATGATAGTCAGATTGATCAGATTATTCGTTGCTTCGCAGATTTCAGTCCGCAAATTTCAGATAAATTTAGTTTCTCTCAATAGATTATATTCACATTTGAATTGCATGGATTTCTAATCATGTTCTAAACATTGTCGTGGAAGTCAAATGACTGATTAATTTAATAGATCAAAAATGCTCAAATAATATTGAAACTTCGTTAAAATGTAGCATGCACTATGTTTTCGGGGTAAAACAGGTTGTTTCGAAGGCGAAAAACAGCCTTCTACTTCAGGACATGCAAGAAGCTCAAGCTCACTTATTCAAGCAAGTTCGGCGTCTCAGGTGGAATGACACAGATGACTAACGGTTGGAGGAAGTTGCCATCGACGCGAGGAGAAATAAAATAAGTAGAATCCAAGGAGCCAGAAAAACGGGAGGAAGGATACTGCGAATGAACAATAAAAAGCAAGTTCAAAGAAAAAATAGCAAAAATTATAATGAACTGAAATAGGAAAATCAAGATCCATACAGAACATTACATCCAAATTGCGTCTAGATTACATCCAAAAGATGTAATCTGGATGATCCAAAACAGGTTAAAAATCCAGTAGTTGATATCTAATAGACGTCTACGTATAAAACATACAGATGTGACTCTCTATACAATCTATGTGCGTCTAATAGACATACATGTGAACGTAAAATGGATGTGCAATGGACGTAAAATGAATCATACAGATTACATTTACTGATCATTCGGGTTACGGCCACATCGACGTAAAATGGATGTGAAATGGACGTGAACTGAATTATGTAAATCACGTTTGTACCGACATTATTATTGGATTATTTATTTTATATTTATTCTCCTACGTTCTAAAATATCAAAGAGCTGGAACGGAATGATAAAAATTCATTAAACAATGTAGTATATTTCATTAAATTGGATTGTCTTTTTTGAAAAAAAGGCCTTATTTGACTTACTAAATCCAAATTCGAAACCGTATAACGTGCTGATTGGGAAGAGATCCATCCTACTTATTTAACTACTATACGACACTTTACTAATCTTTGAAAAGTCCAAATATTAATATAACATAATCTTTATGATTATTTCTTCTGCATTTCTAAATCAAATAAATTGAAGCTATTTTTATTTATTTTTTAATATTTGTATAAGAATTAGAGCTAATTATGCTGTAATTAATTTTCAGATAATTATTTTCTGCATACTTTATTTAAAATACACTGTCTTTCAAAAGATAAGTGCTCGATGCAAATTCTCAAATGGCGAACACATCCGTGGGTTTTATTGGCTGAAACTCACTGATGTTGTCGATGGAAATATACAAAAATGAAGGAATGAAAATAATGTTGCTTGTAATAAAATAACATACAAGACTTCAGGCATATGTTGGTCAGCAGGCATATGTTGGTCAGACGGCGACAACAAAAACCCGTTGTTGTTGTTGTTGAGACCCAGACCGTCCGACCTACCAGAAAGGTGTAAGGTAACTGTATGGACGGCCGGGAAGGGCCACGCAATTTAGACCGGAACCCAGTGGGGGAGGCATCCACAGGGACCGTACCCTCCTTCCCCTACCACCAACCTCTCGGAAGGACTTACGGACCCACATGTTTAACGTGATCGTACTCCGCATGAACACGGCGGCATTTGTGGTAGCGTGCAAATCTAGCGCGCAAACCACGGGGATACCGCACCCGAGATGGCCAACAGCACGCGGTGTTCCGAGGTGGTCACCCACCAAGTACTATCCGCGCCCGATGCTGCTTGACTTCGGTGATCTAACGAGAACCGGTGTTTTCAGCACGGTACGGCCGTTGGCCCAACAAAAACCCGTGTCATTACCTAACTAATGTGTGCTTTTATCGAGGAAGTTTCATAAGTTATTATAAAATAATGTATGGAACAGCCATTTGTCCTTGAACAATATGAAAATTAGGCATGGGGTAAACGACTTGTTTGCGCCGGAGTTTCAATATTCAAAGAAAATTTTTCGAAGAGTTTTGTGATTGATTTTGTATTAAGATACTTTTTATGACACAAAAAATACGTTTGTCAGAATTTCAATGCTTATGTACCGTTGATGAGCTTGAGGCAGGACAATCCATCAAGGAAGTTGCCACTCCCTTTCCTGTGGACCATTCTGTCATTTCTTGTTTATGGAAACAATTTCAAACAAGCCGTAGAGTTATTTGTTATCCGAAAACCCGTTCCAGGCCATCCTAGGGCTACAACATCCTCTGATGTGCATTATAAGTACTGTCCAAAATCAATCGCCGACCTACCGCGTCAGCTCTCCCATCAATTACTACCGCAGCAGTAAAGTCGATATCCTCCAGTACTGTGAGACCAAAGCTACACACCAAATGACTTTATGCTGGGGTATGACGAGTTTTGGTCCTTTTGAGTGTTAAAGCCAGAGAAGCACGATAAAATTGGTGTCGTCAGTATGCGATTTGAACAGATAGTCCAATGTACTCTTTACGGATGAGTCACGATTTACCCTATATTCAGACAATAAACGTGTAAGGATCGAGAGAGCACAATGAATACTTCACCAACCCAATAACATCGTTGAACATCAAGCTTTTAGTCGTGGCAGTGATAAGATGATAAGATATGGATTGGATTATCTTTGGGATATTTAATCGACCTGCACGTGTTAACAGCGGGTATTGTGACGGTGGAAAGGTACCGAGATCAGGTCTTTGAAGTTGTCGTGAGACTCAATGCATCAGTAGTGGATCCGGATTTTCTTTTGATGAACATGAACGTCCACTACAGCGAGCAAAGTTGGTAAATGAATACATTGAGAGCGAAGGCATTGCTCATTATTTCAGGACTTCGTATTCACAGGACGGCAATCCTATCAAAAGCGTTTGAGATGCCCTTGAAAGAGCTGTCTCTCTGCGTCTACTCCTCTGCAACTACTTTTCAAGAGCTGGAAACTGCTTTCCTGCAGGAATGGCAGATAGTCCCTCCTCCGCCGGATCAACTGACTAAATGGTGTAAAATAATCACTTAAAGGATAAAAAAATATACTAGAATACATTTTTTTTAAAAATTTTATTGCTATACTCATGAATATATTACACAATTAACTACCTTCTTATGAAATTTAGAGTCAATAAAACTAAATTTTTACTTTTCTTATATACATAATGTATAAGGAAAGTATTGTGACGAGGTCGAAAATTCGAATTCGAGTTTTCGATGGGAGAGCACGTTTCAAGCATCCCTGATCACGAATCAAACATTTTTGAACTGATGTCTGTGTGTGCGTGTGCGAAAGTATGTGTGTCTGTGTGTTTGTCAGTGAGTCTGTGGAGACGACATCTCACGAACGAATGGAGCGATTTGAATGAAATTAGGTGCAAAACTCACAATAAGTGAATACTGGAAGCCTATTGTCTTTAAACGTAATCGAATGTTTAGAACCCCCTAAATTTTCGAGTGAAATTTTGAAAAAATCAGAACCTTTAATAAAGTTACGTAAATAGACATTTACTATGTAATTTTTCATTAGAAAACGATTGGCATAAACTTTAGAACGCTAGAATAAACCGTTCTCGAGATATTGCACATTTGTCAAATAAATTTATCTAAAGGTCCCATAAATTAAAATACAAATTTAACTGTTGAGAAACATGTTCCCTTTTCGTATGTAATATCATGCGATAAATTGGGTGACATCATTCTCGTGGATCTAACTCGTTCCATTCTTGAGAAAAGATACTTTGAGTAATAATGTTGTGTTTGAACGCCAATAGTGATTTACCTGCTATAAGAATAACTTATTTCTCCACCCATAACGCTTGGCGATATTTTGGCGACGAATTTGGCGGAATGTCGCCAACTTGGCGACTTTTTTAAATGTTGGCAAGTTAACGAAAATCTCACCAAATGGATAAAAATGACGCTACATCAATAAAAATGACGACTAATTGTCGAAAATGCAATACCTTGGAAAGAATATAAGTATCTACTATAAGAATAACCGATTTTCTTTACTGTAAAAGTAGTAAATTCATCGCATTATATAAGGAAAGTCTTGTGTTGCCTACATCAGATTCTTTTAGTTATGTCGGATTTACAGCCGGGTCTTTAGCTTTTGGTAAGCAATGTACTTTACGATTCTCTTTTTATTAGCCCTAGTCTCTAAATATTTTAAAAGTATAGTTACAATAGTAGTTACTTGGTTTTTATTCAAATTCCGCCACTTCATATGTTTGTAACATAGCAATAGTGACAGAAATATGAATTTATATTACCCTTCTACTATAAAAATGTAAATATTAAAAATATCTGAGTTACAATAAATTTCAGTATCAGTATAGTAAAATTACTGGATTCATTATCTTTTTGATTTTAACAAGTTTAAACTTGAAAAATCAAGCATGTGTTTCAACAAAATATTAATAGTTATTCTGGAATTTTATAATAAAAAGTATAAGACAAACAGACAAGCTGCACAGTGCCTTATTGTTTAGCTTGATATTGTTGAACACAGAATATATCTCTTTCTAGTCTATAATGAATGCAATATGTGTTTTTACGTTGTTTGTGGATGTGCAGTGGCACTAAAATCTGGATCAGAGCCTGTATGGACGTATATTAAACAGAGGATCCATTTTTCTTCCATGAAAGTTGTAATAAGAATGTGTATAGGACTAGATTGTCCATAACATGCACCGTTCATAACTTATAGTATGGCCGGAAAATAGACTAATCATGTGTGCATCATACAGAACAATTAATCATTAACAATTTAATGTTATCATCCAGTAATTTATGGATGCAAAGTAGACATAAACTTTAGATGATCCATATTACGTTATTTAAGGATATTTAACGGATGCATCTTTTAATGCGTGGACGTGCTGTGAATCAATGAGATGTAATATAAAATCTGGATATATAAGCTGTGTGGGGAGTGTATAGAAATAACTAAATAGAGAGTGAACCTACTAAACCGGAAACTGTAGAATATTAGATGTTTCAATCAGCTCTATAGATTACAAACTAGAAAATAAAGTAAAAAATAATTGAAATAATTAGATTTATTTGATAAATAGAATTAAGTAAAACTGCCAAAAGTTGGAAAAAAGGAAGACAAAAAAAATATTAAGAAACATGATCGAAAATTTATTTGAAATAATACTGGTCTGCAAGCAAAATTAATCAACCAAACTAAAGTATAATTTTGGGTATATTTAGACTCCTGATTTTAAATGTGTTGTTAGTTTTTCTCCAGCACGTCTAGTTTTTGTGATGAAAGATAGATGGGAGCACCACACTACAACCTTTTCCGAAATGTGGTTCGAGAAACATTGTTACTTAATTTTAACTTGTTAAAATATTTATATTGTTAAGATAAAATAAGTTAGTGTTTCATAAGCAATGATGGTGCAGATGAGTTAAGAAATAAGAATGTGTAGTGGTTATATTGACATTTGAAAGTGTGTTAGAAAAGGGAGAGCTGATTTCAAAATATCAGAAAAAGAAACAGCCAATATTCCAAACATGATGAGCGACAGAACGACAAATAGAGGTATGTGCAAATCTGTATATTAGGTCAAATATTTGATTTTAGAAAAATATAAAAATCTGGTCTCACAAGTGCATTCACGACCATGTTAATTCTGGGTTATTTTCTAATTAAATCCATTGTTAACTTCCTTACACAGTTAAGATAAACCAAAATAAAATGAAAATACAATTGCCGGGAAAGAACGAAATCTCATAAATATATGTATAATTAAAATGCTTGTTTATACGCGTTTATTCGACATTTTTTACAAAAATTAGAAGCACAAAATTTTAAAGCAGTTGTCCAATCATGCTTGTAGCTCTCCCATGTACCCCATAGCTCCGTCTCCATTGGCTTGAGCTATTTAGTGCGAGAACGCACAGATTGTCTGGCAGTCATTGTGTGTAACTGCCAGCGGGATCGATGGCCGCAAAAATCAGTTGTACCAGTTTTATTGCCCACCATAAATTAATTAGAATTTAACATCAATTCTTGTCATCAGCCAGTCTGCCTGTACTGTTATCTGGATCTTTGAGTTTATTGCTTAATCGAAAACAAATAATTAATTAATTTAAGTATTTATTTGGTGGAGTAATTATTAAATTAGGATTTACACATAAAATGTATTTGGCGTTGTAATAGTATGTACATCATCGTATGTGGTCGACATATAACCCACCTTTTTGCACCGATTATTGCTGGATGCTATATTGTGATGCTCCAAGGTTTTATAACAGGAACACAAAATGGATTTCTTTTCAGAAATTAATATAAACAAAATGTTATGTATCGTAAGTTTTGCCGTTTTACGTCACTAGCTGCATTCCAAAAACTATGAGCATGAAAATTAAAATTTATTTTCGTAGTCAGCACCTAAAACTTGTATAAAAAGTGTATTTTTATTTCTGATAATTAAAAGAAATTGGTATTTGTTCACCAGTGTAATCAGATATTTCAAATGCAATCTATATTTTTTCCATTGTATGATATTTAATGTTAACTTATTGGATCTAATTCTCGTCGTTTGTTCTCTTTTTTATACATTCTAGTGAGTAGATAAATTACACATGGAATTTGAAAGCAAAATCCCCAACAAACAAGCTCATGTTAAACATTAAATACAGTATCCGACATAGAAAATGCAACACCATGAAGATTTGACCGTATAATCATGCAAATTCAGACACAAACACAGATGGCCGATGTATACAAATGATCTGAAATGCAAGAATGTCGTGTGATTAGAGCGCAGGATAAAAGAAATGAAAATGATAGATGAGCTAACAGTTGTCACTGTCCGTCGCCTACGGAAGTCCGTTTTCTGACCTGTTTTTCATTTCAGAAGACATATGTTGTTGAAGAGATGCCTGGCCGACGACGCCGAAGTCCGTTTCAGCATTTGGACGATCGTGTGAGGGGATTCATTTTAGGATAACGTATGGCTGGGTGTGTTGTACCGGCCTATCGCCGTTGAAACACGCGTAGATGTGTCCATTGTGCAAAGGAATTGGAGAAGATTAATTGAAAAAAGCATGTGAATCGTTTCAGTGTTGCAGGTCCGTTCCGATGTATGTCAGCACACGTTGATAGACACATTCGAAGGCATGCCGAGGCGGAGTCACAAACGACGATTGTCGACATTCTGCAGAACGCCATATTACTTGACAACGCGGCAACATGATTTGGAATGCCATCAACTTCGATAGCCCGTAACCCCTGGATCGTATCGAAGACACAACAGGAAGATAGTGTGGATGGAATATTGCAATCGGTTGCACTGCCTTAACTTCAGAGGGTTTAAAATGTTTTTCCAGCAAGATAACGAGCGACCGCATACGGCAACCATCATCAAACAAGTCTTGCAATCTATCCAGATGCTTCTTTAGCCTCCACCCCCACCAGATCTCTTACGCTTCAATCATGTATGAAACGTGATTATCTGTCATTTATAATTGCCCTACCCTCGCCTCAACACAGACGAACACCTGCTGAGGATGGTTAAAGGCATATGGTCAACCATCCGTCTGGAAGCTATCCACATGTTCATTGCATCTGTTCCTCCAAGGGTTGCTTTTTGTATCGCCGCAAGAGGTGGTCAATGATCACCCTGATTATGCCATTACTGTATTGCATTATCCTTCTGGAATTAACATCACTTATTTACATATACCATCTCTGTAAGTGCGCCCTTTATCATCGCACTTTATTTGCTTTTTCACGGTGTTGCAGTTTTTGTGTCGGGTAGCGTATATACATATATAAACAAATATATATCTTCCTTATGGAATCTTTTACTTGTTTTCGTATAGATACATAAAATAAATAAATATATTTTTGCTGAGAGATGAGTTCCATTAAAGTTAGTGGATTTTACCTACGACTCTAGAGAATTCTTTGCGTTTCGGAATTCCGTATACGTAACATTGGAAATAACTTTCATTTCCATTCTTTAGATAGTTTGTGCATCGAAACAAATATACTGTTTAGACTTTTGTCTGAAAACTTAAAATGGGGTTCAGAAATATTGTAGGCAAATGTGAAATATTGTTTCCATTAGAGGATACGTAATAGATTCTCATGCACCTTCATTTTAACATCTAAATTATCATATTTTTCGATGTCAGTATTTAATTCGGTCCTTTTATGCCAAAAAGACGTATTTAAAATTGCAGAGTCCACTTTGGCGATAAGAGCTTGCAATTTCATCTCAGTAGTTCAACGATAAAGTCTCGGCTGACCAGTGCGAAGATTCGTGGTTCGATCCACGTTTGGGCAACAAAGTATTTATAATTGCGCTTGAACAAATCAACTGTGTAGGTTGGTGCAAAAATATCGGAGGTCTGAAAATGACGGTAGAACGACTAGCATTGATTCCGTGGATTCTTGTATATTGAGTGCCGATTTCAAATCAGGAGGCTAATTTGAGGTAAAAATAGTAGGATATGGTCAAACAGATTGCCAGTTGCATGTTCATCTGACGTTTGTGGAGAACGAAATATTCACTTGTAATTTCACGCTTGCAATTATGCTATACGCTTGCAATTTCTTCAATTGATAACTCAATGATATACGCTTGCAATTTCTTCTCAGTATCTCAATCGTAGAGCATTGTCTGTTTAGTATGAAGGCCCATGGTTCGATTCCCGGTTGGGGCAGCACGGTCCTTCACAAAATGTTCACTAAATTGTAAAAGGAACCAGGTTTATTGTCTATACATTTCATAGCATTAAAGTTACATATTGTTCAGTTTACTCTGCTAAAGTGATAGACATATAAGGTTTATTCTTATAAACTAAATGGAAAGCAAAGCAATCTAGTTCATTAATTTTCAGAAGAACAGAAATGTTGAGATACGGCTTTTTGCCTATTGCCCTTACGGCTTTTTGCCGAAGGATTTATTGCCTTCCACGGGATTTCAAATTACTCACTCTATTATCCCGAATACTTTAATTTAAGTACCCTGTCTGTAACTGAGTCCGAAATATGCAAAAGGTTCAAACTTCCCAATAGAATGTCTGTATTGCCAATGTTGTCACTTTATACGCGTCCAATAGCGATCCGTGGTAATTGCTGTGTAGCTACAGGGTTCTCTTTACCCGTAATTTATCTCAGAAACATTTTTTTATTTATTCATCACATTTGTATAATTTTTACGCATTGAGTCTGCAGTGAATGCAGTTCGGAATGATCGTAAATAAATTATTACTGCCGCAATGTAAGTAAGACGTTTGATTTCTTTATTCGTTTCCGGTTACCTCAAAATATGAGGGAAAGGCTTATTTCAGGCTACAAAATTTACTACTGGTAGATGACTGCGTGCGCATGTTCAAAGTGATGTGTAGAAGGTGAGGCTAATGAGATGTTTTCTTTTCGCGTTGTGATGCAAAGCCTGCAGTACCAAGTTGTAGAAGAATGATTTTTGTATCACACATTCTATATTCCGTTTCAGTTGATTTTCTGTTTTTGACTCTGAATCCGTTCATTTGTGTTGCTCACTTGCTTCTTTTAAAGAGAGAAGAATATCCTTTGTGCACAAATAAGTAGAACAATTATCGCTATATAAATTATTTTATATTCTTATGTTTAAAATCTAGTTTAATATAAAAATACTATTGTTTAACAGCACTATTGTATTCCCAGTCGAGGAGAAGCAGCTAATGGTAGTACCATTTAGTATAAATTACCACATTTTCCGGAGAATATTTTGACAAAGCTTAATAATGCTGATAAAAGTATTACGTAACGATTTTCAATCACTGGTTAATGTGCGGTTTCAGACAGTGGTGTAAGTAGACTTCTAACGCTCTGAAGCAAAACATTTTAGGGCATCTGTTTCCAGAATGAATATTATTGATCTTTACTACAAAAATACACTCTGCTAAAAAGAAAAAAAATAGATGCACCCATAAAAATTTGAGTTACAGCCGCAAAACTCGGCATGCAAATGTTGTTTCAATTGTTAAGCAAATGATTAAACTGTCAGCGCTATTAATGTTATCGGGCCCATGCAACGAGCATAAGAACAACACATCAAGTAGCTTTTAAAACGATTTGTGTTAAAATGAATTGGATTTTCTGTTTTAATACTGCAGGTTGTATACAAAGATGCCTTTGAGACGTACTCGACAGCGCTAAGGACATTTAGAGAGGTCGGATCATATACCTAAAGAAATCTGGTTGGTCCAATCGACAGTATCGGTTGCTTTCTTGGACGGAGCGCTATGCCTCGGTTTTGGCAACAATGGATAAGAGAAGACACATGTAACCGTCGCCTTCTGAGAGGTTGGTGGTAGGGGAAGGAGGGTACGGTCCCTGTGGATGCCTCCCCCACTGGGTTCCGGTCTAAATTGGGTGGCACTTCCCGGCCGTCCAAACGGTTCTCTTACACCTTTTCTGGTAGGTCGGACGGTCTGGGTCTCAACAACATCAACATGTAACCGTCGCAAATGCTCAGGGCACTCCAGAGAGACAACTGCTTGACAGGACCGTGCGAGAGGAGCAACATCCACATCAATGGCGTCGGTATCAGCTCTTCGAAGACATTTGTCATTCTCCATGTATCCTGTATGAAGCGATACAATTCAGAGACGACCTGGAGAAGGGGAGTTAAGTGTCGACTTCTATTAAGGTGCCTACTATTGGCCACTCAACATTGTCAGAATCGTCTAAATTGGTGCCGAACTCGGTCAGCCTGGTCAGTGCCCGATTGGAGGCCTGTTGTTGGAGTACAGGTTAGCGTTTTGATCCCACATTTGTTGTTGAGCGGCATACGGCCTTTACACGTGGTGGCACATTCTGAGGGCCATTTCGTAGGACCGCCGAACTTCTCGAGTTGTGCTGATAGCCAATATGCCAGTTCGCTTGTACGTCAATGGTACTCTGCTGTCGATTGTATCGCCTATGCTGTCAAGTTTCCATTTTCCAACAAGACTACTCTCGACCACATACTGCAAGACTTTCCCAATGTTTTCGAGAGTTTAATATCTTCCCATGGTCCTTCAGTTCTTCAAACATATCACTAATAGAATGTTGGGTTGGCAATTACAATATTCACAGAATACCACTGAATTATCTAAACAGTTACAACATTTATGGGAGAATCTTCCTCCGAGGACATATGCAATTTAATGGACTCTATGTCACACCGAATTTTGGTTTGTATAGCTGGCAAAGAAGGATTCGCCACTCTCTAAAATGCAATCTTCTTTTTGCCATTATTTACTAATAAAACGTTATTTTCTCCGAAATTCTAAGCATTTAAATATCTTCTCAACCTATACGTACTCGCCTAGTTTCACGGCAGTAGCTTAATTTTTTATGGATGCATATATTATTTTTGCAACAGAGTGTATTTCCATCACAAAATACCTCTCTAGTTAACAGTACTCCACTGGTTTCGTGCTATTATTGAAGCTTGTGATTTTAATAGGCAATATAATAAGAAATATTTTAAAACTTTAATGAAAATAGAAGTTTATACTTTCTATAAAAAGTAAACATACCACGTTCTATCAGTTTATTCAAATAAGGCACCTGTTGCTTTACTTACCAGTACTTGAACTACACTGACTTCCAAAATTTAAGTACGCAATGCAAATTTTCATTTTTCGAAAGCGTATTTGAATTTGAGTGGCTGAAAATCGCTGCGGATGTAGATGGCAGTATGTAAATATTTTATGATACAGCCAATCACGATTGACTGTCCGGATATATGCTACTTAGGCAGTCGTTGAAGACGCCAGCATTCTGAAGGATTTGAGGAAGTGCATTCAAATGCTGATACGAAGTGTTTATAACTTCGGTAGAATTATTCTTGATGATATTCGTATTTCTATGGCTGAAAGAAGACGAATGGCAGATAGTGAACGCTGGCGTAATGTAGGACGCATTGAAGCAGGACAGTCAATCAAAGATGTAGGTATTTTCTTTGGCGTTGATCATTCGGTAATTTCTCTATTATGGAAACAATTCCAAACAAGTCAAACAGTTATCCGGAGACCTGTGCCCGGTCGTCCAAGGGTTACCACCTCCTCTGATAATCGGTATATTGCTATATTAGTCAAGAGGAATCGATGTCCGACCTCCACAACTGTTTCATCCATGGTTGCAGCGGCACTTGGTAAGGCAATATATGCCAGTACTGTGCGCCGACAGCTCTACGTGAAGGGACTGTACGCCCGAGTACTACGTTTTTGTGTTCCACTAACCGTCCAAGCCAGTGGGTCAAGATTAAAGTGGTGTCGTCAACATGTGAATTGGACTTTCTCAGATTGGTGCAACGTCCTGTTCACGGACGAGTCGAGATTTGCTCTGGAATCAGATGATAAGCGTGTAAGGGTCTAGAGAGAACGGGGTACACGCAATTAGGCCAAGAACATCATCGAACATCACGCATTCAGAGGTGGCAGCGTCATGGTGTGGGCTGGAATTTCAATGGGATATCACACAAAGCTGCACATCTTTAAATGTGGTTCTGTGACGGCTGCGCGGTATCGGTATGAAGTCCTAGACCTCATTGCGGGACTCTACGCTGTAGCAATTGGTCCTGATTTCCTCCTTATGGACGATGGTGCTCGTCCTCATCGAGCTAATACCGGTGACGAATGCCTGGAAAGCATGGGTATTTCTCGTATGGTGTGGCCGGCGTATTCCCCCCGACTTTAATACCATTAAAAACCTTTGGGATGTCCTCGGGTGTGCTGTCTCTGCATGTTTATCTCCCGCAGCCAGTCTCAGAGAGATGGAAACTGCCATGTTGGAGGAATGGCCATTACTCGCATCTGCGACGGTTGATCACCTCATTGAAAGCATGGAAAATCATTGTAAAATTTGTGTGAAGGTCTGGGGTGGTCATATACCATATTAATATAAGTTTTGTTTGGTTTGTTTGCCTTTAAATATCATTTTTTTAATGATCCAAATGTGACGTCAACATAACTTACGAAAAGTAAATATTTTGTTCATCTTTGAACATAATTCTTGTTTCTAAGGCTTGACTTTAACATTTTTGTTGATTTAACCGTCCGTACTTAACTTTTGGAAGTCAGTGTATATAACCACAGGATTGCTATGACGAGGGATACATTTTAATGGTAATTGTGTAAAATAGTATAGACATGTTCACAGCTCTGAGTATTTTGATTCTGCCACTTTTATTTGTGGTTCAAGTTTCTTTCCTTATAGGAAGGAAAATGTTTAAAATGAAATAGATTTAAAAAACGCATATGTTTATATTTCCCTTGACTATTTAGATAATTGTTTCTCAATTATTTTTTATGTGATTTTATATCAATATATTTCTGTTTATTTTTCGTTTTATTTAGTATATTTTACTTCATAAATTAGTCAGTATAAATTTTTTTAAACTTTTAGATGTTTGGGGTCTTTAAACATTTTTATCTCCACAGAGTAAAATTGTTTGATTACTTCCATTAAATATACCTGGGATTATGTCATGAACATATGTGGGATTATTTACGAATATTAGTGTAAGTTTTATATCCCTAATTATCTAAAACGTTGGTGACGCAATTTTAGTGACCCTGTGTGCGAAATTTTTAGAATGAACCTCTGTAGTATCTACGACCGTTGTTTATATTAATGTGTTAACATTTAAAAAAGCAATTTTAGTTCTAGGCCTCTACAATTTTTTCGAGCACAAGGAGTATACATGTTTTAAATATTTCTTTATATTTATCAGATTTTTTGCCAATATCAATATGGGTTCTGAGATTTTTGATTATCTTGAAATTCGTATTGTAAATATATTTAGAGTTCTATGCCCAAAAGTTGGATTCCAGTCTGAAATTTATTTGAAAACACACCTTATAATATATCGAATTTCATTAGATATCACATTAGGTTGAAGATTTGTACCTTAATGATTCGTGGTCCAAACTTTTTAGACCAAAAGTGTTGCCCAAAAGTATACACTCTTAAAATATTCATCGAATAAATTAATAGTGCTATAATATCCAACCAAATCATATATATATTTAACTTTCATGTTTCAAATAAGGCTTTTAAGAAAGATAATGAATATATTTACGTTCAACTAACTGGAATTTTTTGCTGGATTTTCATAAATATTTACAGCCGTCCGATTAAAGTATATACTATTAAACTATTCATTGAACAAATTAATAGTGTTCCAATATCCAACCAATACACACATGCATTTATCTATCACGTATTTAGAATGATGCTTTTAAGAAAGATAATTAATATATTTACGTTCAACCAACTGGAATTTTTGCTGGAATTTCTTAAATATTTACAATCTATCGAGTTTTATTCTCTATTACATCACTCCAAAACGTTATTTTGAGAAAATCTACGCCAGCTTGATTGATCGGCGCATTTCCTGCTTGCAGTGGGATTATCTCAGTGTCCGAAACCATTAAGTTTCTCTCCCGTTTCTAAAAGAGCCTGTAATTTGCAAATGGCTAATTTGCATAATGAGACCTACAATGTTGAAATTACGGAAAATTTTTATTTCTCTCATTGCAAATGTGCTATTAGTAGAGATAGAACATTTATATATTCAAAATAATTGACTTGCGTTTAGAACTTAATCGTCTGCTTATCGGACATTGCCATTTTTTTCCTGGATTATGCAGTAGAATGTTATTCATGCCGAAAATGGCAGTGACATATTTGTAATACAAAAACGTCATTTTAATGATTTATCACTGTTAATTGAGAAAACCATGAAAATAAAGTAGAATTTAGTTCATTGTTTAAATATATCTACCTACCCTAAACATTTATAAATGAATTACTTTACAGATTATTACTATATGATAATTACTTGCTCATTACTATCAAATATAATTGGTATTCATTTCTAAAAGGAGTCAACAAACTTCTATGGCCTAGCAGACAATATTTTTTTCAATATCATAATATGATTCAAGCAGATTGGTTGATATATTGGTTGATATAACTTGCGGAACATTTATACTATAGCTAAAATCTCGGATTTCGTGTAATTCGATTCGTTTGAACTTTGAATCCAAGTGAACCTTGATTTTAGTTTTATACGATCTGTCTCAATTTCCAGGTCAATGGAAAAATGTGATATTTTGAAAATTTTCAGTTAGGGGTGACGATGCAAAGCTATAAAATGATAAACTCCAAAACCACCTTGTCTAATTATCGAGCACTTCCACTCTAACTAGTTTTGGTCGTAGTTTGGTCTTCTAGTTTTAGTCGTATTCTATCCATTTCAACTTCCGAATCAATGAAAAAATTCTGACATTTTAATTTAGAGGTGACATGATAGGAAGATGATTTTCCAAACACTTATATCGCTTTGCCTTTTAGAAGTAATAAAAGAATAATTTGATATCTTTTCTTTAACAATCGGAAAAATTATACAAATAAATTATTTTGTCGAGCGTGGAAATGTGATTCAATATATTTTCCTTTTAACGTGTTAACATAATTATAAAATGCTCGTTCTTTTCATGTTTAAATCTCAAAGGATTTTTAACATTTAGAAAAGTTATCAGCGATTTTTAAAACAAAATTGTTAGTGTCACATTTAATGGCTACTAATCACTTCAAATGCACTAAGCGTGAGAGTAAATAGTTAGTGCTAAATATTTACATATGAATTTCTTCATAACTTGCTACGGTACAAATTTATTACTTATTCAGTAATAACAATTCTAATTGGAATTAATTCCTAACAGGAATTGTCCAAATTTTTTGGTTAATGAGACATTATTTTTTTCAATTTCTAATAATATTATAATTTAAAGAGCTGCAAATTGCATGAAGCTGCAACAATTCTCTAATATATATGACGGGTTTCACTTATAAAAAAACTACAGATTGAAGTACGCGTAACAATTTTTGTCGTTAAACTCGTAATATTATTCAATATATAAGTAGCCAGCTGGAATTTTCATTTTCATGCAAGATAGGAAGTTTTCGCAATTCAACAAGTATTTTAATTAATGTTTTCAACAAATATATATCGGAAAAAGATGTTGATTATAGAAATATATTAACTTGAAAATTAAAAAAATACAATTTTCATGAGTTTTATGCTGTTTACAGCGATATCTCGTTAAAAGGGAAAATCTTAACTCTCATGTTTGATGATTTGTCCAATATAATTGTCTCTAAAACCGAGGAGAGATTGTTCAAAGCCATGGCCATTATATAGCCCTCTGAATTATTTTGTGCGAGGTATCTTCTTAAATATATTGACACATACAATGGTAAGAATCTCAATATAGACAATGGTAACATTCTTGAAACAGACAATGATATAGTAAAATTTAAAGGTATATAATTTATATACATTATATTTATGGTATATTATTTAAAAGGTATATTAATTTAAATTAATTGATTATACTTATAATATGCATGTTTGCAAAATAATGTAGGCACTAGTATAACAGTGTAAATTATTTTTGTTATTAATTTATGCACATTTGAAACATTTTAGATCGTTTTATCTTAATTTATTAGTAATTGGGAAGGCTTGAACGTCCGAAATCCCCTTAAATACTGCCCTTCTTGCTTAATTATCTCTTATCCATTTTACAAATTGGTTTTCCTTTTTAAATAATTAAGATGCTAGAAATGTTATTTGATCTTTTGTACTACATGCATTAGTACAAAACATGAAATACCTATATATCTAGTATTGCATGCCATTTTATAGTGCTTAGTTACTTTATGAATATATTCTGTTATCATGCTTATGCATTGCTTACTAAGCATTGCTTATGAAGCATGCATATGCATACGTCATGCATTGCTTATGAAGTCAATCCCAAAAGTAGAACTCTTGAAGTCTCGACACAAGCTCATTTAAAACATCGAGTATGTACACAGAAATGGATGTCTTCCTAATGGAATGTCTTATATATTTTCCTACAGAAACACACAGAAATAGATTTGTGCTGATAGATGCTTTCCATTAAACGTAGTAGATTTTGCTAGCCCTCTGGAGAATTCTTTGCGTTTGGGCATTCTGTGTACGTAACGTGGAAATAGTTTTTATCTTTCCTACGACGGTGGTTTTTATATACTGGAAGAGAACTTTTATTTGATATAGACTTTCGAAAGCCGAAACAGGCCCTTTGAAACATTATATAAAAATAGGATGCGGGCAGCACAACTATTTCATGGCAGACAATAACTGTTTTCCGCTCACTTTCTTTTATATACATTAAAACAGGATGCATTAGCTTTATTACTCAAAAGCCTATGTAAAGTAAATACTAAAAATTACATCGAATTTTAGTTAGCGACTTGGCGTGTTCTAGAAGTACGGATTGTTGCACGAAATTTTAGCAGCAAATTATAGAAAATTGACACAGTTTAAAAATGGTTCAGTCTGAGAATGATTCCATTCGTTTTAAAATAGCATATTGCATGTAAAAAATTAATTTCATTAACACAGTTGTTGAGACGAATGTTAAATTACTTTTGTTCGACATAAATGGGGGACCCTTTTCTATGAAGAGCGTTTGTACATACAGTATACCCATACGTATGTTGCTCATAATGATACAGTATATATATCGCTATGTCATATACTGTGTCATATACTGTGTCATATTGCTGTGTCATATCGCTATATCATATGCTGCGTCATAATATATATATGCTGTGTCATAACATATATATACTGTGCCATAACATATATATGCTGTGTCATAACATATATATGCTGTGTCATAACACATATATGTTGTGTCTAGATGCTGTGTCCTATACTGTGTCATATTGCTGCATTATATCGTCGTGTAACATGGCGGGTTATAGCATATATATGTTATTCCTAGATGCTATGCATATAGATACTGCATCTAGACACAGTAAATCGATACATATATATACACACACAGACGTCCCGCTAAAACGGATGATATGTATTTTATAAGGCTCCAAATATGAAAATCAACAAAACGAAATATAATTTTCAATCAAATTTCATAAATTACAATATTTGTATTTTGTATTTTTTTATAATATTAAAAGAGCCTATCTGTCTCTTAGTTTGTTTATCTGTTGGTCACGTACTGAAAAATCTAACCGACCCACAGTAACGAAATTTTGCACAGCGATACCCAGGCCCAAAGATAACGAAGAGCGATTTTGTTTTATTTCGAATTACTTCTATAGTTATATATGTTGAAGCACCATTATGAGCAATTTCTCCATAAATCGGTTGATTAGTGATTGGATAAATTACTGTAGACTTTCACATTTGACACCATTTTAAAGATCGAAAAACGATCTTTTCATCGAGCTAAAATCTGCTAAAACTCGTAAGATAAATCCTTCTTATTTAATTAATTAAAAGTCCATTATTTGAAAATTAATAGAAATAAGAAAAGTTTAGGAGATTTCATGCTTATATTGTAACATACTGAAATTTAACAGTCGCAGAATTCCAATTTTTAGCATAAATATTGTGCCATATTTTCGCATTCTAATAAAAAATATTAACTCTATTCCTGAATATTCTGTTAATTTTAATGTAAAAAACCTCTCATGGAATTTCAAAACTCTGATAAATGAAGTGTGTATCACAATCTTTCTTTCCTGAACGGGTTTATCCCCTCTGTTTCATACTGACTATGTGGGGAATAGGGGAACGTGACATCACAGAATCTACATTGTAGATTCTAAAACAATGTTTGACAGAGTTTGACATTTGTTTGGCAGCCGAAATAACATCTGAGATTTTCAGTGACGCTAAATCTAATTTTACGCAAAATTTTACGTTAACAAGGTGGCATAGGATTGCAAGCGTTTTCCTCTAGGAAACGTACTGTTGATTTTAAGCAAATTTAGCATCCCTCATTTAAATGTGCCTCTCGCACTTATTTTTATTATTATTTATCAAATAAACGTATTTGGTGCGTATCAAAGAAGATTATTTAGAGCGTATCAAAAGAGCTTATTTAGGACATATTACACCTACGCAGAGGGGGCGAAAGGCGCAATTAGGGCGTATAAAAAAGTTAATTTAGAGCGTATCAAAAGAGTTTTTTAGGGTGTTTAAAGTTCTCGCAGGAAGCAAAAGGCATATTTAGGACGCAATACGTAGTCGTACTAGGACGTAACGCTTGATGTACAAAACGCCAGGACCAAAATGCATTACGCACCTGGTCAGATGGTTAAGGCGAATTTCGGCGCTTATTTAGGGCGCACTATGCTGGCTTAGCTGGAGATAAGTAGCCTAGTGTGTACCCGCTCAACTGGTGACTACGTCTTTTGAAAAATTGCATGAATTAATTCAATTAATTCCTGCTTTAAATTCTTAGCAATATCTGTATTTTCTACGTTTCTGCAAGTAGTCATGAGTTTTTAGAAAAACACAGCGGCGTGGCCGTGTGTTCACCGACTCAGCGGTGTTTTCGCAGTGTTTGCTATAAGAATACGTATTATTAAAGCTTTCTTTGGTTTTCGAGAATTCGCTGCCAGTTCCGATGTGAATATAATCAGAGGTTTGCATCTGAAATCTCGGGCAACGTTGGACACATTTTCAAACAGTTAGATAAGAGTGTACAGAACAGTTCTAAATAAAACCAGTTATAATTAAACTGAACAAAGATAAAACTATATTACAGTTTAAAACCTGCAAGATCATCTGCAGGGAAATCCTACAGAAATCGCGAAGTCATATGGAGGGAGATTTCAAACAACTTTCACACGCCCTCTTAAATTCAAAATTAGACATATGAAATAAATCCAAATCAACACAGTACTTATTAGATAATTTGTATAATTTCCATAATGCAAAGTTACTAGTTGCATTTACCTTATGCTGGCGTTTCTTATAACGTTAGAAATCTAGGTTTTAAATTTACATTTGGAACACAAAATGAAACGGTATTCACATATGATAATTCAAAATATGATAATCCAAAATCAATATGCTAATTCAAAACCATTAAAGAAAACCATTAAATATAGCTTTTTGTATTTAAAACCGCAGTATTGAACATATTCCTTAAGTCAGTATTAGGCAGATAATAATACTCGCATCTATATTCATAGAAAATATAACAAGCTAAAGAACCTGCATTAATCCATCTCGATAACTTGACTACTGGTGGAACAGTATGGATTTCAAATCAGTGATGCACATTTAAATTTGGTCTAACAAGATAATTAAACGAGGTAATTTTGTAATAAAATCCCGTCGAATTTCTCATAAGAAAACGTGAATTTCTAAAAGTGTCGATGACCATTTTCTATATATCTTCTTAAAATATAATCAGGTATTATTCATAGCATTAATTAGGTAAAAATTAGTCTTTAATCTTCTGCATTCCCAACAATGGAATTTACTGATATGGGCGTTATTTTAAAGAACTCATGTTTCAAAGAGGAATCAAACCGCACATCTCTGACTAATCGAGCATCTCTTGCTATAGCAGTCTTGCTATATACCGCAGTTCGGGGACCCACACTGACAAATTCCGTCGTGCTTTTCAGTGCTTCTAAATATAGTTCATGTTACACGAGGTTGCAATAATCACGTATATATTTACAGAACCCGCCTATTTAGAGAAACCCTAAAAATTTACAATACGATTCCATTGCAAAAATCTGATGTTGGCAGCACATGACTTTCGCTGAAGACTCAAATTCATATTTTCTTTATTTCTTTAATAATTCATTAGATTGAGTTTAATTGAACCAAATAACACTAAATTTGCATTTTTAATTCAATGTTTGGTTTTATTTGGTAATTGGACAATTTTCCGAAATCGGCGTAACAAAAATGCAAGAAATCTCAAATATATTGAGAACGGTTAGTCCTAAAGTATAATGGGGTGTGTTATATTATCTCTCTCTTCAAAAACTGCGTATAAAACAAGAATTTTATTGATACATTTGAGCACGCACTACTTAGTCTTTTTAGCTACAGATTGCTGAATCTAGGTTAATATTAATTACGTCTAATAGCTAATTACTTTTCTTATGTACATAATGTATAAGGAAAGTACTGTGACGGGGTCGAAAATTCGAATTCGAGTTTTCGACGGGAGAGCACGTTTCAAGCATCCCTGATCGCGAATCAAACATTTTTGAAGTGATGTCTATGTGTGTGTGTGTGTGAAAGTATGTTTGTGTGTGTGTAAAAGTATGTGAGTGTGTGTGTCAGTGACTCTGTGGAGACGATAACTGACGAACGAATGGGAATGAACCGATTCGAACGAAATTTGGTACAAAGATCACAATTCGTAAGCACTGGAAGCCTATTGTTTTTATACGAAATCGAATCTCCAGAACCCTTCTAAATTTACGAGTAAAATTTTGAAAAAATCGTCAAAAAATCAAAACCGCTAATAGAGTTACGCAAATAGACATTCCTTATGTAATTTTTCATTAGAAAACGACTGACATAAATTTTAGAACGTTAACATAAACCGTTCTCGAGATATTGCACATTTTTAAAAAAAATTATCAAAAAGTCATAAAACATAAAAAAAAATTCCTATTGAGAATCATGTTCACTTTTCATATGTAATACCATGCGATAAATTTGATGACATCATTCTCGTGAATCTAGCTCGTTCCATTCATGATACTTTAAGAACTTTACTTCAAAGATACTTTGAGTAATACTTTTGTATTTGAACGCCAATAATCATTTATCTGCTGTAAGAATAACTTATTTCTTCTTCTATAACGCTTGGCGAGATTTTGGCGACGAATTTGGGGGAATGTCGCCAACTTGGCGACGTTTTTCAATGTTGCTAAATAAACGAAAATCTCGCCAAATGGATAAAAATGACGCTAAATCAATAAAAATGATGACTCATTGACGAAAATTCAATATCTTGGAAAGAATATAAATATCTACTATAATAATAATCTATTTTTTTTTACTGTAAAAGTAGTAAATTCATTGCATTATATAAGGAAAGTCATATGCTGGCCACATTAGATTTTTCTTTTAGAATTTTGTGATTTTGGCGGGTGGTCATGTCATAAAACAAGGCAGGTTGTTCTTTTCCGAATCGTAGTAAAATGTAATCAGCACCAGAGTATCCCAAAAGTAAATTGTCTACCAAATTTTGTGAAATTTGGTCTATTAGTATTTTAGCTAGAGCGGATAAATAAAATTTTTACGGGTCATTTCGCAGAAAAATGTGGGTTCTGCTTTTACTAATCAGCACTAATCAGCACCAGGGTCATATCCAAGTGACTTACCTAACAAATTTTATGAAATTCGGTCTATTAGTTTTTGAGTTAGAGTGGATACATACATTGCACAGACACACAGACAGAAAGACACATACACAGACGTTATGCTAAAAACAGTTTTTTCGTATTTTAGAGGTCTTGAAACGTGTAGACCCGTCGAAAACTCGAGTTGCGATTTTCGATATGATTCCAATACTTTCCCTATACATTACCATGTATTGCAGGGAAAGTAATATTTGAATTCATTAGTTGGTTTTGGACAAGATATCATAGGTGCAGTTCTTTGTTAGCAATGTAACAAACTAATGTATCATGTTTCTATGTTTCCTTAAAAAAGGATTCATAGTGCATTGCTTGATATTTTGTCACGGTATATTGCATATTTTGATAGTTTCTATTTATACATACTTTATTGATATCTTGTGTATTTCAGTAGAATTCGTGAACATTCTTCCATATTTTAAAGTCTACAAACAAGCCCATTTGAAATCCCGAGTATGTACATAGAAATGAATGTCTTCTTAATTAAAATTTTTATATATTTCCTAGTACATGAACACTGAAATAGGTTTCTACTGGTAGATACATTTCATTAACCGTAGTAGATTTTACCAAATCTCTGGAGAATTCTTTTTGCTTTTGGGAATTCCGTCCACGTAACATTAGAAAGAGATCTTATAGCCTGGTTTTTCCATTTAAAACTCAATTTCATTTAAATCTACTCAACTTCCAATGTGATACACCATAACGCATAACAAACAAATGAACAATTTTTAAAATAACACAATGAAATCAAATATAATGTAAATACTTATCTATCTTCATTATATGCTCTATTTTGACCTAAATACTTTTAGTACTCTATACTATAATATTTATCAAATGTATTCATTTTAATTTATCAACTTTTGCGGTTTAGTATTATGGTACATTATTATATACATTATTTAAAATATACTTGAGTTTGAAATTTTTAGCATTTCTATAATATATTTTCATAATACAATGCAACCTATTTATTTAGTCATTACATTGCTTTTCATTATTAATTATCTTAATTTAAATAATTTTGTCAATTTTGACAGTCGACTTTTGACTCTATATTAAAATCTTATCATGTGCAGCATTTGCAAAAGCAACATAATTTTTTTGTTACACAAATAGATCGCTATGTCAAATATGTGGCTATTATTATGGTACCAAAATCTGGTAATACATATGTTAATGGAGGGTTATATATTAATGGAGGGCAATGGATGATAATGATATAATAATGAAGTATGTATTAATGGAAGATCTATTTAATTTTATTTCGAAGATAACTTTAATTTTAAATAAATACCCTATTCTAACCACAGTAATTTGATTGCATTGCGTTTGTTATTATCATTATCCCACCTGAAATGCTTAGTTGCCTTGCTGCAACTGAAATAATATCTATAAAGTAAATATTAATTAAACAGCAATCTAAAATAATTATGATTTAATAATTTTAATTCTAAAAATTATTTATTATTAACTTTCATTTTTAAAGAAACTAGCTCAAATGATGTCATGGGTTCAAATATTGGCACATATCGGAGGTTAAAGTCATTCTGACTAAGAACTCCTCATCCGGAACACATTGCGACTGGAAAGAAACTTGCATTGATATACAATTAATCTGAGAACATGCTATTTTTTTCTTATTATTTATTTACAAATCCTCATTTGGAGAATTTCTCTGCTACTATTAGGTTAAAAATCGGGGAATTTGGGAAACTTAGACTCCAATGTAATGGCATAATAATATTTCTAGCCCTTACGCCAGAACAAAATAAGAAACTTTTATGTTATCATTAAATATTTGAAAATCTATTCTTTTTTTTCTGGAATAAATATGTTTCACAATACTTGTAAAATAAGCTTGAATATAATTTGATCGTCTTTATGGCGTTGACAATAGCTTATTGTAAAACGCCTTTTTGATGCTGCACATCACCTTATTATCCAATTTGGAACAGTATTCTAGAGTATCTGTCTATTTAGAGACAGATTCATGTAACCACATAGGACATCTTTGGCAGGCATATTTATTAACACTCCATAAACATATCTCAATCAGTGAGGTTTGTTCTTGCTCTCTCTCTGAGAACGAATTCTGTTTTGCTGGAATTCCTGTTTTAGCTCTTCCCCCTAGCTTGCGAACTCAAGAGCGGGTGATCTAATCTTATGTTATTTTTCTATGGTTTATTGTTTTGGGCCCATTGGCTAACTGCAATTGTCTTCTGTCTTCCAATCAGACTTGCATCATTTCCAGATTAATTGACGTTGGATTTGAGACTTTTTGTATATCGCATTAAATAAAATTGTCAAACTTTGCCGACATAGAGACTGCCGTTTTGTCTCTATTTCTACACTTGCATTACTTGACACTTTTCGCTCACAATTTTATTATATAGAATAGCCTTTGTTTTTCTCTTGCGCCTGTAGCACCTTTTTAACACTTTACAACATAGTTGAAAAGTGTTTATGTCTTTGTTCATTCTATCTGTCTGTCTGTCCTGTCCGTTCGCACGATGACTGCCGTAAAAATGACTCTATCAGATTGACATTTTAGTATGTTGTTGAGACGATTTGTGGGACATACGGGAATGTAAATAACTAATATAACCCAATTGGTTTTGGGTTGAACCCGGGTTGAAAAACTGAACCCTTTGGGACCTAATTTTTCAAATATTTTATAAGCAAAATTAAAATTCACAAATTGCTTCAAAAATTTTAGGAAATATTTAAATTATCCCATAAAATATATAAAAGAATCACCAAAATATGTTTAATAATTTTTTAAATAAAAATTAAAATAATAATTACTCTTATATAATATGAAAAGATTACGTAACCCACTTCAAAATAAAATATGGCAGCCATATTTTTTTCCCAGAGCAAAATTCGTGATTTTTAAAGTTCTTTTAAATTTATGTTTAGCGTTGCATCCGTCCTAAAACCGCTTTATTTTTGCGTATATTCTTCGCATGTATATTCTACGATAACACAATTACAATAGTTTTGAAATTAAATCATCATCAAACTTTGATTATTTCTACAACTAAGCCTAATTTTATTGGATACAGAATATAAACAAGTGATTGTAAGATGAGTTGTATAAAAATTGCTGAATTATTTTCACGCCAAATTATTTAACTCTGGAGACTGGAATAAAATGTATGAATTAAATAGAGAGCCAGATTATTTATATATGCTATGACGTCATTTGAATAAAGTTCATTTTTTTATGAAGTTTCAAGTTTTAATGTAAAATAAATTATTGTAGTTCTGTGATATATAAAAGAATATCACCGCTAAATGTATTGCATTTTAGAGATGTTTAAATAAAATTGCATTTCTGTTGGAAAGTGCTTCATAATCAATGCTTTATGCATGATTGATCTTTCTTGGGTTTAAAGGATATAAAAACGACAAAAATTATATCTGTCTTAAATAATAGCTTATTGTAACATAATGGAAATGTTTTCTTTCGTTCCATAATAAAAAATTTTGATGTTTTCCTTCACCTATAGATTAAAAATGCTTGTTATTGTGGCAAAATAGTAACACTATTGAAGATTCCTTATTACTTGATCTCATTAAACAAGAATGGACTTATTGACGTTACAGCGAAGTAAGTGCTCCACTGATCATCCGTTAGCATTTGTGAATCACAGTTTTTTGTTTATTGCCGTTCGCCACTGCAAGGAAGACGACAATACAAGCCCGGCAACCTATGAAAAATTGCATGCTTGACATAATAGCAAATAAGATTCGTATTAAAAACAGTTTTTTTAATTTTGAAGTGGCAACATCCAAGCGTAAACAATTTGCGGCAAGATTTTAAATTGTACTGTGCACACAGGATCCAATGACGTCCAAGGAAATTAAATGGAAATTAAATTCCAAGGAAAGGAAATTAAAATAGTTACGTCGTTCATCAAATTCAGACCCTCTTGCAGAGATCGAGCTAGAAATTTTCCAGAATAGTTAAAATACTCCCTGACTTGATTTGAAGGAGTATTTTGCTTTCCAGAGGAGTAATTTTTAACAAGTGTACAATTACCCTCAAATTTCCAGATATTTATTAAATTTATTGTATTTTGTATAAAAAAAATTACAGGGTCATTGCCCAACAGGACGCAAATTTCTGACATTTCTACGTTGAAAAATAAATAAGATTTAAGAAATGAACTATACTCTTAATTTGTGTTAATAAACAAAGTACATTTCATATCTTATAGAACAATTAATATACATTATAAACTTTATGAAATGAATTTTAAAATATATACTAAATTTTGGACTTTTAGGATCACACATTTTTAAGTTTCCTGTCAGTTTTCCAAGTAGCAATCTTGAATTATAAATTCGTCATCGTATAATTACTAATGTTTTTTTTCCATAAAAATAACTAATCGTATAATTCATTATGAAATATCTTAAAATTGTTAGTTTACCTTTTGTTTAGTTTGTCTATATGGTTGTAAACAAACAAGGGGAAAAGAGAATTAAGCCTACTAAGTAAATTAATTATGTTTTCTTTATAAAATTCCAATGATCTTTTAGCTTTTTCATATTCATAACTGTACAGCTTTCTCAAAATTCATATTAAAATATTCAGCGGGTACAATTAACCCAACGGTTAAAATCAAAAACTGTAACGAAATTTAAATGTTAATTTTTATTTTAGGAATGTCAAATATATGGAAAACTTCTAAAATTAATAATAAATAAGAAAAACGAGCACCTGCGTTAATACCATGCACTTTCGTCACCAATCCTCTGACTGTAGTCTACTTCCAGTGTACATCAATTTTGATGTTATGGAGACGATGTGCTTACCAGAAGATGTGCTTTTCCCAGTTTCGATCGCGCGCCCGCACCGATATTCTTGCCATCCACTAACTCCATGCGTACATCAATTTAACGGGCGTTTATTTTCCGGTAAAGAGCGAGTTGCGCAGAAGTATAAAAATAATCTGATGTGGGCAACACATGACTTTCCTTATATAATGCAATGAATGTACTACTTTTACAGTTAAAAAAATGTTATTCTTATAGTAGATACTTATATTCTTTCCAAGATATTGAATTTTCTTCAATTAGTTGTCAATTTGATCGATTTAGCGTCATTTTTATCCATTTGGCGAGATTTTTGTTAATTTGGCAACAATTAAAAAAGTCGCCAAGATGGCGACATTTCGCCAAATTCGTCGCCAAAATTTCGCCGAGCGTTATGGACGAAGAAATACGTTATTCTTACAGCAGATAAATAACTATTGGCGTTCAAATACAAAAGTATTACTTAAAATATCTTTTTTCATGAATGGAACGTGCTAGATCCACGAGAATGATGTCACCCAATTTATCTCATGGTGTTACACCTGAAAATTGAACATGTTTCTCAATAGGAAATATTTTTTTTATTTTATTACTTTTTGATATTTTTTTTTTAAATGTACAATATCTCGAGAACGGTACATGTTAGCGTTCTAAAATTTATGTCAATCGTTTTCTAATGAAAAATTACATACGAAATGTCTATTTGCGTAATTTTATTAGCGGTTTTGATTTTTTGACGAATTTTTCAAAATTTCACTCAAAACTTTAGAGGGGTTCTGAACATTCGATTGCGTATAAAAACAATAGGCTTCCAGTGTTTACGGATTGGGATTTTTGTACCAAATTTCGTTCGAATCGGTCCATTGGTTTGTCAGTTATCGTCTTCACAGACTCACTGACACACACACACACACACACACACACACACACACACATACTTTCACACACACACACACACACACAGACATCACTTTAAAAATGTTTTATTCGTGATCAGGGATGCTTGAAATGTGCTCTCGCGTCGAAAACTTGAATTCGAATTTTCGACCCCGTCACAATACTTTCCTTATACATTATGTATATAAGGAAAGTAATAAACTTTTGTTATGGGGAATTTGTAAAGACGTACGTGAAATAATAAGAAATTGCTTATTTTGAAGCCAAATCTGTTTAATTTCTGATTCTAAAAAAAATTCTATTTTATTTACAAAATCGATGCGTAAAAACACGCATTGCTTAATTTATAAAGCGTATTTGCTTATTTTATAGCGTGAAATAGGCATATACGTAGAGGTTTGCCTCTTGAGAGCCTGAGAACAAAATGCACGCGTTCTTAAATCCAATATCGTCATATGCATCAAATTTATATATCAAAATAATTAAGTCAGCCATGGAGGAGCACCCTCTGGAGCAGTTGATAACAATTATTGAGCACAAAACTATTTTAACCAAGGATTTTATAATTTTTCTGGTAGAAGAAAAATTCTAAAATTATAAAATAAATTGAAAAATAAAACCGTTAAAACCTGTGTAGGAAGGCAAATATATTACTTTCCTTTATATACATAATGTACAAGGAAAGTATTGCGACTAGGTCGAAAATTCGAATTCGGGTTTTCGACGGGAGAGCACATTTCAAGCATCCCTGATCACGAATCAAGCATTTTTGAAGTGATGTGTGTGTGTGTGTGAAAGTATGTGTGTGTGTGTGTGAAAGTATGTGTGTTTGTGTGTGTGTCAGTGAGTCTGTGCGTGTCAGTGAGCCTGGGGACACGATATCTGACGAACAAATGGACCGATTCTAACGAAATTTGGTACAAAAATCACAATCTGTAAACACTGGAAGCCTATTGTTTTTATACGCAATCGAATGTTCAAAACCCCCCTAAATTTTCGTGTGACATTTTGAGAAAATCGTCAAAAAATCAAAACCGCTAATAAAGTTACGCAAATAGAGATTTTTTATGTAATTTTTCATTCGAAAACGATTGACATAAGTTTTAGAACGCTAACATGAACCGTTCTCGAGATATTGCATATTTTTCAAAAAAATTATCTAAAAGTTATATAAAATAAAAAAAATATTTCCTATTGAGAAACATGTTCGCTTTTCATATTTAATACCATGCGATAATTTTGGTGACATCATTCTTGTGGATCTAGCTCGTTCCATTCATGAAAAAAGATACTTTGAGTAATACTTTTGTATTTGAATGCCAATAGTCATTTATCTGCCGTAAGAATAACTTATTCCTCCGTCCATAACGCTTGGCGAGAATTTGGCGACGAATTTGTCGGAATTTCGCCAACTTGGCGACATTTTCAATTGTTGCCAAATTAACAAAAATTTCGCCAAATGGATACAAATGACGCTAAATCAATGAAGATGACGTCTAAATTCAATATCTTGGAAATAATATAAGTATTTACTATAAGAATGACATTTTTTTAACTGTAAAAGTACTAAATTACTAAATTCATTGCATTATATAAGGAAAGTCATGTGTTGCCCACATCAGATTTTTTGAGATATAGCTTGTATCTGATCTAAACTGGAGAAATTTATAAGACATTTAATAACTTTCATTGTTATCAAATTATTAAACTATTTGTATGTATTTTGATCAAAAATAAATGCATACTATTATTTAGAAGCTATCATGACTGTCTTCTATATAATAGAAATTTTACTTTTCCACAGGAAGAGGGATATTTTTCGAATATGAAAGTTACTTATACGCAATTTGATATACATTTTCCAGCCGATTACGGCAATAATCCTATTATTTTTTAGTCAAATCTAGTTAGAGGAATGCTCTAATGAATATAATTTTTTCATAGACTTGAAATCTTCGAATATGTAGAGAAAATTGCGTTTGATGCATCCGATGTTTTCTTTCGAGATCAAACAAATGATATGTCATTGGGTTGAAATTTGACTGCTGTATATAATACAAGAACGATCAATCATGCATAAAGCATTGATTATGAAAAACTCTCCAACTGAAATGCAAAATGCGATGCATTCAGCGATGATATTTTTTAATTACCACAGAACTACGATAATTTATTTAAATTGAAAACTTAAAACTTCATCTGAAAAAAATAACTTTATTCAAAAGACATCATTGAAATATAAAATGTCTGGTTCTCTATGTAAAATTAGTAAATATTTCATTCATACCCTTTTATTCCAGACTCCAGAGTTAAATAATTTTGAGTGAAAAAAATTCAGCAATTTTTGTACAACTCATCTTTAAAATCACTTGTTTACATTCTGCATCCATTAAAATTAGGCTTAGTTGCAGAAATAATCAAAGTTTGATGATCATTTAAAGTTAAAAATATTGTAATCGCGTTGGCGCAGAATATAGATGCACAAAAATTATGCAAAAATAAAGCGGTTTTTGGATGGATGCAATACAAAATATAAATTTAAAAGAACTTTAAAAATGACAATGTGTACTCTGGGAAAAAAGATAAATGCCATATTTATTTTGAAGTGTGTCGCGTGATCTCTTCGTATTATATGGGTGCAATTACTATTTACTTTCCTTATATACAATAAACTATAAGGAAAATATTGTGAAGGGGTCGAAAATTCGAATTCGAGTTTTCGACGGTAGAGCACGTTTCAAGCATCCCTGATCACGAATCGAACATTCTTGAGGTGATGTCTCTGTGTGTGTGTGTGTGTGTGTGTGTTAAAGTATGTGTGTGTGTGTGTCAGTGAGTCTGTGGAGAAGACTAACTAATGAACGAATGGACCGATTCGAACGAAATTTGGTACACAAATTACAATCCGTAAATACTGGAGGCCTATTGTTCTTATACACAATCGAATGTTCAGAACCACCCTAAATTTTCGAATGAAATTTTGAAAAAATCATCAAAAAATCAAAACCTGTAATAAAGTTACGCAAATAGACATTTCTTATGCAATTTTTCATTAGAGAACGATTAACAAAAATTTTAGAACGCTAGCATAAACCATTCTCGAGACATTGCACATTTAAAAAAAAAATATCAAAACATTATATAAAATAAAAAAAAATACTTCCTATTGAGAAACATGTTCACTTTTCATATGTAATATCATGCGATAAATTTGGTGACATCATTCTCGTAGATCTTGCTTGTTCCATTCATGAGAAAATATACTTTGAGTAATACTTTTGTATTTGAACGCCAATAGTCATTTATCTGCTGTAAGAATAACTTATTTCACCTTCCATATCACTAGGCGAGATTTTGGCTACGAATTTGGCGGAATATCACCAACTTGGCGACTTTTTAAAAGGTTCTCAAATTAAAGAGAATCTCGCCAAATGGATAAAATTACTCTAAATCAATGAAAATAACGACTAATTGACGAAAATTCAATATTTTGGCAAAAATATAAGTATATCTACTGTAAGAATAACTTATTTTGTTTTTACTGTAAAAGTAGTAAATACATTGCATTATATAAGGAAAGTCATGTGCTGCCCATATCAAATTTTTAAATTTTTATTTAAAAACTACGGAACATATTTTGCTGCAATTTGTTTTATATATTTTATGGGTTAATTTGAATATTTCTTAAAATTTTCGAAAAAATTTGTGAATTTAATGTCGCTTAAAAAACGCTTGAAAATTTAGGTCCCATAGGGTTCAATGTATTTCATGTTTTCAAATGGGGTTCAATCCAAAACTAATTGGGTGATATTATTCATTTACATTCTCATATGTCCCACAGACCGTCTCAATAAATAATATACTACAATTTCATTTTGATAAAGTCATTTTTAACGGTAGTAATCGTGCGAACGGACAGACAGACCGAATGAACAATCTCATAAACACTTTTCACTGTCTTAAACTGTTAATAACGTAAAAATTTAAATACCGTTTTGTAATAAAATCGGAAAAATTGCGTATAAAGAATGAAATATCCTGGATTTTAAATACGGGAAAGCGTTGTATATAAAGTCGAAACAACACGTATAAAAACAAAAACAAAAAAAAATATTTTATGTATATAAAGATTAGGCAGTCTTAATTAAATATTATATTGCATTGTAATTAGAAAATTTTAATGTGAAAAGGCTTAAGTTTAGTTAAAAATATATTAGTAAAAATTAAAAATATATTTCCTTCTTCGTACTTGCAGGAAATTGCTTTCAGATGTTGTTTCTATATATATCTTAAATAAATAACTGGAAGCCTATCTAGATGTTTACCAAAAAAAAAATAGAACGTATATGTAATGCATAAGTATTAGAGTAAATGCGACATTTTTAAAAGTTTGAAAATCTTTTTCTAAAAGCAAAAGTGTTTTAATTAGCGAAGTGAAAATTTTCAGAGCACCTAACGAAAATATTTCTAATGAATATTGCGAATAACTCATTTTTTCAGCTTAAAAGACTTCTTTAACTTTAATTTTTTTTACACTGGCTGTATTTTATTTTATCAAGTTTTAACACATTATTATTCTTCTAAAAGTATTTCCAGTGTTTTTGAAGTTTCATTGCAGAGTAATATTTGTACAAGTTTTGTTTAAAATGTGAACGTATTTTAAATCAATGCATCGAAATTTTATTAAGGATTTAAAACGAAACTGAATCAACAGAACAGTGCATGCTCCGATTTTGCACCGTATTTATAGAATTTTTTCCATGCTGGAGAGCCTATATTTATAATTGGCATGACTGGGGTACTATAAATGTTAGCATACTCGAAAGTTTATTAGGGAACCGTCTTGTCCAACCACCAATAGTCCTCAACAATCACTACTGGAATTTTTTAGTACAATGAAGGCCAGTCGTCTTAACTTGGCGTCTCACCAAAACTATAGTGTGGTACTGACAGGAAGAGTTTGGACTAGATGCCCAGCCCATGTCTTATTCCTAAAGGAGTATGTTGTAAAGTATTGCCTGATATGGTTACACCACAAATGTTATGCAGCAAACTTTTTTATAGAAAAGAAATATTTTTGTTTGTTCTGTAGGAAGTAGAATGTATTCTTGTTACATAAAGAATTTAATGAGAAAACATTCTTCTGTCGATGTTAGCAGCTACTGAAAAGAACTGAATTGGATTACTTGCATGTAAACTCCATTATACCCGATTCGAACCCGGCACCTATTTAGCTAAAGCACGAGTACTAAAGTCCACGATGAGTAGAGTTATGTGTTTGCGACAGTGTTTGGATTATCTTATTTCAGGAAATTTCTGCAATCCAAAAAATGTATATTGCATAACAGAAAACTTTAACAAAACTAAAACATTTGCTTTGTAAGGAAGAAATCAAGGATTTTTTTTTAGTATATAGCCAGATCACTTCAAGGAAAATACGTAATTAATGACGAACTGAATGCATTATACTTCAAAAATTATCCTTAAATACAGTACATTAAATTCGGGTTTGTTTTTCAATTACAGATAGAAGCATCTTACATATGTGTTTTGTAAACATGTTTTATTTCGGATGCCTCTTTGTTTACACTTATTCCGAATTTATTTATTCATAATTCATGTAATTTATGTCAATATATTTGAGGCTTTTAGACCCGGAACAGCTTTATGAGAATGGTAAATAAAAATCATTATATCTTTGACAGAGAAACGAATAATTTCCTACAATAGAGAATTATATAATAGCATGAAATTGCTCAGCTAATCACCCACCATCATCCATCATCCATACCATGGTTCCGTGGTTTTTGTCGCTCGTCAGGGCAATGAGATGAGCAGTGAGCACGAAACTCCTTAAAGCAAGGATTTTAGAAATATTCTTATGGAAGTATTACCCATGATTCACGGATGGTAATTAGAGACCATTTGATATCCTTTTTGTTTTTATGTAACCACCCGTCATAGTGCAGAATTCAGTTTACTGTTATTTGCGAGAGCTTTGGATTTTATTGATGATGGACGAAGCTAAATAAGCTTCCATTTATTACTAGAATCGAAGTCATAATACTTCTACCAGAAAAAAAGCTTTGCCTTTAAGAATTATGTGCTCACAGATCATCGCATTGCCTGCAAAGTGCTGAAACATGACAAAATACAAAAAACAATGGCCATCGGTGGTGTTGCGTCGAAATTTTATAAGTTCTCGATTTTGCTGAATTTAAATGTATTTTTATATTGTATATAATAAATTCTGATTTAAGTGGTTTTCTGTGTGCGAAAAACAGCACGATTCCTGAACTTTCATTTATCGGCTTTACTTCCGTTTTCAGAGAGACCGTTAATTCATGTAGACATACTGGTTTTTCTTTTGTTTATTTGCCTGGCTGGGAAAGGCGAAGATTTCGAGTTTTGGGGCTCTGGATGTAATCCGTCCCTCTAACAGTTAGAAAGCGGTAGGTGTTGTCGCCTTTCCTATTGGTGACTTTGAAAGGCAGGATATTTTACTGACGTCACGGCAGTAGTGGCTTTAGAGTGGGGACGCTATTTTTGCGGGCAGATGGAATAAAGAAAGCTTTCGAAATGGACCAACGGGCGATCCTATCCACATTTTATAAAATTTAAAAATGTAATTCAACGGAAATATTTCAAGGTCCAAAAGTAAGACCCCCTGCCAGTAAAGCCATGAGTTCCAGAAAAATTAGGATCTCGTCTGAAATGATTGAACCATCAGTAAGTGAATATTTGTTACCTTCCAGTTTAACAGACCTTCGACCTTTATGCCCGACTCATCTGCTATGAATGATAGCTAAATAGCTTAATAGAAATACTTAATAGCTCGAAAAACTGTGTACTGGATCCTTATTAAAGTCAGTCATGACCTGATGATATTTATAGATTTATTTAAAACATGATATAATTATAATTAAAGCTCTTTGTAATGGAAACATATGAAATAAAGTGTTATTATACTTATTAGAATTTTGAAGAAAAATTTTATATGTTATGTTTATACAATTTACAATGTGATATATATATAGATTAAGAAGTGTAATCAAAAGTATATGTTTGTTGAAAAAATGTTTCGAAAGAAAATAAGATGTGTTAAATTATATAATATTTTAATATCTTGAATTAAAAGAAGTTAATTCCATTTTTTAAGTAATCTTTGAACACAATGTGTATAACTCTTTTTTCTTTGCCATGTTTTTGCTTTCCAGCCATTGATGGGTCCATGCGCACATCACCAGGGAAGAGGAACCACAGGATTAGCACTAAAGGTGATTTATTCTATATTTTGATCATGTTCTTTGATCAATTACTACCACTAGATCACGAGTCGATAGCCGGTTCGGAGTGTTGCAATTTGGCACATCTGAGTTTATTACAATTGGTTTAAATGACACAGCTTTTACAAGTAGAAGTAATTGCCACGCTTTTACAGTGGTGGTAGATTATCATTTGAGCATTTTCTTGTTTTTGTCATCTGAATCAGAGGTTGCTTATACCGGGTATGACTACCTTCATTATTTTAATTGGCTCTGCGCATGTGACGACATGGGAATTAAGAACGCACGCATTCTGTTTTCGGGCTCTCAAGAAGAACCGAACTTAATAACTGCGTCTGTCGTTTTACTCCTTCGAAGTTACAAAATTTCCTTGGACGTCACTGCATTCTGTGTGCACAGCGCAATTAAAAATATTTGCGCGAGTTGTTTACGTTTGGATATTGCCACTTCAAAATTAACAAGCAATTCTTAACTGTAATAATCCGAAAACATTTTGTGTCTTGGAAACTTCCCAAAAAGGTTACTCCACACCGTGATATCACGAATGACAAAACTTAATTCCCATCACGTCAAGCTGACAACTTTTTGATTGGTTGTCCGGCTGAGTGCTGAACCTTATATTAAAGAATCTTGGTCTGAAAGGTCAGTGCACACCTAGACACAATTTAAAAACAACAGTTCGAGACGATCACAAGTGGTTTTCCATATATAAATGAGAGAAATACTTTACAAATTACAATTTCAAATTCATTAGACTTATTGTACTAAAATAAATACGGTATTCCGTTGAAGCAAGTAATTTAACCGATGTCTCCTTAATTACACTCATGTAAAACCACTACTACACACCACTCCAGATATGTAAGATTTTTTCCTTATAAACGTATGCTATTCTTACAGAACAAGACGAAAATCTTTCTCTAAATATGTGATCTAGATTCAGGATCCATCCCTTCTGCTGTACTTTTCAGCTTGAAAAATTATAGCAGAGTATTTTGAATTAATAATAACTGTACATCAATAAAGTATACGAAAAAAATATTTATTTTCCTTTAATCTTTTCTGAAAGAAGATACAAGCAGAGGTATTTTCTTTCCTGATAGAATCAATGTTTTTCTGAAGTTTCTATAAATAAAGAACAGTTTCGCAAGAGCTAATTTATCCTTATTGTTGCTCTAAGCTGAACTTTATTGATTTTTCTAGACTTTGGAGAATTCTGTTCTTCAGCCTGTACGTACTTAAAACTTTCTCTTCCACCCATTGATTTATTTTGGTCGTTAACTTTTGAAGGTAATCCTATAAGTTTAGATGCTCAGGGACGTCTATTAAGTGGATGCTGATGGACTTGGGATTTGGGTTTGCGTAGAAGCCTCAGTTTTACTGAAAAATTCCATGAAACTTTTTGTAGTAATATTTGAATTTACACATTTTTGAGACCTTAAAGCGCTTTACTTTCTATGAGCGCTTTACTTTCTATGGTGCTTTATATGAATTATTAGAAAACTTACTCAACGCTACTCGGGAGTTAAAGCAGAGATCATTAGTTCGATCCCCGCATTAGTTTGATCACCTCATTATTTCGATTATGGGTTCAAATAGCGTGAGCATTTGATCAAATCATTCAAACTTTCAAAAGGCGGCGGAGCTAAAGAAATAAATGAAATTTTTTCAGTTGTAGTAACGTGCAATCAATAGATAGAGCCACCAATACAATCTACAATCGCCCGAAAATCATTTCTGTAGAAATCTGACACTTGCTAGTAGTCGTTTCGTAGTTTCTTAGTTTGAGGGGGATAAAGAAATCGAAGATATAGTAAATAAAAGTAGTTAGATGAAGAAATCGAAGCGAATTTTTTTTATCGGCGAAATATTCTGTGAAATTATTTTAGCAATTGGAAAACATATTTTAGGTTTAAAAACGTTCAATAGATGACTCCAGCAAACCAATCGGCCAAGTTTCAACATTTAAGTTCATTATTTTAATTATAATTATTGTAATTCTAATTAAAAGAAATGGATGAGGTGCTTCTTCTCGGGAGCCAATGAACCTTTTTACGACATTTCATGTCTGTACAGCGACTAGATTTTTCCGTTATATGGGACACAAATAAACACACATACATATTTTTTTTATTCTTATAGATTCTGTTTATGGTTATGCCTCATTTTACAGTATGTGGAGTGCTAAACTCCACACAGCTTCATACATTTATAATTATCATATATTATTACTCCATGCTGCTAACATCAATTTGCCTTATACTAAAACATGTGATAGTCAAGTTCCCAGGTTCCAAGTGTTAATAAACCGTATAAGTTATTTTGAATATCTCAAAAATATAATAAATGATTGTACATATATTATAAATATAACAAAATAATGAATCATGCATAAAGCATTGATTATGAAACAGTTTCCAACTGATATGCAATTTTATTTAAACATCTTTAAAATGCTATACATTCTGCTGTGATATATTTGAAATTATCACAGTACAATAATTTACTTTGCGTGGAAACTTAAAACTTCAAAAAGGCAATGATATAAAATCGTCTGCTTCTCTATGTAAAATCAATGAAATTTTCATTCATATCACTTATATTCACGACTCCAGATCTCAATAATTTTGCGTGAAGAAAATTCAGCAATCCTTATACAATTCATCTTCCAATCTCTTCATTTGTTTATATTTTGCATGCGTTAAAATGAGGCTTCGTTGTAGAAATAATCAAAGTTTAGTGATCCTTTAAAGCCAAAAATATTATAATTGCTTAGGCACAGAATTAAGATACACAGATAATATGCAGAAATAAAGCGGTTTTAGAGCGGATGCAACACTAAATATAAATACAAGCGATAAAAATCACGATTTTCACTAAGAGAAAGACAAAATGTGTTCCATATTTTATTTTGCAATGAGTAGTCACGTGATCTCTTCATATAATATGGGTGTAATTATTATTTCAATTTTAATTTAAAAAACTACTTAATATAGTTTGGTGATTTTTTTTTTTTTACACATTTTATATAATAATTTAAATTTTCCCCAAAATTTTCGAAGCAATTTGGGAATTTTAACTCCGCTTAACAAATATTTGAAAAAATAAGGTCGCATAGGGTTCAATGTATTTCACCTTTTTAAACCGAGGTTAATCCAATGCTAATTGGGTGATATTATTATTTTACACTTCTATATGTCAGTCCACAGACCGTCTGAAAGACATACTGAAATTTCATTCTGATAAAGTAAATTTTACAGCAGGTATCACGCAAACGGACAGACAGTAAGTCAGAATGAACAAAGTCATACATCTTTTACACCTATGTTGAGAAGTGTTAATAAAGGATTGCACACATATAATATATGATATATTATAACAAATGATTAGGTAGATCGTAAATGCTAATTATCAGCACAACCTTAGCACGTACCTAATCCAAAGTACATGTGCGTAACTGATTTCATATTCGGTGTTCTAATACAAAAAGTTACTAAAGAAGAATACAATACTCATTATATATGTTACGTAAAAATGAAAAACATACAGATACATAAATGTGTTTATTAAGTAAGTAATTTACTTTAACTAACTAGATAGAAAGCTTGATATAAAATAAACATTTAATGAACAATCAACATGTAACGTTTCACCTACAGTTTCCGAAAAAGGTGAATATGAATTTACTTGAAAATTCTAGAGTGAACAAGAAAGATCAATCATGCATAAAGCATTGATTATGAAACACTTTGCAACTTCAATGCAATTTTATTTAAACCTCTCTAAAATGCGATGTATTCCTCGGTAATATTTTAAAAATTATCACAATACAACATTAAATTATTATATTTCACAACTTAAAACTTCATCGAGAAAATGTACTTCATTCAAGTGACGGCATTGTAATACAAATTGTCTGGTTTAAACTTCTCTAAAATGCGATATATTCCTCGGTAATATATTTAAAACTATCATAATTTTACAATAATCCATTATATTTGAAAACTTCATAGAAAACAAATGAACTTTATTCAAATCATGCGATCGAAATATAAATTGCCTGGCTCTCAATATAAAAGTAGCGTTTCATTCTTTAACTTTTTTCCATTCCTTTCATTCATCACAATACTATAATAATTTATTTTATTTAAAAACTTAAGACCATGGAGGTACAAGTAATTGAAATCTATGCTTAAAACTTCGTCGAAAAAATCATCTGCTTCTCTATGAAAAATCAATGAATGTTTCATTCATATCAGCTATATTGCAGACTCTATGAGCTGATTAATCTTGCGCTAAAGAAATGCAGCACTTCTTATACCGCTCATTGTACATCTTTTGGTGTTTACATTCTCCATAAGCAAAATTAGCCTTCGTTGTAGAAATAATCAAAGTTTGATGATCATTTAAATTCAAATATACTGTAATTGGGTTGTTTCAGATGTAGATGAATATAATTTAAGCAAAAATAAAACAGTTTTAGGACGGATACAACACTAAATATGAATTAAAAAGAACTTTAAAAAATCACGATTTTGACACAAGATCGATGCCATATTTTATATTGAAGTGGGTCACGTGATCTCTTCATATAAATGGTGTTATTATTATTTTAATTTTTATTTAAAAAACTACTGAATATATTTTACTGAATTTTTTATACATTTTATGGGATAATTTTAATATTTCCTAAAACTTTCGAAGCAATTTGCAAATTTTAAATTTGCTTAAAAAATGTTTGAAAAATTAGGTCCCATAGGATTCAATGTATTTCATTTTTTCAACCCGGGATCAATCCAAAACTAATTAGGTGATATTATTCATTTATATTCCCATTGGTTCTACAGACCGTCTGAAGAAAATACTAAAACTTCATTTTGATAATGTCATTTTTACGGCAGTTATCGTGCTAACAACAGACAGACAGACAGACAAAATGAACAAAGTCATAAACACTTTTCAACTATGTTGTAAAGTGTTAAAATGATAAGTCTGCGGTGAAGTTCTTGTTATGAATGCTTAAAATGCTTTATGGCATGTTGTCTCTGCCAGAGATAAAAAGAAAGATTAATCATGCATAAAGCATTGATTATGAAACACTTTCCAACTTCAATGCAATTTCATTTGAACATCTCTAAAATGCGATACATTCCTTGGTAAGATTTTAAAAGTTATCATAATACTACAATAATTTATTATATTTGAAAACATCATCGAAAACAACTGAAATTTATTCAAATGACGCCATCGAAATATAACACGCCTCGATATCTCCATAAAAGCAGCATTTTATTCATAAACATTTCTCTATTCCTTTCATTCATTACAATACTAAAATAATTTATTTTATTTTATTTAAAACTTAAGACCATGGAGTCACAAGTGATCAAACTCTATGCTTAAAGTTTCATAAAAAGAAATCGTCCTTCTTTCTGTAAAACCAATGAATATTTCATTCATATCAGCAATGCAGACTCCAGGAGTTAAATAATTTTGCGTTAAAGAAATACAGCAATTCTTATACAACTCATTCTACATATTTTGCTGTTTACATTTTACATAAGTGAGAAATAGGCTTCGATGTAGAAATAATCAAATCTGGATGATCATTTAAACTCAAATATATTGTCATTGCGTTATTTCAGTATGTAGATGCACAGAATTTAAGCAAAAATAAAGCAGTTTTAGGACGGATACAAGACTAAATATGAATTCAAAAGAATCTTAAAAATCACGATTTTGACACAAGATGGATGCCATATATTATTTTGAAGTGAATCACGTGATCTCTTCATATAATGGTCACGTGATCGTTTCATATAAGAGGTGTAATTATTATTTTAATTTTTATTTAGAAAACTACTGAATATATTTTGCTGAAATTTTTTTTATAAATTTTATGGGGTAATTTGAATATTTTCTGAAATTTTCGAAGCAATTTGTGAATTTTAAATCTGCTTAAAAAATGTTTAAAAATTTAGGTCCCATAGGATTCAATGTATTTCATTTTTTCAACCCGGGTTCTGTCTAAAACCAATTGGGTGATATTATTCATTTACATTCCCATAGGTTCCATGGGCCGTCTGAACAACATACTAAAATTTCATTTTGAGTAAGTTATTTTTACGGCAGTTATCGTGCTAACGGACAGACAGAGAGACAGACAGACAGAATGAACAAAGTCATAAACACTTTTCAAATGAGTTGTAAAGTGTTAAAAACATAACTACTGGCACACATATTGTACTTACTTGAACATTCGAGACACTAGATCTTGAAATCTTGAAGATAATTTCTTTGACATTGGTTCCAAATTTAATAAAATTTCGCAAAACTTGGCGAGTTTTTGAAAACTACTCAAATTTTCTCCTTATCTTAAAAATACTCCATTTTATACCCACATTCTAGAATTTTCTATGGAGAGTATAAAAGCGAGGCATCGTAAGCGAGTCATCGGAAACCTTGTAACATTATAAATGTATCTATAACCGGGGTCTTCACTTAAAAGTCAAAGCGGACTCTGTAAGACAATTAACTGATATATTTTACTGATGCAGAAATGTTCGGAAAGCTCATTTATTTCCTTTTATGAAGATCCATGATTTCCAATTCAAGAAAATGATTGGTAAGGTATCGCCTATGGTCCCATGGTAGCATCTCTACTGGGTTCTAATCTAATTTGTGTTTCAACATAATACGTATGATCAGACCCCTATTTTGAGACGAGAAAACTTATTCTGATAGCTTAGTAAATTAGGTAAAAGGGCCGCACTTGGATTTCCCGAGTTGATCCTAGACGCCGACCAAAACTATCGTCATGCCTAAGCGGAGTATGGGTTCGATAATTCCGTGCATTCAATAGTCCATCCGAAAAGTGATTTGTCAAGAGAAGGATGGTAGGACCCTATGGTAGCATCTCCACTGGGTTCTAATCTGATTTGCGTGTTTTAACATAATACGTATGTTTAGGCCCCTATGGTGAGTCAGGAAAACTTATTCTGAAGGCAAGCTGGATCAAGCTTCGCGAATTTTTTAGGCAAATGATATAATTATCAGTAGTCTAACCTTGGGATAAATGTATTTCCTACAGTCACAAATACAAACATATTTCTTATAGAGAACTTTTCGTATTTTACAGCAGACACTACAAGTTGTGGAATATAAATATCTCGGATCTTCTTTCTCGAAAAGGCAGGATAACAAAAAGAAAACTCACAGGCCTTCTCTATTCCTTTTCAATTACAGCAATGAAAGTGAGGAGAAGAAAATAAAATACCTGGAAAAGACGAAAATAGGTGGCTAAAGAAAAGGCTGTAACATTAACTGAAGATATATGTACAGCCATTTGCAATACAAATATAAAATAAAAAGGAAATAGTGCATAACACTCGAGGGAAAATCTGTATTTGAAAAAATTATGAAATAAAATAAAGAATACGTAATCTAATTTGAATGTTTTATATAAATGATATTATTAGATATTTGAGTCTACGTCTGCTAGAATTTGTTTCCAATAATTTCCAGTTTTGGTAAAGAGAGTAATATTCAGTTACTAATGACCTTGAGAGATCGGTAGATTTGAAAGTGGTTTTTCAGTACATACTAGTTAACTTTTAAAAAATCACACAGGGAAGGATAAACTATAGTGTATATCTCTATATTAAAACAAGAAAGATCAATCATACTTAAAGCATTGATTATGAAACACTTTCCAACAGCAATGCAATTTTATTTAAACATGTCTAAAATGCAATACATTCCTCGGTAATATTTTAAAACTTCTCACAATACTACATTGATTTATTATATTTGAAAACTTAAACCTTCATCGAGAAAAATGAACTTCATTCAAATGACGGCATTGAAATATAAATTGCCTGGTTTAAACATCTCTAAAATGTGGTATATTACTCGATAATAATTTTAGAATTATCATAATATCACGATAATTTATTACATTTAAGAACTTCATCGAAAACAACTGAAATTCATTCAAATGACGTCATAGAAAAAAGAACACGCCTGGTTCTCTCTAAAAAAGCAGCATTTCATTCATAAATAATTTCCCATTCATGTCATTCATCACAATACTATAATAATTTATTTTATTTAAAAATTAAGACCATGGAGCTACAAGTAATTTAACTCTATGCTTAAAACTTTATCGCAAAAAATCGTCTTTCTCTCGGTAAAGTCAATGAATATTTCTTTCATATCAACTATGCAGACTCCATGAGCTAAATTCTTTTGCGTTAAAAAATACAGCAATTTCTATATAACTCATCCTATATATTTTGCTGTTTACATTTTACATAAATGAAAAATAGGCTTCGTTGTAGAAATAATCAAATTTGGATGAGCATATAAACTCATATATAATGTAATTGCGTTGATTTAGTATGTAGATGCACAGAATTTAAACCAAAATAAAGTGGTTTTAGGACGGATACAACACTCAATATGAAATAAAAAGAACTTTAAAAATCACGATTTTGAGACAAGATGGTTGCCATATATCATTCTGAAGTGGATCACGTGATACTTTCATATCATGGTCACGTGATCGTTTCATATAAGAGGTGTTATTATTATTTTAATTTTGATTTAAAAAACTTCTGAATATATTTCGCTGAATTTTTTTTTATATATTTTATGGAACAATTTGAATATTACCTAAAAATTTCGAAGCAATTTGTGAATTTTAAATCCGCTTAAAAAATGTTTGAAAAATTAGGTCCTATAGGGCTCAATGTATTTCATTTTTTCAACCCGGGTTCAATCCAAAACTAATTGGGTGATATTTTACAATCAAAACCATAAAGAAAATCAAAATGTGCTGGTGCGTAATCTGCTTTCCTTCTAGCCACAAAGAACTAAACTCTGAAAGCAGAAGTTTCCACCTGTAATTAAAATTTTGTTTCCATTTCGGTTACAAAATGAGTTAATATAATATCTATTTATTTTTATTATTTATTATTTTTTTTTATAATTACCTTTTAGCGAAAAAATATACTTAATATTTTATGTATTTTAATTCCCAATAACCTAACTAATTCTCTCCAGCTGCAACAATGAAACTCCATTCTATTACCACCCGTTAATTTAAATCCCCCCGCAAAAAGAACGGACTCTCTCTACTTGTATATGTGCCGTCCACTCCTCTTTGAAATTTATGTTCTCCTCGATTATCTCCTCCAAGATCCCGTACAATGTATCTGCTAAAACCACCGCTCCTTTCTCTGTAAACACTTTGTGTGTGTTGCGCTTTCTCTGTGAAAACTGCTTTCCTTTCGGAGTGTGCAGGGAACCCCATCGCGACATAGCAAATTTCAACCTTGTGGTTAAAGAGAAGAACGTTGCCCCCTCTGAAAAAACTTGTGTTGAAACGAGGATGATAAAGTTAGAACTAGAAACTGTGGCATGTACGAAATCATAGGAGATCCTTATGTTTGCCATAAATTAGAAACCTCATTGTTAACTGAGATAAAAATTGAAAAAAAAATTCTGTTGCCTTTAAAATTCGAATATCTAAACAACTCACATTCTAAATTTTATTTTCAGAACCATTTATAAAAAATTTGTAAACTCGCACACATAACATATAAAAGGTTTATTATTATCTTACTTCACTTCTAATTTCAGCAAAAAAACATTTGTTCCAAAACTAAAAATCACTCAAATGTGTATTAATTAAACAATCTTCGCGGCCAAAAATATAAATTGTCAAAATGAAAATTTGCCCCAAAAATACTATACCAACAAAATATTTTACTGAATACGACAAAACCACCCAAAATATTTAGTATTCTGTGTATATCACTCTAGGAGTCTGTCTGAAAGAATAATTTTTATTAGAGCTTGAAAAAGTCACTTATTGGTGTGTATCGGTCGGAGTAGGTAATAAGGGCGATTTCGAGCAAGATGTATGTGTGTGTGTGTCCGCTGTATCAGAGATGCTAGTGGGTGTATTTACATTTGAGGGTAAATTTCTGTGTGTCTCCTGGTCCCATAGAAAAAAAGGAGTTTCCGATTATCCACTCGTCTCTTGTTTTTTTTGAAAGCAACGGAATACTCTGTGATTCCTCAGTTGTCTGCTGGTTAGTGTCGATCTTATAAATTTTTAAATGATCTCGCCTTTCAATCATACAACGCAAGCGATTTATGTGTGCCCTAAAGGTCTTGAAATAAGGCATATTTATCTGTTTTATGTCATAAATAAATCTGTTTATTTTTTTTTACAACTCTGTAAGGTCCCAGCCGTTTAGCTTTTTTAAAAGATTTCACGTGATTTTTCAGAAATACTTTTGATCCAATTTTGAGATCCTCAGGTTTAGTTTTTCTCATTTGTTTTTCCTCTTGATCGAATTTTGCGAGCTCCAGGTTTTTGAAAGCCGCTTCATGCGCTTCTCTTAAAATTTGAATTTGTTTTGCTGCATAATTCTGAGGAGATACCTTATTTTCGCTATATGGTTGCGGAGTTTCGAAAAAAAATCGGTAGATCCCTTCCCAAAACTAAGAAATTTGGAGATTCTAAGATACGTATTGGCATTATAAATCATTTTATGTGCAATCATAGCCGTATCCCAATATGGGGAGTCCTCTGTTAGCGTTTTAATCGTAAATTTTAGCTAATTGTTTACTCGTTCTGAGATTCCATTGCACCAGGGCGCGCAAACCGAAACTAACTTTGTAACGATGCTTAGCTTCTCTGCCACCGTTTTGTAGATTTCGGACGTAAATTGGAAACCGCGGTCGGAATATAGCCTCTGGGCTACCCCGAAAAAAGAGAAGAAATTTAATAACTTAGCAGCAATCGTTTCAGCCCGGATGTCGGAAATCGCATATAATTCAATATACTTAGAAAAATGACAAATTACAGTGAAAATATACCGATTATTATTTACACTTGGTTTGAAAGGCCCCACTATATCTACAGCTATTTTGGCTCCCGGAAAACTGGGTACTAGTACATGTCCCAGGGGCACGGGTCTTTCTGCGGCCTTTAACGACCTGCACTTAACGCAAGACATGACAAAGTTGCGGGTGTCCGAATACATACCCCACCAGAAATACCGCTCCGCTAATAACCTGTAAGTTTTATCTACTCCGGTATGTGTGACGTGTGCCACTGCTAAAATATGTTTTTGCATATTTTTTGGAATCACAATGGTTTTTAAAAATTCCACCCTCCAAGGTTTATTTTATAGTACTCCAGGTGCATAATCAATTGTGTTTCTTCGTCTATATATAAATTATGGAACTTTATATTTGCCTTTCCAGTATTATTTTGAAGATATTCTCTGATTTTAAGTAATTCTTGATCATTCTGTTGTTGTTCAACAATATCTTGAATTGTGGGAATGGTGGTGATAACATTGACCGCAGGTTGGGTATTTCGATTTGAATTAACATTGACCGCAGGTTGGGTGTTTCGATTTGAATTAACATTGACCGCAGGTTGGGTGTTTCGATTTGAATTTTCCGTCCTGCGTTGTTTTACACTTGTTTGTTTGTTTTGTTCCTCTTCAAAAATGCCTCTACTTAAATAATCGCAAAACAAATTTTCCTTTCCGGGACATAAATAAAATCAAATTTAAATTCTGAAATTTCCAAAATCCAGCGCTGTAATATATTCGGAGGATTTGACATTTTTAAATGTGAACCGAGAGGCAAGTGGTCGGACAATACAAAGAACTTCCTGCCATACAAAATTTTTTTAAAAAACATAATTCCATTGTGCATTATCAACAATTCCGCTTTATCGCTGCGTACTTTTGTTCCTGTGGATTGAGTTTTCGGCTGTAATAAGCTATGGGTTTGAGCATACCATCTCTTTTTGTAAAAGAGCTGCCGACGCCGATATTAAACTAGCATCGGAATTTAGGAAAAAATCTTCGTCAAAATGTGGGTGAATTAAAATGAGTTTCATAAAGAAACAATCCTGTAGATTTTGGAACGCTTCTTCACACTCGTCATTCCATTCAAATTTCGTGCCTTTGCAGTCTTTGCTGCATAATTGGGGATACAATTTTTATAAAAGTTACATACCCCTAAAAATCTTTTCAATTTTCTTAAAGTCTTGGGTATGGAAAAAGAAAATGTTTTCCCTATATTTGCATCGGAAGGGCTTATGCCGTTTTGGTTAATATTAAATCCTAAATAATTTATCTCCGTCATGCCAAATTTACATTTATTTGGGGAAAGCGTTATGTTTACCTTCCGGAACCTTTCTAAAATCAAAGTTAATTTTTGTTTTAATTCTGCATACGAATTTGCCGGGATTACCACATCGTCAATGTAAGACAAAATATCATGTGAATGTAAATCCCCTAATATTAAATCTATTACTTTTTGAAAAATGGGGGCGCTCGAAATATGACCGAAACATAATCTATTATACTCAAATGAACCAAAAGGTCTCGAAAACGCGAAATATTTTCTCATTCGTTGCGGGAGAATTATTTGGTTGAACGCACTATGGAGATCCAGCTTTGCATACAGCGCATATCCTGCCAATTTAGGAATGATATCATTTATCTTCGGAATCTTATAAGGATACAAAATCGAAGTATTGTTTATCAGCCGAAGGTCTAAAACAAGTCTGTAAGTATCATCCTGTTTCTTGACTAACAGTAGGCTCGACGCGTAAGGACTGTTTGTTTTCGAAACCACTCCCGCATCTTCTAACTGCTGTAATTGCTCCTTTGCCGTATTGTGTAATGAGAAAGGAATATCATACGGTTTAGAACAAATTGCATGTTCATGAGATAATTCAATATTTGGTTCAAAAAAATCAGTTGCTCCAAGTGTTTGTAAGCTTTTCGAGAAAACGTCCGCATACGGCATAATAAATTTTAGAAAATCTTGTTTTGTTGATTTTTCCATATGCTCTAAATTAAAATCTTCTGGTTTTAAATATTTTCTTCTTTTCTCAATAATCTCAGGGCTCGCTTGTACAGAATTTATAGTTTCCTTTATATCTACACTTTGCTGTGAAGAATTTTCGAATCTTTCTGTAATTTGGAAATCCTGTGTAAATCTTCCCAATTTCATGTGTTTATTTAAATCTAAAGTATGAGTAGATATATTTTGCACCTCTATATCAAAAGAATTATTTCCTATATTTACAACAGCGCAGTTGATTTGTAACCTCTTATTATACTCAATGGGTCTATATAAAACCTGCGTGTTATCCTCGCAAAAAGTGTCCGATATTACCCGTACCATTCTTGATTCATTCGGTTTCAGAGATATCGTGTTCTTAACTCTAACAATATTATTCATCTTGACGTCCTGTTGTTTTAATTGTATGTCCGCTTGTGGAAACCTGTACTCCTCCTGATTTATGGGGATTTTATCATTTAGCACCTGTAATACATTTTTTGTGTATCAATAATCGCATGGTTTTTTTTTCAAAAAATCAAATTCGAGAATCCCGACATAAGTATTAGGGAAATTTGCTGTCGTTACGTAAAATATTTGTTTGAAATGTTTCCCAATAATTTTAAATGGAATCTCAATCGTATTCACGTAATCAATATTTTGGCCACTTAAAGTCGAAATTTTTACAGCGTGGGAAATATATGTAATTTTAATCCTTTGCTTTATATTTTGAAAAGTTTTGAAAGAAAAAATGGACACACTTGCGCCACTATCAATAAGCATTCTATAATCACTTTTATCAATTTGTATGTATATCGTTGGCAAATTTGGGATATTTTCAAAATTCGCCGCTGATGCTACTAATTTTTGTGTTTCTAAATCAAAGCTTTTATCGGGATTTGTAATATCACTTGAGAGTTTGACCCGTTCTGTATGTATATCTGCCCTTTTGCAAACTCTCGACTCTAGTTTAAATCACTCGGTCTATAATTTTTAAACTCCCTCTTGTTCTCTGTGGAATTATCATTTCAATATTCTCTATCAGCGAACTTAGTACTATTTCCCCTCTCCCTTTGCGAATTTTAAAACGTTCTGTTGGGCCTACTGAATCCTCCCCTGTCATTACTATTTCTTGAATATAAATTCTCCCCTTTTCTTTGCTCGTGGGAGTTCCATGGTTTCGGGGGGCGAGACTGTCTATTTTTTACATACGAATTTCTGGGGAAGAAACAGCTCTGGCTGAATAATTTGGCTAGTCATTATATTGACGGGCTGCCCTTTCTTTACTGTATTGATAGCATATTTTCATGTAATGCCCTTTCTTACCACAAAATCCACATATACTTATTTCCTGGGTACGCATCTCATTTTGTCTGACAGGTCTGTTTAATTTCAAATTATTTATCTCCTCCATTAGAGTCTGCATAAGTTGTCCGTTGAAAGCATTCTGTTCTTTCCGCAAATTATCAATAGCTTCGAACGGATCTTGTTTATTAATATTATTAAAGATAGGGCCATTGCTAAATTAGCTTGTTCCAAATTAATAGCTAGTTCTGCAGCTTTGTTAAAATCTTTAGAGTGTTTGCGCGTATAATTTCGCGTTGAAAATCAGCATTTAGAGCTTCTAAAAATTTACTTAATTTCAATTTCTCTGTAATTTGCCTAGTAGATTCGTTGTCACCCGTGTCACCTATATAATTTAGCGTTAGCGCTGTAATTCTGTGGGCTAGAGATTTTACAGTTTCTCCCTGATTCTGCTTCGCTGTGAAGAAAAGAATTGTTCTTTTGAAAAATAGTCTAAAAATATTTTTTTTGAAATTTTTGAAAGACGTTTCACGCCTAAGCTGCTGAGAATTTACATAAAAATCGTTAGCTTGTCCTCGGAGCCTAGATTTAAAGATCGTGAGTTTTTCCTCATCGCTCCATGGCCCAAGGATGCTTAAAGCTTCAAAGTGCTCTATAAAAGCGCTACAATCCAGTTCGCCTTCAAAAGTGTTTAATAAATAAGTTAAGCCGGGAATTTTGGAAGAATTACCCGTAGCACCGTTGGAATTTACCGTGTTTGGCATAATTGTAAAATATTAGCGAAAGAAAATTTAAATCCTCGTCTACATGTAACAATGCAATCAATGACATATAACAAGAAAGATTCGTTGCAAGAAAGATCAATCATGCATAAGCATTGATTATGAAACACGTTCCAACTGAAATGCAATTTTATTTAAACATCTCTAAAATTCAATACATTCCTCGGTAATATTTTAAAACTTATCACAATACTATATTAATTTATTGTATTTGAAAACTTAAACCTTCATCGAAAAAAATGAACTTCATTCAAATAACGACATTGAAATATAAATTGCCTGGTTTAAACATACCTAAAATGCAATACATTCCTCGGTAATACTTTTAATATTATCATAATACTACGATAATTTATTATATTTGAAAACATCGTCAAAAACAACTGAAATTTATTCAAATGACATCATAGAAAAAGTAACACGCCTGGCTCTCTCTATAAAAGCAGCATTTTATTCATAACATTTTCCCATTCATTTCGTTCATCACAATCATATAATAATTTATTTTATTTAAAAATTAAGACCATGGAGCTACAAGTAATTAAACTCTATACTTAAATCTTTATCGAAAAAAATCGTCCTTCTCTCTGTAAAATCAATGAATACATTCATATCAGCTATGCAAACTCCATGAGCTAAATAATTTTGCGTTAAAGAAATACAGCAATTCTTATACAACTCATTCTACAGATTTTGATGTTTACATTTTACATAAGTGAAAAATAGGCTTCGTTGTAGAAATAATCAAATTTGGATGATGATTTAAACTCAAATATATTGTAATTGCGTAGTTTCAGTATGTAGATGTACAGAATTTAAGCAAAAATAAAGCGGTTTTAGAACGGATACAACACTCAATATAAATTAAAAAACTTTAAAAATCACGATTTTGGGACAAGATGGATGCCATATTTCATTTTGAAGTGGGTCACGTGATATGAGTTTGCAGGGAAACACATGTGCTGCCTACATCAGAATTTTTAACAATATTACAACAATGATTTATAGAAGTACGCCACCTTTGACAATAAGTCCAGCTATCAAATGAGAACCAAATTTAAGTTTAACGTGCAAATTGAATGTCATTTAAAATACTTATGGCTGTTATTTTGTGCAGATAAACTCACATTTTTATTAAAGAAATAAAGAGAACGAGAATATGAGTCTGCAGGGAAAGACATGTGCTGCCCACATAAGAATTTTTAACAATATTACAACAATGATTTAGAAGTGAACGGGGATTATTTGCAGGCCATTTCGAAAAAAATGTAGGATCTATATTTAAAGATCCACCAAATTTTTGAAGAATAAAATGTTCAACAAATTTAAGCTGTGTACCAAATTTTAACTCTCTAGGACTTAGGAAAGTGCATTAAAAATGCCATCAAATAAGTATATCACGAAGAGTTATATGAAATTAAAAAAAAATTGAAAAATTGTTATCTACCAAATGTATTTTAAAATGTGAAGCCTCTCTCATATACAAAATGATTAAATTCTTGGAAAGATATTTATTATATAATATATCTCCTTTTTCTTCCTGGAGGATATCCCAAAAGTCAGAATTTAATTGAATTTGTTTTTTTCCCTATATTAAATAATTTTTAATTAAAACACTACTTAATATATTTTACTGAAATTTTTTTATATATTTTATGGGATAATGTGAGTATTTCCTAAAAATTTTGAAGCAATTTGTGAATTTTAAATTTGCTTAAAAAATGTTTGAAAAATTAGGTCCCATAGGGTTCAATGTATTTCATTTTTTCAACCCGTGTTCAATAAAAAACTAATTGGGTGATATTATTTATTTATATTCCCATAGGTCCCACAGACCGTCTGAAAAACATACTAAAATTTCATTTTGGTAAAATCATTTTTACGGCAGTTATCGTGCTAACGGACAGACAGACAGACAGACAGACAGACAGACAAACAGACAGACGGACAGAATGAACAAAGTCATAAACATTTTTCAACTATGTTGTAAAGTGTTAAAAACCAAAAAATATATACATACTACTCACAAATTTCATTTCTTTGTATTTTGTAAATATAACATTAAAATAGTACATATTTTCATAGCAAATGAAACATTATCTACCTTTATCAAATCATAAAAATTTCTTCTAAATTTTTCATTAGCTTTAAAATTTCTTCTAAATTTTTCATTAGCTTAAAATTTCTTCCACGTTTCTCGCATTAAAATTTATTTATTACTAGGGAAAAGAAATTTTTTTATTGCAGATATAGACGTTTACTGCTTGCTTTATTAACTCATTTTTACCATCTTTCCAAAGAAAATTTTCCTTGGTTAGTGAACCAAACATAATTCGCATCCTGGTCGTTGACGCCAAATTATTTTGTCCCGAGATAACTTCCTCTTTTAGGACATGCCCGGAAAGAGCGCGAGAAAGAATAAGGTCGTGTTTTTAAATAATAACATTAATTTATTTAAAATACTTAAATCTATGTACAAGTAACATAATACACAAAATGCTCCTATTAACATGAATGGATTGATCACCCATCCTAATAACAATTCAAAATAAACAATGGTAAGGGGTCTCATAGACTAATTGGAACAGATGGTGTAAGCTATCATGAAAACACCTGACCTTTTACTAGTAAATAATTTAATTGGAGTTAACTAGTAGATATTTAATTGGAGAGGGAGAGAGGGACAAAAAATACAAATCAGGCACAGGCCCTTAAATGTGTAACTCACCAACATCACTTGCCGTTGAGCAGCATCTCCCTTTTCAGAGGACCATGATGGGAAGCCGTCTTTTCGCACTCAAAACCCACTTCCTTCTTCTCGCTCCTTTTTCTAAATTTCTCAAAACTCTCTCTCTCCAAGATTTTAAAACACGCCCCTGAAGCGCACACAACTATCTCATTGGATTCTGGGTCTTAACCCCTTGACCCCAAAGCAACACCATTGACTTTTAGACCACCAGAAACAAAAAGCCCCTTCTCAAGCCCCTGCGAAACTGATATGCTGTCGGCCACTAATTCAAACAGGCCGCCAGCCCTATGAACCGTCCGAACCGGATAAACATTAAAATCTTTCGGTAAAAATGTGATCTCCAAAGAAAACTCCCCCACATCCTGTTTTCTATTCCGAGTGTGGATGGCCAAACGAAAAGGCTGACCCCCAAAATAAATACGTAAGTTCTAGATCTCACCCCCGAAAATATTGGATCATGGGTTTACCATGCGACAGATAGGATAATTTTTGTGGTCTAATATTGTTTTGAATACTTCAAAACTACTTTAAGGTGGATCTAATGTTGAAACTAACAATTATAGGCATACATGTATATACAGAGATCTTAATCCGAACCTGTAAATCATATCTGACTCTTATAGATTTGAAGGCCATGGGAAATCAAAGAACTTTTTATAGGGGTGGAGGCAATCTTAAAGATAAGACGTACAACAACGACTAAACTAATGTCTGTCTTAGTGTCTTTGAACATCCAAGGTTCAAAGTGCGTCTCTCGCCCTCGCCTTTGTTCGCCCATGAGAGAGAACGAACCATTTGACCATATATACGCTTTCTTTGGGTCTAGTGCTTTTATATGCTTTTCGTTGGTCTCATTATGTTTCTTTGGGTCTAGCGAACTTCATTTTCATTACAGATGAGAAATTTTAGAATGGGAACATCATTGTTGTACCACTTCTCATTTAAGATCTCAATGGTGAAAATCGGTCCAGTGGTCTGAAAGAAATTCAGAAGGCAAAGTCGTTTTTGAGATGCGGGCTTCGTTCTCTTTGCCTAATAATTTGCACAAAGCAACCAACGTATATTAATAAATTGAATTGAATTTTCAAAGAAAAAATTAATGTAATTTAATTTTTAAATATTGAGTTTTTTGTGCTACCTAGAACATCCGACATACTCGAATTATCCACAATTTGACGACATATTCCAAATGTCGCCAAATTGCAATGTCGCGCCAAACATTTTAACTAAGTTTGCCAAATTCTTCTTGGTCGACAAGCGTCATAGATAGAAATATTAGCTTTTTTAAGTATATATATTGCATAACATTTACAGTGGCGGTAAAAATTTCTATATCGTTCATAATTTTAATATTTACATTCACTTTCTAGCAATAACTTTATATGTAGTAAGTGTTTCATAGTATTTCACGTAAGTCACAAAATGAATTATTCGTTTCGTAACTTGCAAGTTGAATAAAAATATTATTTCTGAACAGTGTTTTGAAACTTATAATCACAATAAGATGCTAGTGACATTTTTTTTATTGACACATTTGTTTTCGATATTTAGAATCATTAATATCCAAGATTATACATCAATAACTCGATCTAAAAAGTTTGGTGTTTGATTAGAGTTCGTGTTCAAAATTTCGAGTTACAAACTAGCCAAATTGTTGACCTGAAAGGTGTTTCGCATTCTTTATCTGCTCGTAATTTAGTTAATATTTGTTACTAAAGTAGCCATTATGTATGTAATATTTATTTAGAAGCGTTAACACCATCTGTAGCAAGGTAGTAAGTATAATTCTCGAAATATTCAAGTTTTCAATCTAAAATAAAAAATAGTAAAATAATCATAAGTTTAAATACATGAATATCTTGTAAGTATTTTTAACCAGATGTGAAGGGAAACCGTTTTCTAATAACCACCATCAGCCGTTGTCGATATATTTAAAAATTTTAATTTTTCAAATAGCAACGCGACATCTCATCAAATAATTAATATGGTTAAATGAAATTCGGTACTCTGATTTTAATTGGGAACAACAGAAAACGTTTTGATTTTCGGAATGTAAGAAATATCAAATTTGTTTTAATGTTTTCCCCCAGTATTTTTTTTTAATTTGTAAAGAAAGCCATGTACTAGGAACATCAGAATTTTACAAAAGGTTTAATCTCGGAGTACTTGGCATCCATTCCATTTTTTCCCCTCATCCCCATGGCAACTGACTAGTTCGACGCCATGCTTCGTCTACAATTCTTGTTCCAGACGTTTTTTTGTTTGTTTGTTTCTCTCCTCACCCCATGCACGTTTTCTGTGGTGTTGCCTCATCTTCGGCGACGTTATTGAAAGGGAAAGGAAATGACCCTGTTTGTTTTTCTTGATATTTGAAGAGAGACTATTCCAGATATTTATATTTCTGTTCTGCTCTTGAATGTTCCGTAATTTAACCCAGAAAAGGAAAATATCACAAATATTTATGTTTCTGCAGATGGTTATGGGTTTTATTTTCCGTACAACACATGGAATTGGTATAGGGAAAGAATTGGAATAAGGTCGAAAATCGGAACTCTAGTTTCCGACGAACCAAGACGCTTTCAGTCCTCTGTAATATGAATCTACTATTTTTACCAGTACATCTGCGTGCGTGTGTGTGTCTATCTATGTGTCTCTGCATTGATTGTATCCACTATTAAACGGAATTAAAAAAAAATTGTATGTGAGCAGCACATGACTTTCCCTGTAGACTCTTATTCACGTTTTCTCTCTCTCTCTCTCTCTCTCTCTCTCTATTTCTTCAGTAATTTAATATATTGAGTTTATATGCACGAAATAACACTCATAATTATTTAAAATTACACTGAATTTAATTCAATTTTCGTTCTCAATTGGTAATTGGACTTATTTTCAAAGGTGGCGTAGCGGAATTGAAAAAAAATCGTAAACGGCTAGTCCTAGAATAATGGAGTTGGTCTTATTCTTTTCATCGTTAAAAATTATGTATAAAACACGGCTTTAATTGATATATTTAAGCATATATAGTTTTTTATTTTAGATTTTGACAAATTTTATGGGTCATTTCGCAAAAAAAGCAGGTTATTTTATCCCGAACAGTACCAAAAACTAATCAGCACCAGAGTCACACACAAGTGACTTACCTACCAAATTTTATGACATTTGATCCATTAGTTTTTCAGTTCTGTAAAGAAAGTAAAAAATCTGATGTCGGCAACACATGACTTTCCCTGTAGACTCATATTCACGTTTGGTTTATTTCGTAAATAATTCATTAAATTGAGTATAAGTGCACAAGATAACACCCACCATTATTTAAAATGGCACTGAGTGGATACATTCTTTGCACAGGCAGCTAGACATACATACAGACAGAGAGACAGCTAGACACACATACATGCATATAGACAGACAAACACACACGGATGTCACGCTGAAAATAGTTTTTCGTATTCTAGAGGTTCCAAAACGTGTAGATCCGTCGAAAACTAGAGTCGTGATTTTCGTCATGACTCCAATACTTCCCCTTTGCATTACCATGCATTGCATGGAAAGTAAAAAATCTGATGTGGGTAACACATGACTTTCTCTGCAGACTCATATTCACGTTTGGTTTATTTCTTAAATAATTCATTAAACTGAGTATAAGTGCACAAGAGAACACCCACCATTATTTAAAATGACACTGATATGGCATTTTTAATTCAATTTTCGTTCTCAGTAGGTGGGCTTTTTTCAACGGTGGCGCAGCTTAAATGTGAAAAAACTAAATTATCTCGAGAACGGCTAGCCTTAGTGTAATGGGGTGGGTCTTATTCTTTTCATTGTTAAAAATTCTGTATAAGACAAGCATTTAATTGATATAGAGCATACGTAGTTTTCTATTTTAGATTTTGACGATTTTTGCGGGACTTTTCGCAAAATAGGCAGTTTGCATTTTTTCAAACCGTACAAAAATCAAATCAGCACCAGGGTAACCCACAAGTTACTTATCTACCAAATTTTGTGATATTCGGTCTATTAGTTTTTTAGCTGGAGTGGATACAGGCAATTTTTGAGGGCCAGTTTGCAAGAAAAGGCGGTTGTTTTAATTACGAATTGTACCCAAATCTAATCAGAACCACAAGTATCTATCAGTACCCAAATCTAATCCACACACAAGTGACTTAGATACCAAATTTTATGAAATTGTGTCCTTTAGTTTTTGAGTTAGAGTGGATATATACATCGTACAGACAGACACACACACAGACGTAAGGCTAAAAATGGTTTTATCGTATTCTAGAGGTCCCAAAACGTGTAGATCCATCGAAAACTCAAGTTGCGATTTTCGGCATGATTCCAATGCTTTCCTTATATATTACCATATTGCAGGGAAAGTCAAAATTTGATGTGGGCAGCACATGACTTTCCTTGCAAACTTATATTCACGTTATCTTTATTTTAATTAAATTTATTTCACTTTTAATTCAATTTTCGTTCTCATTTGGTAATTGGATTTACTTTCAAAGGCGGCGTAGAGAAAATACGAAAAAGCTAAAATATCTCAAGAACGGCTAGTCCTTGTGTAATGGGGTTGGTCTTACTCTTTTGTTCGTTAAATAGTATGTGTAAAACAAGCATTTAATGGATCAGTTTGAGCATACGTAGTTTTTTATTTTAGATTTTGACAATTTTTGCGGGTCATTTTGCAAAAGAAAAAAAAAACAGGTTATTTTTTTCCGAATCGTATCAAATTCTAACCACCACCAGGGCAACCCACAAGCGACGTATCTACCGAATTTTGTGAAAATCGGTTAATTTTTCAGCTGGAGTGGATACAGTCAATTTTTGCGGGCCATTTGGCAAAAAAACGGGATCTTTTATTCCGAATCTTATCAAAAACTAATCAGCACCAGTGACTTACCTACCGAATTTTATGAAATTCGGTTCATTAGTTTTTGAGTTATAGTAGATACATACATTGCATTGACAGACAGACATGTAGACATATAGACACACTGACACACAGACACACACACACAGATGTCACGCTAAAAATAGATTTCGTATTCTAGAGGTCTAGAAGCGTGTAGATCCGTCGAAAACTCGAGTTGCCATTTTCGACATGATTTCAATACTTTACCTATACATACATTACCATGTATTGCAAGGAAAGTAAAAATCTGATGTGCGCAGCACGTGAGTTTCCCCCTAAATTCATATCCACGTTCTCTTTATTTTAATTAAATTTAATTCACTTTTAATTCAATTTTCATTCTCATTTGGAAACTGGACTTATTTTGAAAGTTTGTGTAGAGAACATACGAAAAAACTAAAATATCACGAGAACGGTTAGTCCTAGTGTAATGAGATTGGTCTCATTCTTTACTTCTTTAAAATTACGTATAAAACAATCATTTTATGGATATATTTCAGCATACGTTGTTTTATTTTAGATTTTGACGATTTTTAAGGACCATTTCGCAAAAAGAGACAGGTTATTTTTTTCCGAATCATACCAAAATCTAATCAGCACAAGGGTGAACTACAAGCGACTTATCTACCGAATTTTGTGAAATTCGGTAAAATAGTTTTTCAGCTAGAGTAGAAATAGGTAATTTTTGCGGGCTATTTCGCAAATAAAGGTGAGTTCTTTTATTTCGAATCATACCCAAAACTAATCAGCACCAGATTCGCCCACAAGTTACTTACCTACCAAATTTAATGAAATTCAGTCAATTAGTTTTTAGTTAGAGTAGATACAAAATCTGCACAGACAGACAAACACACAAGCAGACAGGCAGACATACAGAGAGACAGACAGACATACAGAGAGACAGACAGACATACAGACAGACACACACAGACACATACACAGACGTCACGCTAAGAATATTTTTTTCGTATTCTAAACGTCTCGAAACGTGTAGATCCTTCGAAAACGCCAGTAGTGATTTTCGGTATGATTCCAATACTTTCCCTATACATTACCATGTATTGCAGGGAAAGTAAAATACGTCCAGTTACCAAATGAAAACGAAACCGGAAGTAAAAGTGATAATTTGTCATCGTTTACAGTGATGATGATGAAACCCAGACCGTCCGACCTACCAGAAAGGTGTAAGGTAACTGTTTGGACGGTCGGGAAGTGCCACCCAATTTAGACCGGAACCCAGTGGGGGAGGCATCCACAGGGACCGTACCCTCCTTCCCCTACCACCAACCTCTCGGAAGGACTTTCGGACCCACATGTTTAACGTGATCGTACTCCGCATGAACACGGCGGCAGTTTTGGCAGTGGCTGGAATCGAACCCGGGCCTACCGAGTGCAACTCCAGCGCGCTAACCAATGGGCTACCGCGCCCATCGTTTACAGTGAGTAAAATCATACCATTTTGTGGAATTAAACTCAAATCAAAGCATTATGAAATAAATAAATAGAGATGAATTTGAGTCTGTAGTGAAAATGATGTGTTGCCCACATCATTTTTTTTTGCTTCTATCTTCACCCTATGCACATTTTCCCCGGTATTACCTCATTTTTAGCGATTTTATAGAGCATTTGTTGTCTAACACAGAAAATGAAAATATTAGAAATATTTATGATTCTGCAGATGGTTGAAAGATGCTTTACTCTTCCTGTAGCATATGGTAATGTATATGGACAATATTGGAATATAATCTAGTATTAAAAGTCAAGTTGTTTGTATATGTATACGTTTTAGGTCCTCTAGAATAGTGGTGCGTGGAACCCTTGAGTCGCGACTCCTCTTGGGGACGAGAGTTCATTTTTAAGGGGTCGCCGAAGTGGAAGACAGAGTGATTTATGGAAGACAGAGATAATGGATTCTTCGTAGCATTCTATTTAGATGACACATTTTGACATTTTGTAATGTCAATGCGACATTTTGCAATTGCTATATGTAACTGATATTGACGAATGTAAAATAAAGGCCTTTTTAAAAATGTTTATTGAATTAAATAGTTAATCCTTTATTTTATTTACATAGTTCCATAGGGTTTATTAAATGAAATGATACCCCAGTGGAGTCACACGAGAAGTAAGGTTACACACCATTGCTCTAGAGCACGAAAACACTATTTGTAGCCTGACATCTGTGTGTGTGTCTGTCTGTCTGCCTGTATCTCAGTCGCTTCCTCTCCCTCCCTCTCTCTGTGTATGTATGTGCCTGTGCAATGTATTTATCCACTCAACATCAAGACCTATCGGGTAAAATTTATAAAATTTAGTAGTTAAGTCACTTATAGGTCATTTATGGGTCATTTTCATGTGCTAATTGGATATTGTTATGATGACTTTTATTAATGGCCTCAAAATGTGCAAAACATATATGGTAATTGTTTAACATGTTTTTGTTTTTTCAGACTCAACAGAAGACTGTATGTGATGTAGAGGTCTGAGTTCTTGTAGACTTATGTTATTGACCATGAGTCAAAACCTAACAAAGCCGATATCCGACCAACTCCGCGGCGGAGACGACAATGGTTTTTAGTCGCTCCAGTACCTCCAAAAGCTCTCATTTGACTTGAATAAATATTTGCACACTTTTAGTATAGTCCACGAGACAGAACTCAACGAAGCCAAATATTCAATTTCTTTCCTAGGGGCTATCTAATAGGGAGTCTAAGTCTTTCCAGATACTTCAGAAGACCATGGTAACAGAAGGCTGAAACTTTACACACTTATTTATTTTTCTAGTGCCGCAAATGAAAGGAACGTTTTCATCCGCTTTGTACTATTTTAACACCATTTACACCCATAGTATAGTTACAATCAACATTGGATCTCTTTGACTATACAACCTTCATTTCTCTGAAAATTATTATGTTTCTCCTTGTAAACAATGAAACGACATTCTTAAATTTCGAATAATCATGTTCGTTCTAATCATCGGATGTAGCAAATATATCTACTTCATGATTTGCACAATGTATCTACACATAAACTGATATCACCGTAACATATGTATTTACACAAACATATCTTTGTAATATTCCTACATCAAACGTATCTCTGTAATGTTTCTACATAAAACATTGTGACAATTTACCACATACGTGCTTAAAATCGTTTTACATTGCACTTTGCATATTGTTCGTAATACATAAAAGGACATTCGTTATTTTAATTCTGAAATACAAATGCTGACTAAGAACATGATCTAATACTTACTTTTGCAAAGTTAAAAATTAATGAGTGTAATATTATGCCATTATTTAAATATCTCTATGACTACGGCTTTTATTTGATGCAACACATCATTTGATTGTTGGGTCACGTGCGTTTTATACATAGTTTTTCGTCGTTTCTGCCGAGCGTTAATCTTGAATCATTAAATAAAAACGAAAATTCAAAATATAAACATCAACAATTTGAAAAGTGCACGAAAATCATATCAAAAAGGTGCATTAGTAAAATATAGCCATGCTAAGCTGGATAGTCTTAATATATGGATTTCCTTCAATAATAAGCATTTTGATCAAATTCGTAATATAAATGTTTGCAACTCAATTATAACAGTAAATAATTAGCGTGTAAGTTTTACCACAAATGTTATGTAATCTGTTATTTAATTATTTAAACATCAAAACACCGAATGGCAAGAAAAGCTTATTAAAATTTGTTAACGCAACTCAAGATACGATTTTCTCCCATATAAATCAATGGACAATTCCAAATTCTTTTAAAAACTCTAAAAACCAAGTGATATTTAAAGATAATTTTTTATGATTCGAAATATCCAAGCGAAAATCTCTCAAAACAATTATTTATTTAAATATCAAGAAAAGAAAAACCGCAGAATCTGAGCAACACACAAAACGCCCCGTGATTGGCAGTGACGTCATATTCCCCGTTCGACCTGAGATGCAACATTCTATCGCGTTTTGCCTTGAGATACTTGCAGGGTAGTTGGGGTATTTTATGTACAATTGAGTTTTTGCATTTGTATTTGGTCTGTTTGAATTTAGGTAATTTGTTAATTACTTTATTTTATTAAAAACATGGATTCTGGATTTGTTCCTAATTTTTGAAGGGGAATCATCAATTTGCCTAAGATCGGTTTTACTGTGATGACGCTCTATTTCAGAAACAATAAATATTTTGTGACAGATGAAAATCGAGGTGTAAACTTGATATCCTTTTCTTGAAGGTTTATTATTATTAATATTATTATTATTATTATTTATATTATTATTATTATTATTAATATTATTATTATTATTATTAATATTATTATTATTATGAGAATAACATCTACATTTGGTGTATCTGTAGTGGAAAACTTTTCAAAAGCACATGTACTTAGTAAAAATACTAAATTGTAACTGCTCACTGCAGTATACTGGTATAAAAATGTTTCATGCACGGAATTTTTTATATTCTCTAAATTAAATGCGAACATCACTCACTAAACTGGGTACAAAATCAATAATCCACTTTGAATCTGGCTTTAGATTCATCCGTAATAACAAAACAAAAATAGAGTGCCGAACCAGTAGTGGATACTCTTAAGGATTTTCAAAGTTTATTAAATCATAAAGATATAACTTCTCATCGAAATGCTTTAAAAATTGTATTATACAGTCACAGATTTATTATCATAAGATACGTAACGAACACTCTTTAATGACAGTGGTGAATTTTGTTTACAATCTGGCTTCCTATGCTTCACACTATTTTTTACGAAAAATATCATTTTCTGGCAGAGATATAAATATTTTATCTGATGATGTAAAACTAGTAATCGGGAACATTGGAACGATACAATACTTATAACTGTTTGGCAGTTTGGGACGGAAGAAACAATTATAATTACCGAAACTTTTTGAATGTAACCAAACTTATTCACCAATTCTCGAAGACACGAGCCGCAGACGAGCCTTGTGATGTTACATTCCGTGCGCGCCAAAATGGGTAGTTTTCCCGCGACTATAAGAAAGGGAAACCTTGACTGCTAATAAAACATGAAATACAGCTCGGAGAATAAATTTTTTTATACTTTTGTCCATTTTGTAACATTTCGAATCGAATAAAAAAAAATCTGATGTGGTCAACACATGACTTTCCTTATATAATGTAATGAATTTACTACTTTTACAGTAAAAAAAATCTGATGTGGGCAACACATGACTTTCCTTATATAATGTAATGAATTTACTACTTTTACAGTAAAAAATTAGGTTTTTCTTATAGTAGATACTAATATTCTTTCCAAGATATTGAATTTTCGACAATTAGTCGTCATTTTCATTGATTTAGCATCATTTTTATATATTTGGCGAGATTTTCATTAATTTGGCAACATTTCAAAAAAGTCGCCAAGTTGGCGACATTCCGCCCAAACTCGCCGCCAAAATCTCGCCAAGCGTTATGCACTAAGAAAAAAGTTATTCTTACAGCTGATAAATAACTATTGGCGTTCAAATACAAAAGTATTATTTAAAGTATATTTTTTCATGAATGGAACGAGCTAGATCCACGAGAATGATATCACTCAATTTATCGCATGGTATTACATATGAAAAGTGAACATGTTTATCAATAGGAATTTTTTTTATGTTACTTTTTCATAATTTTTTTGAAAAATGTACAATATCTCGAGAACGGTTCATGTTAGCGTTCTAAAATTTATGCCAATCGTTTTCTAATGAAAAATTACATAAGAAATGTCTATTTGCGTAACTTTATTAGCGGTTTTGATTTTTTGACGATTTTTTTAAATTTCATTCGAAAATTTAGGGGGGTTCTGAACATTCGATTACGTATAAAAACAATAGGCTTCCAGTGTTTACGGATTGTGATTTCTGTACCAAATTTGGTTCGAATCGGTCCATTCGTTCGTCAGTTATCGTCTCCACAGGCCCACTGACACACACACACACACACACACACACACACATACTTTCACACACACACACACACACACACACAGACATCACTTCAAAAATGTTTGATTCGTGATCAGGGATGCTTGAAACGTGCTCTCCTGTCGAAAACTCGAATTCGAATTTTCGACCCCGTCACAATACTTTCCTTATACATTATGTATATAAGGAAAGTAAAAATCTGATGTGGGCAACACATGACTTTCCTTATATAATGTAATGAATTTACTACTTTTACAGTAAAAAATAGGTTTTTCTTATAGTAGATACGAATATTCTTTCCAAGACATTGAATTTTCGACAATTAGTCGTCATTTTCATTGATTTAGCGTCATTTGTATCCATTTGGCGAGATTTTCGTTAATTTGGCAACATTTCAAAAAGTCGCCAAGTTGGCGGCATTCCGCCAAATTCGTCGCCAAAATCACGCCAAGCGTTATGCACTAAGAAATAAGTTATTCTTACAGCCGATAAATGACTATTGGCGTCCAAATACAAAAGTGTTACTCAGAGTATCTTTTTTCATGAATGGAACGCGCTAGATCCACGAGAATGATGTCACCCAATTTATCGCATGGTATTATATATGAAAAGTGAACATGTTTATCAATAGGAAATTTTTTTTTTATTTTACATGACTTTTTGATATTTTTTTTGAAAAATGTACAATATCTCGAAAACGGCTCATGTTAGCGTTCTAAAATTTATGTCAATCGTTTTCTAATGAAAAATTACATAAGAAATGTCTATTTGCGTAACTTTATTAGTTGTTTTGATTTTTTGACGATTTTTTCAAAATTTCATTCGAAAATTTAGGGGAGTTCTGAACATTCGATTGCGTATAAAAACAATAGGCTTCCAGTGTTTACGGATTGTGATTTTTGTACCAAATTTGGTTCAAATCGGTCCATTCGTTCGTCAGTTATCGTCTCCACAGACCCACTGACACACACACACACACACACACACACAGACATCACTTCAAAAATGTTTGATTCGTGATCAGGGATGCTTGAAACGTGCTCTCCCATCGAAAACTCGAATTCGAATTTTCGACCCCGTCACAATACTTTCCTTATACATTATGTTTATAAGGAAAGTAATAATAAAATGAGACCGTAATTGCCCATTGAGTAAAGGTATAAAATCTACTTTAACTTGTTTTAAATATAAATTTATTCTTATAAATTTTAATTTGGCTAAAAAAATTCGTGTTTAGATGCTATATATAAAATTTTGCAATAATCAACCTGGTGTTTCTATCTGTGGGTGTTTTGTAAAGAGGCAGACAGACAAATGGACAACCTATTTTGGTGTTTATAGGTACATGCATATACACTAAGAGACATGAAAATCCCAAACATGCAGCCCGCATGACAGAATATTTTTTTTAATTTGTGATTCCCAGCTAATTGGAACAAAAGATTGAACTTTGAAATAGACTGGTGAATCAGTCTACAACATTTTTCTACTTTTTATTTCAAAATATTATGGTTAATCTTCTTATATAGAATCATTTTAGATATTGGCTAAACTAAAAGTTGATTAAAATAAATAGTCGAATTGTGTTATTATACTGTGAGAGACAAGTAATATTTCATTGTTGTAAAACTACTGTTGTTTTTAATTTATACATGTTTACTCCAGTTTAAATTATCTCCAAACATGCTTTGTAAGCATATGTCTCATTTTGCATTCTTTTGCAATGAAAACAGACATAAAACAAAAATATATTTGTTACTTTGGAATAATAAACAACACAGCTAAAATTCCACAATTTGCATTTTTTTAAATCTTCAATATATTCAATGATGGCATTTTATTAAGGACTAAGCTGGATCTTTCATCTATGGTGAAATACTCTTATTTAACTAAAAGAAAAGTTAAAATTTCATTTGTATAGCGTTTTTGAAGTACATAGTAATGTAAAATAAAATTCTTTATCTTAATTCCACTATATCCAGAAGCCATTTTCAGAATGAAATTGTTATAGTTTCTGGACGTATTGAAAGTGTCGCCGAATTGACGATAATGCTGCCAAATTGACAGAAATAACACTTAATTAATAAAAATGATGCTAAATAGATGAATATTCAATATCTTGGAAAATGAAGGTCCGTTTATTTGATAATTCCTTTCGCTTTGTGGATATTAATATTCTTGATTCAAAATATAGTAAGTTTCAAGGTTTGTGAGGCAGATACGTTTATTAAGGGGTCTGGGTGTTATAAGTTCATACCGTTTCTTAAGGTGAGATATATTTATTATTTTTGATTATGTGTTGTATAAGTACAATACCTTATGAAGGGCTTAGCGTCTAGTTGACTTTCAGAAAAGAGTTCCTTTTGCCTTTCAGAAAAGAGTTCCTTTTGCTTTTCAGAAAAGAGTTCCTTTTGCCTTTCAGAAAAGAGTTCCTTTTGCTTTTCAGAAAGGAGTTCCTTTTGCCTTTCAGAAAAGAGTTCCTTTTATGTCCAGTTTCTAATGTTTATTGCGTTCTAGTAACTTATACAGAGGTGCTAACAGTGTTGACATATGGGGAAGAAACTTAGCATATTATGGTAACAATCCAGTAAATGATCGAAAATTAACATTTTTAGGTTCTGGCGCATTATAATCAATTACATCAATGTCTGATTCAATTGGATATAAACCTTCTTTATTAATATTATGATATAAGTATTCCACATTTATTTCCAAAATTTCGCAACTTACCGAGTGTAATTTTTCCGAGCGTTTTCTAATTTGGTTAAAACTGTATCTAAGTTTTTAAGTTGATTAGATCTATTCGACCTCGTTGTTATGAAGCTTAACGTATATTTGCACATAATGCAAATACTGTCCATACCCCGGATTAGCCCCAAGAATGAAAGGAGGGTGGAGTAGTAATTACACAAGTGTAGGCTATTGTAACGGTAAGTAATTGCTGCACTATGCTTCCTTACAGACAAGATGGGACAGTTCGGAGCCAGGATTTGAATGGTACAAGATAGAAGTTGTAAATTTCATAAGGAACATATCGCATTTTAGAGATATTTAAATGAAATTGCATTGAAGTTGGAAAGTGTTTCATAATCAATGCTTTATGCATGATTGAACTTCCTTGTTTAAAGTTTCAATTGTGATGTAATGTGTATTTATATATTAATTTAAATCTAAGTGTCAGTGCAAAATTAAGGTTTGGGGAGATTTCCCTTACTGGACACATTGAATTTTAATCACTGATAATTTGAAGTAGCAATTACCATAACAATCCCGTACACCCTGAGGTCAAGCTTGGTACTTTGAATGTATAGTGTTTGTATTATTATTATTGTTTGATAATTTATGTGTTTAAATAAATGTGTTAGGGGCCACAAATCGACTCGTTCTTTTAGTATATGCGCAATGTACTTTGATCTATTCAGATCCCACTATACCATTTTCAGGGTCAACTGGGGGACACCATGGGTAAGTATTAGTGTTGTATTTATGGAAAATTTGCTTCACAACACCCGTAACTAAGCAATAGTATAAATAGTAAGAACTCCACATTGTTCTTGAAGAATTTTTAATTTTCTTTAAAAAATATAACATCAATTAATACATCTCTTAAAAAATACAACATCTCTTAAATGCAATCATATATATTTCAACAAACCTCCGTGAATATTAACTGCATCATACTACTCTATATCATCAAAAACAATATACATCTTGCACATTATTTACATTATTTTTTATCAAATACCTTATCTTGCCAATTATTTACTTTCTTTGACCTTAAGAAGCTTTGATAAGAATGAATATTTACTTTTCTTTTGAATGACGAATTCTAACTATATGCCCACGCTTACCTCAAAAATAGTAAGTAGTTCTAATAAAAAGATAATTTTCAGACTTATGACTACAGTCACCAAAACGAAAACATTCCAAAATAGCACTCTTTACATTACTGTTATTACATTATTTTTTTCGAATAAGTGAAGCTTATCTTACCTTGATTTTGACACATTACTTTTGTATTCCTCTTTTGATATATTTTCAACACCTTTGATGAAGTAACATTTAAACATTATTTTTTTCGCAGCAGGCCCTATTAAAATCGAAATTTCTCCAGTGCGAAACACATTCAGCTCCTGTTCTGACAGTTTGCTGAATGCTGTCGTCTTGGATCCCGTAAACAATTTTGTCGCGAAGCATCATATAGAGTGCAGTTCCATAATCATTGTTATTGGTTCCCAGACCATAACATTATATTTCCACTGTCTAATTAAGAATAGAGGGTGATGAAATCTGGTGTTAATTCTCACGGGATATTTCACAATTTCCGAGAATAGCTGAGTTGGATATTTTAAACAAAAAATCTGATGTGGGCAACACATGACTTTCCTTATATAATGAAATGAATTTACTACTTTTACAGTAAAATAAATAGGTTTTTCTTCTAGTAGATACTAATATCCTTTCCAAGATATTGACTTCTCGACAATTAGTCGTCATTTTCATTGATTATCGTCATTTTTATCCATTTGGCGAGATTTTCGTTAATTTGGCAACATTTCAAAAAGTCGCCAAGTTGGCGACATTCCACCAATTTTGTCGCCAAAATCTCGCCAAGCGTTATGGACAAAGAAATAAGTTATATATATATATATATATATATATATATATATAACTTATTAGATATTGAATTTTCGACATATATTATATAACTATTATTATATATTTATATATTATATAACTTATTAGATATTGAATTTTCCACAATTAGTCGTCAATTTCATTGATTTAGCGTCATTTTTATCCATTTGGCGAGATTTTCGTTAATTTGGCAAAATTTCAAAAAGTCGCCAAGTTGGCGACATTCCGCCAATTTCGTCGCCAAAATCTCGCCAAGCGTTATGAACGAAGAAATAAGTTATTCTTACAGCAGATAAATTGGCGTTCAAATGCAAATGTATTACTCAAAGTATCTTTTTTCATGAATGGAACGAGCTAGATCCACGAGAATGATGTCACCCAATTTATCGCATGATATTATATATGAAAAGTCAACATGTTTCTCAATAGGAAATATTTTTTTTTCTATTTTATTTGACTTTTTGATAATTTTTTTGAAAAATGTGCAATATCTCGAGAACGGTTCATGTTAGCGTTCTAAAATTTATGTCAATCGTTTTCTAATGAAAAATTACATAAGGAATGTCTATTTACGTAACTTTATTATTGGTTTTGATTTTTTGACGATTTTTTCAAAATTTCATTCGAAAATTTATGGGGGTTCTGAACATTGGATTGCGTATAAAAACAATAGGCTTCCAGTGTTTACAGATTGTGATTTTTGTACCAAATTTGGTTCGAATCGGTCCATTCGTTCGTCAGTTATCGTCTCCACAGACCCACTGACACACACACACACACACACACACACATTCACACACACACACACACACACACACACACACTGACATCACTTCAAAAATGTTTGATTCGTGATCAGGGATGCTTGAAACGTGCTCTCCCGTCGAAAACTCGAATTCGAATTTTCGACACCGTCACAATACTTTCCTTATACATTATGTATATAAGGAAAGTAAAAATTAAAAAAAATGAAGGAGATGTAAATAAAAGAAGAGGTGTAACATGTCTCAAATTTTGACGGGGAAAGAATCTGAAACTGCTACTCTTGATATTGAATGAGTTTCCCCATAGATTTCCTTAATTGGTGAAATTTGGACTCTTGAGTTCGAAGAACATTCTTTGTGTCGAATGGCTATAGCCATAAAAAGAGAGTTTGAAACAATTTAAAAAGGAAAATAGTGTTATGTCGTGCTTAAAATTATAAACTCATCACGACACATGCATATATACCTGGACTGAAAACTCGGCAAGCATCGGCTTTCAAAAGTTTATCTATGTAATAAAAGACAATGTCTGTCTGTGTGTCTGCGTAGCTAGCTGTCTTATACACTATAGGCTCAGCGACCGCGCGTCGCAGAACTACGAAATTTGGCATAGGAGACCCGGGGGGGGGGGGTAAGTAACACGTGAAAACCGATTTTTAAAATTTGAATAATTTTTTATTATTTAATGTTTTATGCGATTTCGACTCTTTTCCCCCTTTTTTCTTTACCATCCAGACGTCGTAGAAAAAAACAAATCAGACGACCGAAAAGAGAAGACAATTACGAGTGAAAATACATCAATTTCAAATCTCAGGGACAAATGTTAATATTTTTTAAAGATTTTAAAACAAAAGTCACTTTCGACTCAAAGAAACGAACTTTTGTTTTTAAATCCTTGCATCGGGAAAAGTACTGACAATTTCGACTAATAATTTACATTTTTAGAAAGCGCAAATACCAGGCTTTCTTACAAGTCCAATCTGGTCAAGAAATAATAAAAAGTAGCCGCGCGATCCGGATTTTAAGGAAGTAAGGATTTTAAATTTCTCGATCAAACCGCGAAAGCAGTTTTTCACCCACATGCGCGCACAGACGCACGGTGTTTCTATGGTGGAGGGGAGAGCGAGATTCTGACGTCATGGTTCTAACGAAGTCTTAGCATATGGTTATTATAAAATTTAAATTATTGAAGTATGGTGGATTGAATTGTGGTGATGTATTGAATACATCGGGTGGTGGTAACAGTATACAGAGTGAAATTATTATATTTATATGAAATAATTATATTTATTATATTTGCAAATGTCATCAGTGATTGATTTTGATACGGTTTTTGGCTTAGGGACAATTAAAAACCAAATAAGTGTTTGCTTTTTATACGGTTTTTGGTCTAGGGATAATTAAAAACCGAATAAGTTTTTGATTTTTATACGGTTTTTGGCCTAGGGGCAATTAAAAACCGAATAAGTGTTTGCTTTTTATACGGTTTTTGGCTAGGGATAATTAAAAACCGAATAAGTGTTTGCTTTTTATACGGTTTTTGGCCTAGGGGCAATTGAAAACCGAATTAGTGTTTGGTGGTATCTGACTGATATATTTGGGCCATGCTCTTGATACCCATGCGAATATCCTGAGGAGGATATTCGCATGGGGATTAAATTATATTTGCAAATGTCATTACAGTGATTGCTTTTTATACGGTTTTTAGCCTAGAGACAATTAAGAACCGAGTAAGTGTTTGCTTTTTGTAAGGTTTCTAGCCTAGAGACAATTAAAAACCGAATTAGTGTCTGGTTTTTATAAGGTTTTTGGCTCATTATGTTGAATTGAATTGGGACGTTTACATCGGGCTGTGGTTGGGACCACAATGAAAAAACTTAAACACTGAAGAAATAAAGACATAAATAAAAATAAAGTTATGGAGATTGCCGCTGTGCATCTATGCATCGGGTGGCGGTGGGGACAATCTTTAAAAAAAAACTTTTTTCCCTGAGCAGCATAGTTACAGCAGCATCGTTATTTCTTAAATACTAAATTCACATTCAACATCATCAGTCTCAAAAATACTTTCATGTCATTTGCGATGCAGTACTAAAAACATCTAATGTGGGCAGCACATGACTTTCGCTGTAGACTTATATCCACGTTCGCTTTATTGTAATTAAATTTAATTAACTTTTAATTAACTTTTCGTTCTCTTTTGGTAAGTGGACTTATTTTCAAAGGTGGCGTAGAGAAAATATGAAAAAACTAAAATATCTCAAGAACGGCTAGTCCTAGTGTAATGGAGGTGGACTTATTCTTTTCATAGTTAAAAATTACGTATAAAACAACCATTTACGGGATATATTTGAGCATACGTATGTATTTATTTTAGATTTTGACGATTTTTGAGGGCCATTTCGCAAAAAAAAAGAGGCAGGGTCTTCTTTTCCGAAAAAAATCTAATCAGCCAAAATCTAATCAGCACCGAGGTGGCCCACATGCAAGTAATCTACCGAATTTTGTGAATTTCGGTCTATTAGTTTTTCAGTTAGAATGGATACAGTCTTTTGCGGGCCATTTCGCAAAAAAAGGTGGATTCTTTTATCCCGAATCGTACCCCAAACTAATCAGCACCAGATTCGCCCATAAGTAACTTACCTACCAAATTTTGTGAAATTCGGTCAAATACTTTTTTAGTTAAATTGGATGCAAAATCTGCACAGACAGACAGACAGACACATAGACAGATAGACAGACAGAGAGACAGACACACACACAGACAGACAGGCAGACAGACAGGCAGACAGACAGACAGACACACACACCGACAGACAGACAGACAGACACACAGACACACAGACACACAAACACAGACGTCAGGCTAACAATAATTTTTTCGTATTCTAGAGGTCTCGATACGTGTAGATCCGTCAAAAACTCGAGTTGTGATTTTCGGTATGATTCCAATACTTTCTTTATACTCGTACATTACCATGCATTGCAAGCAAAGTAAAAATACAGACAAATGGGAACAATTTCATTTGTGTAAAACAAAAGATAGAGGGGCATACCCCTATAAAAAAACATAGGGGGAGCTGATCTCGGGTGTCAGTACACATCAAAGGGACCCATTTCCTAGGGTTACAGGTACAGAAATCCTCAGAATCTCACAGCTCACAAACATTAAAATAAATTCCCTTTACAAAACAATTTTCAAGAACCCCTACTAGATCATTATTTTTCATCTTAAAATTTCATTATTAGTTTTAACGTCATTAAACTGAAACAAACTTTGTTAACGCCACGGGGTTATGGCGCCTGCGAGTTTGCCACGGTCAGAATTTTCGAGGGTAGCGAACAGACTGGTCGCCGAAGGCGGCTAGTATTAAATAATGAAACAAATTCATTGAAGCTTAACATTATGCATTGGGATACATTAATTGCAATTATAATAGTTTGCTCTGTGATACTTAAGTAAAAGGAAGTGTTTACTACAGTTATACACTGCTCACAACTGAAATCGCAACACCATGAAGAAATTAATGTAACCTTATGAAATTTACAGAATATAAATATAATATGGAGATGCGCAAATAATCAAAAAATCATACCAAATAATCAAAAAATCAAAAAATCATACATATAATAAGTTGGAAAATGAAAGTATGGAACTTTATTGATATTAAATCAATATGGAATAAGCCCATTGCGAGCGGTTATGCAGGATTGAATACGACGAGGCATCCCGTCAATGAGATGGTCAATGGTGTGCTGAGGGATGGCATTCCACACAGAACGCAATTGGGTTTGTAACTGAACATGGCTTGTTGGAATTGGGAGTTCACTTAATCGGCGACTCATGATGTCTCAGATATGCTCAATTAGCGATAAATTCGGAGAAAATGCTGGCCAAGGCAGGATATTAAAAGCTTGTAGACTATTAATAGTTACCCGTGCAGTATGTGGCCTGGCATTATCCTTCTGAAAAAGCAATCCATGCCTGATTGACAGGTATGGCTGTACCAAAGGTCTCACAATGTCAGAGACGTATCGTTGTGCCGTGACACTTCCAGAAACGTGGACCAAATGTGTTCGTTCACCAAATGTTATACTACCCCAAACCATGGTACCATTTAGGGGGGCTGTGTGGCGACTGATAGAAAAAGCTTCCTGTTGGCGTTGTTGAAAACGCCGCCATACGCGATTACAGCCATCTGGCATGCCAAACAGAATCGTGAATTATCCGTGAACAGAATGTTTCTCTTTTCTGTCGACCAATTGAGTCTCATTTGACACCACTAGAGGAGACGTAACCGTTGAAGACGTTAAAATAGTAGGTGTCGAAAAGGTCGTCTACCTCGGAGTTCTGCGTTATGCAAACGATTTGGGATTGTTTGTGTCGAAACCACGTTACCTGTAGTGTGGGGTAAATGTCGTTGTAACACGCTTTACGTGGTAAATGGCTTCCGCGCCACATTTCACAGAAGCTTACGATATTCACGTGGTGTGGTACACCTGGAAGCTGTACTACCTGATCTTCGTGTCATTTCGTTGTCTATCACGAACCGTAACATACCGTTGAACTGTGATCACATCAGGACCCAATAATTCAACGATCCTTCGAAAGCTCATTCCACCCTCATGTAAAACAATAATTTGTTACCGTTCCGTTGACGACAACTGATCATATGCGGTACGTTGATGTACTCTTGGCATACTGTGGTGATTTTTATAACCTTCAGCACATGCTCCTACAATTTAGCTGTGATATCGCTCCTCCTTGACCTGGGGCGTTTATGCTGCTCGGCAAGGTGTTACTTCACTAGGCGCAATGAAACTGCAATCATTTGCATATCTCGCCTTGCTGTTTCAATTGCCTGATTTAAATAAAGCTACACCTACAACTTTATGAAGTTGCGATTTCAGTTGTGAGCAGTGTATTTACACTGCACTAGATATTGTAATAATGTTTTGTATATAAGATTTTGTAATTTACATAGTAAAGATGGTAAGAGAGTTTTGAACTTTTTTTGGCAACTTGAATTAGTTTCTTCGATGCAGTAAAATATATAAAACAATCATTTTTTCCCCTCTTTACTGTCCAGTAATGCAAGCAGAGATCTATTATAATGCTATTTGGGGATTTGCTAAACGCTAATGTCATCATTAATATTGAAATGACCATTACAATACCTAGTGGCTAGTTTATTTCAAATATGGTTATGATAACGCAAAACTGATATTTATTTTAATAATTTTAATAACAATGAATATTATGCAAATTAAGCAGGGAAATGACGAATGTGTTAAATAAACGAGGAAATAACAAATAAATAACTACAGAAGTTTGAAGTTAAAAAATATGAATGAATGGAACAAAGGACCAGATTATTCTGACTGGAAACAGATCTTATATAGGTATACAAATTTATCATACCATCTGTAAAATAAAGTACCACATAAATGATGCAACTCAGATGTTACTTAACGGATGACCTGATAACTAGCAATTCGGGCTCCAGATGTGGCCGTCATAATATTTTAGGAAGAATAATTATCTGTATTTATGTCTCCAACAGTAACGTTTAGATTTTCAGGCACATTTAGGTAATAGTTGTAAACCTCGTTTATCATTGTGTTCTTTTTCCTGATTACAACGTAGCTAAAACTTACAATTTATATATAGGAAATTGAATTTCTTTAATTAAATATTATTTTTATCATCGCATCTTTAATGCACTAACCCATTAATTGCTTTACAACAATTTGATCCTCACAATAAGTTTTTCAAAATGTTGCAAACATTGCATTAGTAAGAAAAACTAAACTTGAGCAATGTATAAAAGCACACATGACTCAAATATGCAGCATACAACTCTTTCGAGGGTACTGGATCTGCTTCGTTAGTAGAAAAGTGCCATTCTTGAGTTTAATTTATTCTTGCTCTGAATGCTACTAATCTTCTCGGGATATACCTATTGCGTTTTGGCGTACGCCAATCTTGTGTGTAACTTGTCGTTTCGGATTGGCTGGGCGGTTCTTTATGCTTCTTTCTGATTAACACTCTCTTAATCTAGGTCTTCGGTATATACCCCCCCCCCCCTTTGCGTTTTATTTTTGCGCCCACTATTCTTTTGGCCATCGGGTTTGTTGGTTCTCTTGCACTGATGAAGGGGATCAAGCATATCCTCGAAACAGCTGTATGCTGCATTATTGTTTTATTTGTGCTTTTATACATTGCTTAATTTTCTTATCCTTCGCTCAAAACGTAATGCACTTATTGACTGCATTAGTATTTTAGCAGGTATTCGTTAACGACTAATATCGATTATTAAAATATTCAACTTTTGTGTATTGAAATTTTATTGATTTCGGTGTTCACATTTCCGTAAAAGTCAGCTATCATTAAACTTCATAAATGATCTATTTAACAACTCCATTCATTGGATATCAGTATTGAAGCACTGGACTCGAAAACTCTTTCTTCATCATTCTCGAACTGTATTCATACTACGAAACATATATCCGTCTCTATTCGTAAAGTAAGCTTACATTTCCATATTGATATCGCGACAACGATTACTTATATCGATCAGGAGTTTCTCGTGATGGATGATAGATTCAAATTCAAAAGCTGGTGCGGTGCGCAACGTTTTCCTGTCAGAGATTTCCCATTGATATAAATGATAGGAAAACTCTGTAAAGTATCAAACTGAATAACTTTGCATTTCATGTGTAAATGCCGGATTTCTACAAGAATTAAGTTTTGTTGCCATTAAACATAAATTAAATAATTCTGCAGAACATGCGGCTCACAAATCGATTTTACATCCATTTTTACTTCACTTATATAGATAATGTATAAGGAAAGTATTGTGACGGAGTCGAAAATTCGAATTCGAGTTTTCGACGGGAGAGCACGTTTCAAGCATCCCCGATCACGAATCGAACATTTTTAAGGTGATGTCTGTGTGTGTGTGTGTGCGTGTGTGAAAGTATGTGTGTGTGTGTATATATGTCAGTGAGTCTGTGGAGACGATAACAGACGAACGAATGGCCCGATTCGAACGAAATTGGGTGCAAAAATTACAATCCATAAGTACTGGAAGCCTATTGTTTTTATACGCAATCGAATGTTCAGAACCCCGCTATATTTTCGAGTGAAATTCTGAAAAAATCATCAAAAAATCAAAACCTCTAATAAAGTTACGCGAATAGATTTCTTATGCAATTTTTCATTAGAAAACGATGAACATAAATTTTAGAACGCTAGCATGAACCGTTCTCGAGATATTGCACATTTGTCAAAAAATTATAAAAAAAATTATATAAAAAAAATCCTATTGAGAGACATGTTCACTTTTCATATGTAATATCATGTGATAAATTTAGTGACATTCTCGTGGATCTAGCTCGTTCCATTCATGTAAAAAGATGCTTTAAGAAATACTTTTGTACTTCATGTCTAATGGTCATTTATCTGCTATAAGATTAAATTATTTCTCCATCCGTAACACTTGGCGAAATTTTGGTGACGAATTTGGCGGAGTGTCGCCAACTTGGCGACTTTTTTAAATGTTACCAAATCAAAGAAAATCTCGCCAAATGGATAAAACTGACGCTAAATCAATGAAAATAACGACTATTTGACGAAAATTCAATATCTTCGAAAAAATATAAGTATATACTATAAGAATAACCTATTTTGTTTTTACTGTAAAAGTAGTAAATACATTGCATTATATAAGGAAAATCATGTACTGCCCACATCAGATTTTTTAGAAAATGTTTCATGCGGCGTCAGCAGCTAGAATTCAGTTTTCTAAGCTGCTTTTTCTTTTAATGTAAATTACATTCATGTCTGAGGTATCTCTGCCTGAAATCGAAGCGATATGAAAATCTAAACACTTTGGTATACATATATCTCTAAACCTAATGGATATAAATGAAAATGATGTCTACTTGCTTTATTGAAGATATTGCACAGTTTGTGAATATATAGAAATAATTTGAATATTTTAATGTTTTGAACATTTTGTTTTTAAACTAAAAAGTTTTTTTCGAGCGTGTGTTTGACTTCTTTTGATTATTTTCACTAGAAATATCTTCTAAGTTATAAAAAATATATGTAAACAGTAAACAAAATGCTCAATAGAAAATTCAGTTTCTATATTAATAATTTGTTTTTTCAAAGCTGTTATAGTTTCTGAGAAATCATCGTGTCAACATGTAGAAGATTGAAGATTTTCCGTTTTTCATGCCCTTGTTTGGAATCCTTACATCTTAAAATCTAAAAGAGCTAGCTATGAACTATAAAGAGTGAATTATAGCTATTTCAATGTAACATAAGTATATATTACATTTTAGATCAAGTCCTTAGTTATTGATGCAAAGTAGTTATAATTTTGATATGTTAATATTTTGAACTATTTTGAACAAGTGGTTATAATTTTGATGTTTTAATATTTGGAACTGTTTTGAAAATGTTTAAAGAAGGTAAACCACTTAGAAATAAATATTTTATTTTCATAAAACTATTTCGGCTCCATCAGACTGGAACCATTGCTGATTTTTTTATTATGTGAGAAGCAAGCAATGTGAGACAGACAGTAAGCGATGTGAACGTTTTTAAAGGAAAATTCAGCTTGATTCAATTTACGTGAATTCAGAAATATACACCTGTTCAGTTTAGCTAATACACGGGGTGTATAAAAATCTTTAGTTTATTATGTAAATATGTCGACAACTAACACGAATGAAACTCATTTGATAAGTCAACGACACAGGTAATGTTTCCAATTAAAATGACGATTTTAGTTCTGTGGAACTTTCAAAAGTGATTTGTAAAGTGATTTGTTAGTTTCTTGATTTCCTAAATCATTTACGAAAAAACATTTTTCATTACGTAGTTGCAGCACTAGTTTGTGATATATTGACTCATGTCACAGACAGATCTGATTTGCATATCTCCAGAAAATGAACCTTATTTAATGTATAAAAAAGGAATCATTTCACGTTTTGCAAATTCGGACGTAACAAAACTTCGCACCCGTTTGCAAGATTTGCATTTAGGAGATAGGAGACTATGTCATTTGCTTAGCGAAATATAAGACCTTGGCGGAACAATTATGCGCGAAGACGTACTCCGCACTTTATTTTTTCAACGATTAGCGGTACATGTGCAGCCAATTTTATCAATAAGCTCAGAATCGCTGCAAAAATTTTCTGAAATGGCGGATAAAATCTGAGATGTTTTATCATCGCTTACAGTATCGGAATTAGCAGTGGATAGGCATATTTCACGCTTAGAAACTCAAGTTACAAATCTGACTACAGCAACTGTCTGAAAACTTGCAAATTAATGATCGATACAGTTAAAACGAAATAAACGATCTAGAAAACCCTTGTCCAATGGTATGTCTAAAAGGTATTGCTATTGATGCGTCAGGTGTTATACTGCAGTACAAAACCTCAACGGGTGAAATTCAACCGACCATACCACGAAGTTTTCGACAACAAGTACAGGGTGCGGCAGAAAGAACGTTCTGATTTGGCAGAAGCGTTGCTTTGCTCATAGTAGAGGTATAGCAGTAGGCATGGTCTCTTTTGACTTGTTTGCGCATGCCATTTTTAGTTACCGTCATGGCTTGGAGCGGACAGCATCGTGCTTTTGTTGTTGAAGAGTTTGTTACGAACGGTGAATCTGTGTTAACGACGCAACGGGCCTTCCGAATACGCTTTCAGCTCGGACGTCATGATCCGGTTCCAGCTGCACAAACAATTCGTCGTTGGGTTTCAAATTTTAGACGAACAAGTTCGGCTTTAAAAAGAAAGAGTCCTGGCCGCCCTCGAAGCGTAAGAAGACCGGAGGATGTGGCAGCTGCTAGAGATTCCATACAGCAGTCTCCCAAGCGATCTGCACGCAAATACGCAGCTGCATTAAACATGGCCCCATGTGATTTTTTCTGTGGGGCTATCTCAAATCAAAAGTGTACCAACACCGACCAACAAATTTTCAAGCACTCAAGGCAGCAATTACGCAAGAAATCACGGTGATTTCGCGGGACATGGTCCGCAGATCACTACAAAATTTCCGAAACAGACTTCAAAACTGCATCGACATTGACGGTCGCCATTTAAATGATGTACTCTTTAAAAATTAATGAATAAAAGTGGCATACTGTGTACTTCTCAAATATAAAATATTTCTTTCTCTACCTTGCTTTGTATTTTTTTTATTGACGTTCCAAATCGGTACGCTCTTTTTGCCGCACCCTGTATTTTGAAGCATCCACAATCTCACTCATCCAGGAGTTCGAGGAACTGTGAGCATGATACTCAAATGATTTATTTGGCATTCACTCCGAAAGGACTATGCCGAACGGAGCCTTACGTGTATTGCTTGCTAAAAATCAAAGGTACATCCACACACAAAGTCACCCTTATGAATTTTTAGAACTCCTAATGGCAGATTTTAGCATGTTCATATCGTCATATTTGGACTCTTGCCAGTATCGCAGGGGTTTCGATATCTGCTGGTTTGCGTCTAACGTTTTACGCGCTGGCCTGAAGTCATTCTTTTAGTAAATCAAATGGCAGACACAGTCTCAGAAGCATTCTTTTCTGGTTAGTAATCTCGATTCTGAGTACCTGCGGTCATCAGTACCGACCAAGGGTGACGATTTGAAAGCGATCTATTTCATAATTTGATGAGATTTTTAGGAAGTAGGAAGACCAGAACGACGGCATCAATCCTACAGCCAAATTCTATGGTGGAACGTTTTCACCGCCAACTAAAATAAGCAATACCTTGTCAGGATGCTGAGCATTCGATGGATATGCTACCAAGTGTACTTTTAGGAATTCGATCTACGATCAAAGACGATCTAAATCTTCCAGTACAGAATTGATCTATGGCACTTCATTATGATTATCATATGGATTCCATCGTTAACCATCAATAAAGAACGATCCTAAACATGCTCATGAGTGTGTTTTGCATTTGAGACAACAAATTCAGCGGTTACGACCGGTTCCTGCTTCGCGTCATTATAAAAATTACGCTTTCATTCATAAGGAACTTCCCAAGTCAGGCCATGTTTTTTGCTGAGCGACTTTGTTCGACGACCGTTGCAGGACCTCATATGTAGGACTTTTCAAGTAGGTACACGCACAGAAAATTATTACACCATAGATATCTGCGGACGAAAGAGCAACGTCAGTGTAATCGTTTGAAACTCGCTTTTTTATTGAAACCCATAAAGGAATAAAAATAAACTTATCTACCGAGTTCTGACCAGTCATCACCTTCCACCAGTACTACTACGACCAGATATTGAAGACAAATAAGTTTTCGAATCCCTGTTCCCGTACGGTGAGGGAAGAGGGGGGGTATACTATGTTAGTACTTCTTCAGATAAATTGACGAACATAAAACTTTCTTGAACTTGACAAATACTCTAACATTTACATACGACGCATTCGTAACACCTCTGCGCAGGCACATAAAAGCAAGGTCAGAATATTTTCAGATCATTCTTATTTCTGATGTCTAAGTTGTACACGTGGCTGAATGTAGCACGGTTTTAGTTATGTTTTTGTAAGTAAAGTCATCTTATATGTAAATCCTGATAATGCAATTCTACATCGCACCTTGGCCATAACCTTTGCCACTTTTTTAATATGGAGTATGTATACCTACTTTTTCATCTAGCTAATGGCTTTTCAAAAGTATTTAGAATATTCATGATACTTTCAGACAGTAATACGGCATAAAATGGGTGAAAACCACAGTCCTGATGATATATGCGAATTTAAAATCATATCAATGTATTTACACTACTGAATTGCCGGCCGCTCAAATTGCTGTTCTCAGTCTTCAGATGAGTCGGTCGGCCTGGGCTTTCGACATTACTGAATTGGTTTACATTAATTAAATCATTTCTTCCATACATTGAAAATATGAGTCTACAAGTAATGGATCAAGCGTGTAATAATTTTGAAGCAACCTGTATATGCATTTCATAAAATAAATTCAAATGAAATAAAAATAATTGAACACATGAATTATAACCCCAAGTATGCTACATTTAAATACTAAATCATTTAAAATTTATACCTCAATAAATTCGACTCATTTAACAGCACTAACTTAAAAATTCTTTCAAACCATCGGTGATGTAATAATCACTTTAGTCGCTTTTCTAAACGTTAAGAATATTTACACCAATCCATTAGTGAATAGTGAATAAATAATAATCACATTCCGCTCTTGTAATAAGTCAATGTTTACATGCTGATTTTCATCTATAAAGAATTGGAAGATCTTCACGATTTCAGAAATATTGTCTTGTACTTTAATTTTAACGAAACATGAAGGATTATTATTCCAAATTAGATGGAAGTAGCTTGTGACCGTGGCATATATGTGTGTATGTGTGTGAGTGTGTGTGTGTGTGGGGGGGGGAGTTTGCTTGAGAATTGAAGAATAGTTTTGTGAACGCTTTTCACACATGACGATATTCGATAAAAACAAAGAGAAAGCTGTTTCGTGTACATGAATATGTTTTAAGTAAGAAATTTCATTTTATTATGTAAACTAACATAAAAGAGTAAAGTTTGCAGAAGGTATAATATTTAATAAGATGCAATTAATGAAACTCACCAATAAGAAACTCACCAATGTATATGTATATATACTTGTATTTATGTCTTTAGAAAATCATACACACAATATTTTTGTATAGAAATAAACGCTTTATTGCTTTGAAAATAGTCACCTTTTGCATCAATATATTTCTTCATTCAAATAAACCAATTTTCCAAACAGTTATGCAATGCAGAAGTTGGTATAGCAGAAACTTGTGATTTATGAGCTTTATCTGCTGCTTCTGGTCTGTTAAATCGTTGATGCAGTGTGCGAGCTTGTATTGTGATGATAAAGAATGATGTGGTGTTTTGCCTTACTTTTTCTGATGTGAATAACTTTATCTGGCAAACAAATTGTCATATACCAATCATCATTTACTATTCTACGATCCTCCGAATCAACGGTTGCAATATGACGGGATTTACCAAAACACGAAACACTCAGTTTCTTTGAAACACTTCTTGCACGAATTACTTTTGTAGCTTGTACTTGTTTTATTTTAAAACACCCAAACAGTAGATTGTTGTTTTTGTTTTCAGGAATACATCCACGTTTCGGAGCCTGTTATAATGTCAAAGACATGTTTAAAAGCACCAGCGTTGACTCTTTGGAGATTTTCTTTGCATTATTTGACACGAGTATCCTTTTCAGCTTTAGTTAAATTGTGTGAAATCCAACGATCACACACCTTTCTTACTTTTAAATAATCATATAAAATTGAATGCACTCAGGTCGTTGTAATGTCCAAAGATGTTTTAATTCATCATATGTGACTTGATGATCAAAAGTGATTATTTGTTGCACAGCATCAATGTTTTCTGGCGTCACAGCATTTCTTCGTGAACTTAAACGAAATTCATAACTGAGACTCTTATGTCCAAGATGGAGTTCTTTAAACTATTTGTAAATTCTTGCTTTGGATAGAGCTCCGTCACCAAAAGTCGAATTCATTCCATTAAGCTGCTATGTCAACGTCGAAAATCATATTGTCGAAAATCTATTGTCGAAAATCATAAGCTCGAACTTGAATCAACTTTTGTCAGTACCTCATTAACTTAAACGACTCCGTATAAATAATTTTACAGCATTTATCGTTCATATAATGTTCACGTAAAAGTTCACATTTAAAATATCGTCTGCACTGAAAATTGTTAATTTTGATATTGCCGTATCCTAAAGGCTCGAGTACTGGTCTTCACATAAACACACACACACACACACATATATATATATATGTATATATATATACAGGGAGAGTGAGAGCGAAATGTGAGAGAAATGTGAGCGGAAAAGAATCTAAGCAAAAGATAACTTTATTTAGATGGTCTAACGTAAAATATGTACTTTAACCATTAACAGCTACTTACAACAGTGCAAAGTGCGCAGCCATCAAACATCTTTATTAATAAATATATAATAAAATAAGAATGCTACATATTGTTCTTTATTGTTTAATATTTAATAAAATTGGGATATGACATGTTTCTCATTATTTCGAAATATTTCACATATAGACATTCCTAAACAAATGTTTGTGCTTTAATGCATTCCTGCATCTACAAAGTATTCATCAATATTAAACACGTTATCACTTTAAATGTATTACAGTCTTTTTATTTTCCTTCACAAAATCATGGAACTATGCGGGTGATGCAGCTATTTTTTAGTACCACTCTAAATATTTACAGTAAATCACTGACAGTTTACCCTCACAATTGTTTCAAATTTAACATTCATACAGCTAAACTTTTACTTAATGCTGAATAAATAACCATTTTCCTTTCCTTGTAACTACAGAAGTTAATATTCGCTCATTTTCATCCATAATGAGAAGCACTTCACTTTCTCGGCGTAAAACATTGTCTTGTCTTTGAATTTCTCCCATGAAACCAATGTTCGTCTACTTCAAGAAGTTGCTTGAGTTTATTCTGGCCTTATTTACTGAATGCATTTACTCGCACTCCGTGTGTAATGGGGAGAGAGAGAGAGAGAGAGAGAGTGTAAGAGAGATAGAGAGAGTAAGGTATTTCCAAATTGACGGATCAGAATAGTTGATGATTGTGTATGTTTAATCCTTCATTATATTTGAATTTAATAAATCACAATGGGTTGTGAGCGTGTGTATTTCTGTTTAAGTTCTATGTTTTGAACAGTTGAGAGGATGCCATGAAGAAAAGAGGTTTCATACCGAGGGAAGTAAAAGTATCATAATTTGGTGTTTCATAACGTTAAAAAAAATAACATTCTCTGACTGCAAGATTAAAATAAAAAATCAGTTATTATATATAAAATTATAAAAATTTGAAACAAATTTACATTTAAAAATTCATTTCAAAGTTAGCGGATGATATATTTCAATCCATAAAATTCATAATAAATTGATAACAGAGAATTGAAAAAAATCTAGTAAAATTTATGTAATGTATGGAAACAGCACCCTGGATATTGTAATTACACCAAGATTGTAATGATGAATGTTCCAATTGGCCATACGATGCTCTAACCATTGAAATCGGAACGAGATTCCCAGCTCTTATCCGCGAAGTGGACTCTATACTCTTGTTCTTCAGTTGTCAGAACCAACGAGTTAGAATATATGGAGAGAGTGCGGTCCAATCTCTTCCATGTTATAAACGTGGCCAAACATAGAGCAGGTGCTAGTGGGTGAGGAGGAGAAGGCCACTCATGCTTTGGCGATTTATCGCCTAAACTGTGTCGTGTACCTTCTGTTTTCTTTTTTAACTTCTATTAAAGTTGAGGATGAATGGGAAGTTGTTACACGTATTATATATACATGATTTTAAAAAATATGTATGAAGAAAAATACGAAATAAGATTAGAATATTTTTATTACCAAAAAATTTTATTACTAAAGACAAATTTTGTTAATGAAGTCAATTTCAAAAAACAAATTGAACTGCTAAACAATTGCAAATAAAATATAATAGGAAATAGATTACAAGTATACAAATTGAAGAATATGTATAATATATTTAAAAACAATTATAAAGTATATGAAAAAATTATGTGCATGCTCGCTTAAAATGTGGAATTCTCTACTTTTATCCAGATAAACTTTATCTTTGAAAGTTATGTTAGCAGTATCCATATCTGCTTTGAGGCGTAATACGATTGAGTCATTTTTACATCTAATTTATTTTAATGTATTGTATGCGTACCGTCAAATATAAAACAATGTAATATTTGCAATAATAAAATATTTAACTTTATTTGCATTTTTTTTAATATAAAATGACATTTCAGAATAAAATACAAAATCATGTCTAAATTCATAAATAGGGGCTCAGATATTGAAATAGCCACGATTCTTAAATTGTCAAAACGTGTTCGGAAGTGTTTTTGCTTGTTTAATCCACATAGAATCTGGAAATTGTTTAAAACTGTTTTTCTATAAAGTATAGGAAATAAATACAATTATAATATATTACGGAACAAAATAGAAAAATTGCATTTAATTATAATAGTTTCAGAGATTTGACTGCTAATAATTCGTTTGAAAAATGCTTTAAATAAATATTGTGAAATTTACATCCAGAATTAAAAAGACCGTAAGCACAATTGCAGTGCGCTAACTCAATGTGGCATAAAAATAAATGTTGTACAATTATATTAAATATTAAAAACTTATAGCAGAAATTGAAGATCAATCTATCCAAAATTATTTCTAAAAATTTTAAAAACAACTAAAGCATTAGGACCAAAATTATAATTAAAGCTATGTGCAGAATTTTAAATTTTAATGACCTTTAAATAGAGTTAAATTTGTATTAATACTTCTGCATTTGTTTTGTTGAAGTTTCTCAGTATGAAGTTTCGCAGTGTAACACAGCCTTATTTTAAAAAATTCAAAGAGTACGGATTTTATTAACAGAACTTTGTGGTTTTGTATTGGGTCGTGGTTTAAAATGTCATCATTTAAATTTGAGAAAAGATATGGATCCATCTGCATCATTGAATAAGTTATAAGTGTGTGCATAATGTTGCGTTTGTGTAATTTTCCAGCAGCTTCAATTATACGAAAAGATTTTTCTGCAACTTTGCAAAGTTTATGTACATCATCACCAGGCGATATTAATCCATCTCTGTTTTTAATTTTAGTTAAATTGGAAAAAGAAGAGTTCACTGTTAATGCCAAAATACATTATGAGCACTTGAGTGATTTGGTTAATTTTTTTATGATGAATCCTGAAATGTAGCCTACAACATCAGTAATAAAAAGGCTCAAATTGCTTATGTCCATTATATTATTTTCTATGTCTCTAATATTTTGTTCTACCGTTTCATCATAAAAAGTAATATCTTCATTTAAAGTATTAGTGTATTTGTTTATAGATGATGAGACATTCAGGATATTGGTTTCATCTAAAGGCAAGCAGTTTGAATTAAGGGAGGATGTAATCTGGTGAAGAGAGAGTAATCTAACGTATGCTGATTTAAATTGTATGGCTGTAGGGTTATTGTTGTGTCCGCCTTTGCTTCGTACTGCACTGAAAAACATTTCAATGTGATCTTGGGAAAGTTTGTACGTGGGTAAAAAAATGAGAAGCTGAGAATCAATTAAACTGCTATATAGTAATTTTGTGCTATTGATACATGTTAATAAACCTAAAAATCCCGTTTTTCTGTTACTATGTAAAATTAAAGGGCAATTTATAGTTTTAAAAACAACTGAAGCATTAGGACCAAAATTATAATTAAAGCTATGTGCAGAATTAAGTTTTAATGACTTTTAAATAGAGTTAATTTTTTATTAAATGCTTCTGCATTTGTAATGTAAAGTATGTAAGTAAAAATGTATGATGTAAGTAAAAATATTTATATTGGTAGAGCTGTTTCTAGATCAAGAAGCCTATTACTTAAATTATGATGAGAAGAATGTGAGGTTCTTTTAGAGTTAAGATTGCTCATTTAATAGATTGCTAACGCATGATCAAGAAGTCGGTGATTCAAATACTTCTTTGGGCAAGGCATATTTCTTTCTCGAGAACTAAACAAGAGTTGTTGTTGTTGAGACCCAGACCGTCCGACCTACCAGAAAGGTGTAACTGTTTGGACGGCCGGAAAGAGCCACTCAATTTAGACCAGAACCCAGTGGGGAAGCATCCACAGGGACCGTACCCTCCTTCCCCTACCACCAACCTCTCGGGAGGACCTACTGACCCACATATTTAACGTGATCGTACTCCGCGTGAACACGGCGACAGTTTTAGCAGCAGAGGGAATCGAACCCAGGCCTACCGTGAGCAATTACCGCGTGCTAACCACTGGGCTACCGCGCCAAACTAAACAAGAGTGTAATACCAAAATACTTCTTGAAAACACTGGGAGTTTGGTAATACATCCTTTGATTTTTAATTTGTGAACGGGGGGAAATATATCTTTTTAATCAAGATGTTTATATGAAATTAATTCTAACCACCATCGGCACCTATAAAATTTATCCGGAGGGATTCAAGGATAAGATTAACAACATTGACTAGTTTGATGTCCGACTTTGTGATTTTGGAGTGTCCCCTTGTCATCCCCTATGGGCGCCCATGCTAACTAGTAATACTTATTAAGTACGATTTACTCTGAACTAGAGATGAGATCATGCTCATATATCATTATATAAAATGCACCGAAAAGTTATGATGTAAAATCTAGCTGACATTTTCAACGAATGTAAACTATTATTATATTTTATTATGAACGTAAAATTTTATCATACGACACGTCTTTACTCTCATTAAAACTCCCATTTTTCTTCCCTAGCCACCCAATCTTGCGAGTCGCCAACCGTCGCCAAGTTCTACCTCGAAGAGAAAACATACGAGGATACCGAAAATAACTCTATAACTATCAGCAAAGTACTCTTTTGCAATATCACAAACACCAAAAATAAAGCAAAACTTCTAATTATACAGCATTAAAAGCAATGGAATTAATAGCCAAATGAAATGCACCATGCTAAAATCTAGCACAATTCCTTTTTAACTATATTTGTAAGATATATAATGGAAAAAAATGTTATCCATGAAAAGAGTAAAGCCCTCCTTGTACATGCTTTCACTTGCAGCCGTAATTACAACAGTACATAACCATTATTTTAGCATTTATATTTCTGGAGTACGCTCTCTGTTAGAAATTGCCATTGAAATGTATAGGGTCACAGTCGGAAGAAAATGCGTTCTCGGGGAATTCGTCCCTAAGACACCTGACTTTATCTTTGATGACGATTGCAACCCTTAAGCTCTCTCCATATATTCTAACTCGTTGGTCAGAACAACCACTCCCATTTCCACCTTTCCACACAGGTTAGCATCCTGTGTGATTGCAAAACTCATATTTTAGTTTGAAATTAGAGTTCTACTGTAAATTCGAAACATCTTTCGAAGTCTCTTTCAGACCTCCATGATGACGGGATCACACCAGCAGGATTATGTTGTTCGGGCGATCACAATAAGTGCCAAACCGGTCTATAGATGCTGTTAGCTGCAATGACAGGAACTTTATGAACGACTCCCTATAGTCAGGTTTTATGATCATAAATTTGGCTGGTGTATTTTCGTATAGTCAGAGCTTTCATAAAATTTGAAACTGACTACCTGATAAAGGACTCAATTTGTGATATCTCATCGAGCTTCGCAAAATTAAGTTCTATATAGCAAGTTTTCTTGATGCCACTGTCAGATATTGGCTATTTCATGCTGATGAGCGCATACATTCGAATCCGGTTTGTGGATGATGCTGTTGTCAGCCCATGCGACATGGAAGTGTACACTAGATTTCGTTTTTGAATATGGATCTTATGAAAAAGCAATGCAACATTTGGGGTTATAATTCTTCACAACCTCTCCCTTCCTACGCCATTGGCTACAATAAACTATGAATTACAGTATTAGATGTTTTTCAGCAGTTTACAGAAAATTTGAAATTTAAGTTTTTTTTGTTTATTTTACTTTAAAATATTCTTCCATTAATTGCAACTGTATTAATAGAGGAGCACCATTTGGCTATTCAGTTTTTGTATTCCATTATTTGAAACCGGTTGAAGATATTAGCTTTATTTTACTGCTTTAACCACAATTCTGTATCTTTCTTAACATTAGAAACAGTTTAAACTACACAATTTTTTTTCTCGATATAAAATAAAAACATGGGAGAATTTGAGTTTGTAAAAAAAGAAGCATTTGTGTGTATGAAATGAATTATATAAAATCTAACAAATTAGCTTAATATATAAAAATATTAATTATACAAATTAAACATATTTTTATTAATAGTTCTCTGATACTTACATAAATGATAGTAATCCTTTCCAGTTTATACATCAATAGCCTAAACATTTCTAATGCAAATATTTTGACATTCATGTTTGTCCTTTAAATGGTACAATATTTACACAAGTAACATATTCAGAAGTTAAATATTTGTTTCGTCAAAGTCCTTTCTTAATATGAACTATTTATCCAAATATTTGCATTTCTAATTGTAGCACTTAGTGCTTTTATACAGATTTTCATTAATAATTGACAGGTCTTTGCATTAGTCAGACATCGTCTCTTCCCTTGATGTCGTGCTGAAAACTAATAATAAACTTCTGGAAACTGAATAGTTTCTTGTTTTCATTTTGATGTTATTTACTGCTTGCTTTCTCACAACACATATTCACTTTTACGCTTTGACTTTTATGATAACGTATGTGCTTACTCATAAAATATAAATAGGTTGTTCAATTCTTGTGTTCATTTGTATATAATATTTGATTTTTATAAAGGACAATGGGTTCTGTTTTATTGTAGAGTCAAATTCTTATTAAACTATTAATTGTCATGAACTGGATAATACTTTATCTCATCACGATAATGTTTGCTTACAACATGATGGCTCCGGATTCAATCACGGGTGTTGCCATATTGATGAACTGGACATGCAACACGCAACAATGAAAAAATGCTTTCTGATGCATTTAACAGTCACTAGATGTCGCCAGTATAAACGGGTTACTTGTATTTCAGCATTCTTTAACGTGACGTCATCTCATCGTAAGTCTTCGGGCCTTGTTACTGAAGATCTACGAAGCTACCTTGTCATTCACTACGAGCCAAATTATCCCTTTTATAATTAACTCGAAGATCATCTACTCTTCATTTTCTTAACATCATTTATCTGAAAAGCTCTGTATGGAATTCTGTGGAATCGCATCTTTTTTAAGTATTAAATGTCATGAACAGTAGAATATTCTTTAGCTCATCATGATAATGTATGCCTATCCCGGATGTTGTATCAGTATAGTTTTAGAATATAACATTTGCAAGATGTTAATAGAAACGAATCATCATACCCTGTTTCTTTAAATTTTACTTTTCTTTAAGTTGAATGATTTTAAATAATGTAACATAATGAGATAAATAAAGTTTTAAAATAAAATTTATATAACTTACAATTTGACTTAGATGAAAGTGTTATTCACTGAAGCATTAAAATGTTTTCAAATGATAAACTGAAGTGTATATTTCTATGATTGGATTAAAAAATAATTGACTATAACTACTGCGTACATACGAGGCATCTGCACATAATTGGGCAGTTACGGCAAATCATAGACAATAAGATTATTCAAATAGGACCAACAGATGCATAGATAGACAATAACATTGTTCAAATACGACCAACAGGTGCATAGACAGGCAATAACTTTGTTCAAATAGGACCAACAGATACATAGACAGAGAATAACATTGTTCAAATAGGACCAACAGATGCATAGGCAGACAATAACATTGTTTAAATAGGACCAACAGACGCACAGACAGACAAAATTGTTTAAAAAGGACAAACATACACATAGACAGTCAATAAGATTGTTCAAATAGGGAAAACAGACGCACAGGCAGACAAAAAGACATTTTTAATTATGAGTGAATACATATAAATACATTATGTGTGAGAGTATTAATTTATATTGTATTATGTTTAATTGGATTGTGGGTAAATTTCTATTAGTATTTGCGAATGTAATTTTTTTAAATAATTGAATTTAATCTCATTTTTGAGAAATCAAAACCTTTCTATAAACATATTTAAGTACTCCCACACATTTACAGCTAATAAAGTTTCTCTTTATTAAAGAGGAAAAATTACTCATTCATTAACTAAAGCAAAAATGCCGAGTTTTAAACATCCAACAATTATGTAAAACAGGGAATAAGAATAAGCAAATATTGCAGATAAAGATAAATTCTGTTAAGAACATAATAAAAGCCAACAACGTGGGATTAAGCCCCACGCTTAATAAAATTGATGATGAAGTGAATATAATAATGTTTTTGCGTTAATGAAAATATACTTGAGTTGATTAAGGAATAATGTTGAAAAAATATTATTTTTGTTGCAGCTATGATTAAAATCAAGAGTATTTAACTGAGTTTAAACTAAGACTGAGTAGTAATAAGAAATTAATTATTAAACAGTTTTAAATATAGCTCTCTCGTGTTAAATAACCGAATCCGTCGATAAGTTTTTTCGGTTTGTAAGCGCCCGTCAGCATCGAACAGTCGATACATATAATGGCAACAATAAAACTTATAACTTGCTACAATATTTGACAACATCTGTAAAGTTGTGGCAAATAGACAGTTTAATTTGCTGTAATTGCAGATATCAGCGATCTCGTCGTTGGAAGGCGCACTTGAAAACGTTTAGCCGGTCTATTGATGTTGGTATCTGCAAACTGCAACTTCTAACTTTTCTAACACTTCTAACTTTTGAAATGTTACTTTAGGCAAGGTATTTATCTATTAGATTTAGATAATTAAATATTATTGGAGATCTTTCATCTGAGATATCAAATGTTGACGAAGACTTAACCAAGATAGTGTTCAAAATTCTTCTGGATGGACTACCATTTTACTTATGCGAATATCATAATCATAGTTTAAGCTTAAATAAGAAGGAATTCCCTTATGCCTTCGACCCCTATGTTGTATCTGATAATAAATGTATAATTTTTTATAAACCTATGAACTATCCATAAAAGGTGGAAAATGATTATATACTCAATAAATGTTGTTCTATTAGGGATAATGAATTGAAATTCGATTTCCATGAAACGCAATTTTAATGTTTTCTAAATTGTTAATTGGAATTGTATTATAATAAAACTCATGACGAATATGTTAACCAGAATGGAATTATTGTAATATTATAAAAACTGCACATTTGTTCTCTTAAAATTATATAATTGGAAAGAAATGTCATGTAATGATGTGCAGTTCTTTCTTCTTTCTATGTATGCATTTATATTTGACAGAATTGCAGTTCATCATAGAACAAGGCATTACAATGTCGAAATGAAATAATAATATTACGTAGGTATAAACTAACATATACCATCTTTACATTGTACTTGATAAATTGGAAGAGATCTGTCACATTTGCACTGTATTTGCAAATTGTTTTATAGAGTGGTTTTTGAAATTTGAATTTTAAATTTCAGTTCTGAATACCTATGAAATAGAAACAAATTATTATATTATGTTCAAGTATATTTCATTTCGTACAATTCTATATTTATAATTCTGATTTATAATTTTGATTTAGTGATCGAAAACGAAGTATTATGTAAAAGCAATAGTACACAATATCTTTGTGTAGTGCTGGACAACAAATTAAGCTTTACTGATCATGTGAAAGCTACAAAGGAAAAGGTTGAAGATATAATCACTATTATGAAAAGACTTGCAGGAGCCAAATGGGTCGGCAAGCAAGGAACCTTAAATAATACTTACAACATGTACGTGAAACCCATAATTAAATACGGAAGTGAGACCCTGATTTCTGCTTCTAAAGGGAAAATCGATATATTGGAAAGAGCTCAGAATAAAGCTCTCAGGGTAATTATTGGAGTAGTCAAGACCACACCAATTGCAGCAATGCAAATTTATACTTCCGATCCCCCATTTTCACAGAAATCAAGAAACAAGCTGCTGGAGCTTACAATAAAATGTTGACCTCTCAAAGAACAGAATGGTTACAAGATCATCAATCTAGCTCCCTAAAAACGCAAATTTCTCCAGTAGAAGTATGTCAGAAAATATTTGAGGAATTTTATGCTAACATACCAATGGAAAATGATAAAATGATAAAACAACCCTTTTGATTATATGGAAATCGAAAATAAGCTGACAGTTCTGGATTCGGAGAAAAAAGATATCTCAGAGACTGTTTTGAAGGCAACATCATTGTGTATGATCAACGAACAGTGTCCGGAAGATGAATGGACTCGAGTTTATCCAGATGGGTCTCGGATTCAAGACAGAGCCGGAACTGGTGTCTATAATATACTATTTTTCCACAGTGCCCCTGTCGGCCGCTATATGTCCAATTTTCCAATTTTGATGCTGAGATCTTCGGAATTCATCTAAAACTCGAAAATCTAGAAGACAAAACCGATATGTTCTCCAAAGTGGCTATTTTGGTTGATTCTATATCAGCCATCCAAGCCGTCACGGAAAATCACTGCTCTGAGACTATGGTCTTGTCTGAAATCAAGCAATCCCTGAACTTTCTTAAAGGTAGGGAGGAAACTATTGTCTTCCAGTGGATTCCATCACACGTCGGCATTGAAGGCAATGAGCAGATAGATTTGCTTGCAAAAAACGGAACCGACATTCAGCACGATATTATAGCTGTTACACGGGATTCACTCAAAAGACACGTTTTTGAAAAATTTAAAGACGTGAATAACTCCAATATGGTGGAAAAATTGAAAGGTAAAACCTGGGAAAACATTCAAGACTGTTGGAAATCGTATGGTCACAAACCCTGCAAGGAGGCAGTGGCAAATTTTAGGCTACAGACTGGACATGACTGCTTGGCAGGACATTTGTTCAAAATCGACTTATTTCCTACGAACGTTTGCCAAATTTGCAGAGCAGACGTCATGAATTCAGATCACCTCCTAACTTGCCCCGGACTTGACAATAACTCACAGAGAAACGGGGACATTAGCGAATTGTATTGGGATGCCAGGACAAGTATGAATTCCTTGTGACTAAACTATATTATTTGCGTATATATTTCTTGTTAATTTTTGTTATTTTATTGTTCCTTGTTCTTTTCTTGATCCTTTGTAATGCTGTGGGCTGTCTAATCTGTATGGATTAATTTCCAGAATAAAGCCATATGTAACACATATTTATAATTCATTATGCACATGCCTCTTTTAGTATTATTACTTTAGAGAACCGGAATTCATCAAAGAATAAGGCATTGCATCATTAGAGCTAATAATATTGTGTAGATACATACTAATAATATTGTGTAGGTACTTTCTTGGGTAGATATAAGGTGGGTATTTCCTTCTGTACCATCATAAACTTGGCAAGAGAGATTTCATATTTCAACTGCATTTGCAATTTGTTTTTAGATTGGTTTTTGACACTTGAACTCGAGATTTAATTTCTGGATACCTAAGATAAAGAAACACATTATTATATTATGTTCAAGTATATTTCTCATTTCGTGCAATTTCTTATTTATAATATATTAGGCATTTTACTCTTTCAGTATTTACATTTTAGGAAACTGGAACTCAGCATAGAATGAGGCATTGCAACATCAAAATGGATTAATTATGTTGTGTAGATATATACATCTCCGTCAGTACTATCCATTAGCTATACTTGACATTTGTGAAAACAGATTTTGCATTTGCAAATTGTGTTTAGAGTGATTTTTGAAATGTGAACTCGAGATTTAATTTCTGGATATCCACGGAAAAGAAACGAATTATTATACTATGCATAGGTTCATTTCATTTCGTGCAATTTTATATTTGTAATATATTAGATACTTTAATCTTTTAGTATTTATATTGTAGGTATCTTACTCTTTTAGTATTTATATTTCATTGAATTGGAACTTAACATAGAATAAAGCGTTACAGCATCAAAATGGGCTAATAATATTGTGTATATACATACATCTACATCCATTTCAGTATCATCCATAAACTATATTTAAACTATATTGGATCTAAAGTAAATATACTATAAACTATAATTGGGAAAACAGAGTCCGTATCTGAACTGTATTTGCAAAATTGTTTTAGAGCGGTTTTTGAAATTTGAACTTTAGACTTAAATTCGGAATACCAATTAAAATTTTATATTTCATTACATGCAACTCTATATTTATAATAAATTATGCACATCACTGTTTTACTATTTACATTTTATGGAAATGGAACTCCTCTTAACATAAATAATTGCAGTATTAAGATGAGCTAATTATATTGCGATTATACAAACGCCTCATTTAGTAATACCATATATTTGACAATTTAGCGGAGAAAGCTTATAATTAAACTGCATTTGCCAAAATGAATTTAGTTTTTGAAATTCGAACTTCAAAATTCAGTTCTGGATATCAATAAAGCAAAACCAAAATATTATATTATGGGCAAGTATTTTACAGTATGTTCAATTCTAAATTTATATTACATTTTGAGCAAATTTTTAACTGTATTCTATGTTATTCTATTTTTATATTACATTATGTGAAATTTTGATCTGAGTAAATTGCATTTACTTTTTTTATGGTAGATCGAAATTTTAAACCTCAATTTTCATAAAAATATGATGTCTCAAATACATGATATTCCCCAAAACTCAACATATTTCGGACTTTTGGAACAGTAATGAAAGTAAAAGGTTTTTGTTTCAGTCGAACGCGCTAGAAATCTGTATTTGTTTCGTGGTCACCAATTATAAGCGTAATAAATTTCATGGAAATTACTTAGTTCTATAGCGAGATATCACATTCCCTGCAGAAAAGAAAAAAATCTAATATCTCAGGAACTAGTTGTCATAATTCCTGAAGAATAATTTCAATTAATTTATGATTAAATGTAGTTACAAATCAACCGCTCATTTGATAATAATTATCCTATTTACTTTTTCCTGTTTTTATTTAATTTATACCTAAAACGTGCAATACCTTGAGAAGAGTACGAAAAAGTCATTTTCTTTAAATATGGGATTATCTACAGATTGTGAAAAAATCTTAACACTATATTTTGCAATGCTGATATTTCTTACATAAATAAACGTCTTTAGCTCACTAAATTTTAAATTTCAGTTTTCTCAATTGTAAGGTTAAATGTAATTCTAAATTTTAAGTCAAACATTTACTTAAGTTTTAGTTTATTAAATTTTATAATCCTATTTAATCTTCTATAATTTTATAACATTCAATGAATATAATTTTAAAATTTTCATAGTTTGAATATCAACCAAAAATAACAATCACTAACCGATTGAATAAGTGTATTACATTTTTTTGACCACCTCAATACGTTTGGGGTGGGACATTATTCGGAGTTTGGATTCTGTAGAATATAGGGAAACGTTGTAGAATAAACGTTGTAGAATAGGCAAACGTTGTAGAATAGAAAACGTTGTAGAATAGGCAAACGTTGACACACAGACATCATACATAAATGATTTATTTGCATTTAGGAACACACAAAATGTGTAAATCGATAAAAATACGAGAGGCATACATTTTTCTTTAATATTTTTTCCTTTATATATACTATGTATTGTACATAAAATAAAACTAAATGTTACGATAAATATTGCAGCTAATCCTATTGAAATATAAGGATTAGCAATAGTATGTACTCAGCATTATTAGTCGAAATGTTAATAATGTCTTTTAAACTTACTGCTATTAATGAAATTCAAGTTAATGAATTTCAGTTAAATAAAAATAAGCAAAAGCTTTTAATAAAGATAATTTTAAAATATTATTACTTCGAATATCAAGCAAAAATAATAATCATTGTATGTAATAAAATTAATGATAGGGGGAATAATCTCGCTGTTATAGTAATGTAAAAAGCTTAAAAGTTAATTAAGGAATAATGTTGGAAAATTTAGTCGAAGGAGAATAATTTTCTTTAAAGTTTTTACGTGGACGTTTTTACGCATCGCTGGTACTTTAAACTCTAAGGTTCTAAAAACATTTTTGAATTACAGTCAGTGTTAATCCACATATGTAAAACAAGAATAAAAACATTAAATTGTGAATTTTGAATAAGAAAGCACAGTATGTAAAATCTGAGTAATACATGACGATAATATTTCAAAAATTGTTTCTGACAATTTTAAAACAGGGAGGTTTTATGTATAAAAATTATCGATCTAAAATGTGTTTTTGTTATCAAATATTTAAAATACATAAGCTGGATATTTTAATCAGTAACTGTGTATTAGCGATATTTCATCTCATGTAAGATGTGCGTATGATAGAGATGATGATACGGCTATATTTTTTATGGCAATCATATTTGCATTCTGAACTATTATGAAAAATTTGAAGCATATATTTCTCAGGATCTAATATAAATAGATTTCAAATCAGGGGAAGGGAACTGTGATACAGTGGTAGTAAAAAGGCATAACAGATTGTACAACATGCAAACGCGATAAAATGGCCTCAAACACGATTACTGCAGTTTTATTATGGGGCGAACATTCATTTATGGCCAAGAAAATTAATGATGACCTCACGGCACTTGAGCTTCGTGGACCCAAGAAAGTCCGCGAGGCTATAAGAGACCGGCCAATGAAAAGCATGGATAGCCCCCTATCAGTCCTGTGAGCCAATGGGCAAACGGATCACGGACAGCCAATGAGAACAAGAAGGGGGGTGACCCATAAAGTATCCCCGCGCAATAGAAATGAAAAAATTCATTATACACTTCGACTTCCATCTTTGACTTCTCATTGCGATTTTTAATTTTGACCGTAACAATATGAACTCCGTCACGTTGACTTGTGATGTTGCCTTGAAACTGTGAAGAGAGCAAGTGCTCTTAAAAATGTGTTGTGTGCAGTAATTTAGTAAAAAGTTCCATTATGTCTGGGCAAAGAGTCCATGCCTAATGAGGTGCATCGAAGGTGAACAAGGTAACATTTTATATATAATACTTGAGAACAATAATCGAAGACTGACTATAAGTAAGCAGCTAATTTACCAAGTCCGCAAATATTCTCCCACTGTATTACATTTCCGTTTTGAGCAAAATAATCTGCAATGATATTTGGTAACTGATGATTCGTACAATACAGAATTTAAAAGGCGAATTTTATCTTGAACGAGTTTATCATAAATAATATTTTAATGCATTTCGATTTGACCAATAATGTTAACTTTCGATCGTGCTGAAAGTAAATGTATATCTATTAATCAATATGATTTTTAGATAACACCGGACAACACACGAATGTTTGGCAGTTTATCACATCGGCAGTGTACAATTTTAAATTCATGGCCAGCTAGCTCTCAGCTTAATTAAATATATTGTATAAGCCACATTTTGGGGCATGCCCACCTTCTTAAGATTTTATTTAGTCACCACAGAAACCTTTTAATGTTTGAAGCCTGAATTGCAGTTAACTGTACACAACTTTACTGTTAATAAGGCCCCATACAAAAAATTTTATTACATATACTGCAAATCTTTATTGGAAAATTCAATTAATACATATAACTTAAATACAAGGAATGCCCTCTGAGAAGGCCGCAGGATCCCCACGCTTGGCTTAGTTAATGACTGATATTTATTCAGCATTAAATTTCAAAGAAGGTGAGGAGAATGGACATTTCCTGTTAGTTTCCCCTTTATGATTCACACATCCTTAAGAGATCAATTTTTCAAAATTAGCTATAAATGGAGCTTAGATGATGACTGGCATGGGTTCAACATCAAATTCTGGAGTAGGTCATGTGACTCACAAAGAATTTCTACTTCCGTTTAAAAAAAAATTCTTTGAAATATCACTTTTTTGGGATTGCCTATAGATAGAGTTTCTATAATCACTAATATCGATTCAGCATTAAATTTTGGAAGGGGTTGGACGACTCACTAAGGATTTCCACTTATGGTTTTCGAAATGGCAATTTCAATTTAACAAATTAAATTTTAATTACAACATCTGTTTCTTAGAATTGTGTCTAGAAGGAGCTTAGATGGCAATATCGTTAAAATATGTTCCTTGAAATATTTATTTTGTTTTTGTTTTTCAGAATTGGATATAAATAGCGCTTATATGATAGCTGATATGAACACAGCATCAAATTTAGAAGGGGATAGAGGTGCTCACGAGGTATTTTCACTACCTGTTTTGGAGGTGTCACTCCCGGTTGTTTCAAAAATTTGCATGACTGTGCAAAAGAGAATAAAATGTTTTAATAGTTCATTCGAAAATAAAGGGTACACATCACTAGTTAGCATATGAAGGCTCCTTTATAAATTTTTTGTTGTAGTATGTATGTTTAACTTAAATTAAGAAAATGCAATTAGAAAGATGGAGTAATTTAAAAATAGTGAAACAAATTACTTGAAAATGTTGAGCAAAATGGTCATTTCTGCATTATTCGTAAAGATGGAGCTTTACGTTACAAAAAAAAACAACAACAACTAAATATTAGCACAATAATACACGAACATGAAGTTAATGAGAATCAAAGAAAAAGTATACCATAGTAATTTTTAATGTATTTGTAAACTATTGCATCATTGATTCGTATCACTTAGTATATAAATCATGGGAAATGTACTAGCTTCGCTAGTGTAGATTCTGAATACCCTAAAAGCAGCTTTTCGATTTAGTCAATGAATTTCCCCGTTGCAGACTTGTACATACTACCAACTCAATCATCTGTAAATATGAAGCAAGTTCCGTGCTGTGATTTATTTGTTTTTCACAACAAAGGTTTACAAAATTGCTGAAGAAGGAAAATGTACATTGCCATAGTCGATATAAGCTATCCCGTATGGAAGGGCAGTAAAAATGTCAAACAAACATTTGAATGCTGATTTGTTTACTTTATTCCAAACTTTGAAAATCTTCAATATACTGCGACTATAGTGATAACGCAAATTAAGTCAGTTCCTCTGATCTTTTACATTTAAAAGATGAGGAAATTCAATGCCAAGAGGAAGAAATGCGATTTGAGTGGATCAGAGAGTGCCAGTAAATGATGTCGTATTTTAAGCTGATTCCAAAGCGTGTAACTGAGCAGCTTGAGGCGTAGAAATGTCCTTAGAATATCCATACGCCTAAACAAAATTACAAGTATGATCACTTACTCTATAAAATGCTCTGAACTTATAAACACTCTTTCTAAAAAGTGCCATCAACCTTGTATACAGAAATTCCTAAATGCTAAAGTTTGTTAAAAGAATTGGTATAAGTGTGTACGATGAATCCACAGCATTAAAATGTATTGCTTGTGCATATATATTAGCGCAAATAAATAAAATCTGATATGGGCAGCGCATGACTTTCGCTGCAGACTCATATTCGCATTCTCTTTATTTCTTCGATCATTCATTAAATTGAGTTTAATTGCACAAAATAATAGCCATAATTATGTTAAATTACACTGAATTTGAACTTTCAAAATAATTTTCGTTGTCATTTGGTAACTGGATTTATTTTCAAAAGTGGAGTAGTGAAACTGCGAAAAATCAAAAATAGCTCAAGAACGGCTAGTTTTAGAGTTATGTAGTTGATCTTATTATTTTTGTCGTCAAAATTTAAGTATAAATCAAGCATTTAATTGATATATTTGGGCATACGTAGTATTTTAATTTCAGATTTAACGATTTTTGCGAGCCATTTCGCAAAAAGGCAGGTTCTTTTTTTTCGAATTGTAGGAATGGATAGTTGCCAGGCCCGAACTCGGGACATCGTGCTTACAAGACCGACTTTATAAGATTAGAGCAAAAGCTAGCTTCCACTCCGAACTTATAATTCGGGTACACATCTTTTGATCAGATGTACTTGGCAGGAGCAGAGTCGGCAGCTGCCACACACTCCCTCCTCTGCTGAGAAGCCCGGTCGAATTTCGGCGAGGAGGGGAGGGCATTCCAGAAAATCCCCGCGTGTCCCCATCCGAAACTCAGTTGACGGGCTGAATGGCCGGGAGTCGTGTTGCCTCAGGCGTGACGTCACTCGTGATCAAGCAGGAAGGGAGAGGTAAGTGCCTCTGCTCAGCGTGGTGCTGCCATCTCGTGTTGAGAGGTGAGATCATTGGAGATAGAATGTTTTTTCGTGCTCGTATGTCCCGGGTAACCACTGTAGCGATTGCGAGTCGCCAGGACCGAACTCTGAACCTCGTGCTTATAAGACCGACATTATAAGATTAGAGAAAAAGCTAGCTTCCACTCCGAACTTATAATTCAGGTACACATCTTTTGATCAGATGTCCTTGGCAGGAGCAGAGTCGGTAGCTGCCACAGAATCATACCAAAATCTAATCAGCACCAGGGTCATACACAAGTAACGTACCTACCAAATTTTGTGAGATCTGGTCTATTAGTTTTTGAGTTAGTGTGGATACGTGCATTGCACAGACTGGCAGATAGACAGACACACACACACAAACGTCACGCTAAAAATAGATTATTCGGATTCTAGTGGTATCAAAACGTGTAGATCCGTCGAAAACTCGAATTGCGATTTTTATCATAATTCCAAAACTTTCCCTATACATTACCATGCAATGCATGTAAAGTAATAAAGATATGATAAAAAATCTAGGTTTTTTTCTCTTATATATTTATTTTTTTAATTTACGATGACAATATCACTATGATTATTTATTTCGTTCAATTTAAATTTGAGGACTATCGGTGGGTCTGATATTCTTTTAATCTAACATCATTACACTCCAAAACTGTTACGAACGATTTATAACTTTGTTCATAACACATGTAAACATTGTATGAAGAATAATTTATTAAAATGAATTTTTATAAGGAAAAGTTGTGGCCATTAGCAATTGTAATGTTTTTTAATTATATGATATTTTTCCTGTAAAAATTCAGAGAGTTACAATAAAGTTTTTTTAAATGCAGACTAATTAGTTGATTCTGTGAACCAACGCGATATACACAGTTTTTCCAAATCGAACTAAACATTTTATTTACCTATCAATAATAATTTATTATTACAAATTTCATAATAAAACTCAAATATTAAAAATGTCACGTTACCAATTCTGGTAGCATTTTGAATAATTAAACGCATCTAAAAATGAAATGTCACGTTACCAATTCTGGTAGCATTTTGAATAATTAAACGCATCTAAAAATGAAATGTCACGTTACCAATTCTGGTAGCATTTTGAATAATTAAACGCATCTAAAAATGCATTCAAATCATAATTCGGATCCGTTCATCAACGTATTATATTTATGACACATTAAGCTAGTTGTATTTCCAAATATATCGAATCGGAATAAACTTTCAAAATGTTATAAACACATCTTTACATTTGCATTCTTCGCGTTTACGTGTCTAATAATCATTCGTTAAATATCATGAACGCCATCCTGCATGACAATCTCTCGCGGAAGAAGAATAAAGCTGAAATTGCTTATTGCATTTCTTTAATATCCCGATTGTATGGAATATTAATGACAAATGGCTTATTTAAAATTTATACGTGTCTGGAAATGCGTTTGTATTGAATGCGTAACAGATGCGAAAATTTAAATTCTGCGAATGCCATTTTTGTGAATGTGATTGCATAAAATGTTGTTAATATGCTATTTGAGATTTTGCTGCCATATGCCTTTTACAAAGTTTAAATAAGACTGTCATAACGTATTAAGTATTCGTAAAGTAATCGAAGTGTAATGCTAGGAAACAGTAAATATATATTTTTTTAAATAAACAAATTTCACAGTTACTAATGAAAAGCTGTCAAATTTGACATGTAGTATAATATTACACAGGTACAATAATAACAGAATGAAAATTGGGTGCATTTGTTGACTTCGAGATGTTCTTATCCGGCCACTGTATTCAGAAAACTGTGTTTTCCTTAGACGAACGATAAGAGACGATGAATAATGACATTATTTAACTTTATAATATTCCTATTATTGTGTAGATACCTCCATTGAACTGATGCGGTATTTACATGATCAATTCCAAAAATTATATTGTATGTATGTATATACAAAGTACATTGTATGTATATATACACAAAGTGCATTGTATGTATATACGTGCAAAGCTGGGAAGGATATGCATAGTGAATGGACATACTTGGGCTCTGCAATGCCCTCTGAACAGTCGTAAGAGTAGAATAAATAGAGGGTTGTGGAAGAGCCAGACAAGTATCGTATCGGTGTTCGCGAGTTGAAAATTGTTCTAATGGAGTCATTGTGCCTCGTCAACGTCAGAGGATGCCTTATAAGCAAACGTCAGTGTTCGAACGAGGACGCATACTCGGCCTGCGGGAAGTAGAGATTTCGTACCGTGGTATTGTTGCCCTTATGGAGCATAATACCACGACAGCAATGCGAGTATGGAAGCGATAGAGCGATCGAAGTAAACCCTAGGATTTAGTTGAAAATCTGGTAATGGAACACGCAATGTAACAGCAACAGGGGTTGATAGACATCTCATCCGCTTAGCGGTGACAAACCGCCCAACCTCTTCTCGAGTGTTAGCGCAGCCTTGAAGCACTGTTACAGGTGTCGCATTGTCTGCTTCTACGGTTGGAAGGCGTCTGCTGTGCAGAGGACTGTGTATAAGCATTCCTTTTCCGAGGATACCGATGACCTTGACCAATCGACGCCTCAGGTTACAAAGGACGAAGGAGTACAAGCCGTACAGCTCAGACTTAACGTTATTCTGAGTGGAAAGCGTGCGTTTTGTCGTACGCGAGGCTCTTTTTAAAAATGTTATGGGGGGGGGGGCATTTTGATGATATTTAAAAATCCATTTAGGTTTCTATTTTTCCACATTAGATTTTGTTGGGCGCGGTAGCCCATTGGTTAGCGCGCTGGAGTTGCACTCGGTAGGCCCGGGTTCGATTCCGGCCACTGCCAAAACTGCCGCCGTGTTCATGCGGAGTACGATCACGTTAAACATGTGGGTCCGAAAGTCCTTCCGAGAGGTTGGTGGTAGGGGAAGGAGGGTACGGTCCCTGTGGATGCCTTCCCCACTGGGTTCCGGTCTGAATTGGGTGGCACTTCCCGACCGTCCAAACAGTTACCTTACACCTTTCTGGTAGGTCGGACGGTCTGGGTTTCAACAACAACAACATTAGATTTTGTGAAAATTTAATGCAATTCTTCGAATCGTTAGTCACATTAATGAAATCTGTGGCAGCAGATGACATTCTCTATGCCGACTCAAACTCATTTTCTATTTATTTCTTTCATAATTCCTTAAATGAAGTTAAATTGCATAAAATAACAGGCATAATTATTTGAAATCACACTGAATTCGCATTTTTATTTCCATTTTTGTTTTCATTTGGCTGCTGGACTTATTTTTAAAAGCGACATGGAAAACGCGAAAAACGTAAAATATCTATATGTCCTAGAGTTATGGAGTTGGTTTAATTCATTTCGACATCAAAAATTACGTATAGAACATATTTTATATTAATGCATTTGAACATACGTAGTTTTTAACACTTTACAACAAAGTTGAAAAGTGTTTATGACTTTGTTCATTCTGTCTGTCTGTCCGTTAGCACGATAACTGCCGTAAAAATGACTTGATCAAAATGAAATTTTAGTATGTTGTTCAGAAGGTCTGTAGGACCTATGGGAATATAAATGAATAATATCACCCAATTAGTTTTGGATTGAACCCGGGTTGAAAAAATGAAATACATTGAGCACTATGGGACCTAATTTTTCAAACATTTTTTAAGCGGATTTAAAATTCACAAATTGCTTCGAAAATTTTAGGTAATATTCAAATTGTTCCATAAAATATATAAAAAAAATCAGCGAAATATATTCAGTAGTTTTTTAAGTAAAAATTAAAATAATAATTACACCTCTTATATGAAACGATCACGTGACCATGATATGAAACGATCACATGACCCACTTCAAAATGATATATGGCATTCATCTTGTTTCAAAATCGTGATTCTTTTAAGTACTTTTTAATTCATATTGAGTGTTGTATCCGTCCTAAAATTACTTTATTTTTGCTTAAATTCTGTGCATCTACATACTGAAACAACGCAATGACAATATATTTGAGTTTAAATGCTCATCTAAATTTGATTATTTCCACAACTAAGCCTATTTTTCACCTATGTAAAATGTAAACAGCAAAATATGTAGAATGAGTTGTATTAGAATTCCTGTATTTTTTTAACATAAAAAAATTTAGTCCATGGAGTCTGCATGGCTGATATGAATGAAATATTAATTGATTTTATAAAGAGAAGGACGATTTTTTTCGGTGAAGTTTTAAGCATAGAGTTTAATTATTTGTAGCTCCATGGTCTTAAATAAAATGTTTAAATAAAATAAATTATAAAAGCATTGTGATGAATGAAATGAATGGGAGAAAGTTATGAATGAAATCCTGTCTTTATAGAGAGATCCAGGCGTGTTATTTTTTCTATGATGTCATTTGAATTAATTTCAGTTGTTTTCGATGAAGTTTTCAAATATAATAAATTATCGTAGTATTATGATAATTCTAAAACTATTACCGAGGAATGTATAACATTTTAGAGATGTTTAAACCAGGCAATTTATATTTCAATGCCGTCATTTGAATGAAGCTCATTTTTTTGGACGAAGGTTTAAATTTTCAAGTATAATAAATTAATGCAGTATTGTGATAAGTTTCAAAATATTACCGAGGAATGTATTGCATTTTAGACTTGTTTAAATAAAATTGCATTGAAGTTGGAAAGTGTTTCATAATCAATGCTTTAAGCATGATTGATCTTTCTTGTTTATTTTAGATTAGGGCAATTTTTTGCGGGTTATTAAAAAAACAGAATACTTTATCCGAATTGTATTATTCCGAATTATTTACAGAATTTTGTGAAATGTGGTCAATTTGTATTTTAGCAAGAATGTACACATACGAATTTTGCGGGTCATTTCGCAGAAAATGGCATGTTATTTCCTCCTGATTTATATCACAAAATCTAATTAGCATCAGGGTAATCCACAAGTGACTAATTTAGCAGGATTTGTGAAATGTGGTCAATTTGTGTTACAGCAAGAATGTATACATACGATTTTTGCGGGCTATTTCCCTAAAACGACGTGTTATTTCTTTCAGATTCATTTCACAAAATCTAATCAACACCAGGATAATCCACAAGCGACTAATTTACCAAATTTTGTGAAATGTGGTCAATTTGTGTTACAGCAAGAATGCACACATACGATTTTTGCGGGCCATTTCCCGGAAAAAGACATATTATTTCTTTCCGATTCATTTCACAAAATCTAATCAGCATCAGGGTGATCCACAAGTGACTAATTTACCAGATTTTGTGAAATGTGGTCAATTTGTGTTACAGCAAGAATGTATACATACGATATTTGAGGACTATTTCCCAGAAAAAGACATGTTATTTCTTTCAGATTCATTTCACAAAATGTAATCAACATCAGGGTAATCCACAAGCGACTAATTTACCAGATTTTGTGAATTGTGGTCAATTTGGGTTACAGCAAGAATGCTTACATACGATTTTTGCGGGCCATTTCCCGGAAAAAGACATGCTATTTCTTTCCGATTCACTTCACAAAATCTAATCAGTATCAGGGTAATCCACAAGTGACTAATTTACCAGATTTTGTGAATTGTGGTCAATTTGTGTTATAGCAAGAAAGTATACATACGATTTTTGCGGGCCATTTCCCGGAAAAAGACATGTTATTTCTTTTCGATTCATTTCACAAAATCGAATCAGCTTCTGGGTAATCTACAAGTGACTTATTTACCAGATTTTGTGAAATGTGGTCAATTTGTGTTATAGCAAGAGTGTATACATACGAATTTTGAGGGCTTTTTCCCAGAAAAGGATATGTTATTTCTTTCAGATTCATTTCACAAAATCTAATCAGCATCAGGGTAATCCACAAGTGGCTTATTTACCAGATTTTGCGAAGTGTGGTTAATTTGTGTTTCAGCAAGAGTGTATACATACTATTTTTGCGGGCCATTTCATATTAAAGACAGGCCATTTCTTCCCGAATCTTACCACAATCTAATCATCACAAGAATAACCTACATGTGGCATCTACCAAATTTTGTGAAAATCGGTCTATCATTTTTTGCGTAAGAGTGGATACATACATTTCACAGACAAACGAACAGACCAACAGACAGATGTCACGCTAAAAAAGTTTTGTCGGGTTCTAGAATGCTTGAAACGTGTAGATCCGTCGAAAACTCGAGTTGCGATTTTCGACAGGATTTTCCAATACTTTTACTATTATCATGTATTGTAGGGAAAGTAAAACGCGTGAGATTCTAGGGCAAGTATTGGTTTTGAAATAAGCGGGATATCATATATAGTCAGAAACATGGCTTGATAGAAATGAATATATAATATTATAAAAAAACATATAATACAGTAGTAACACAATGTTCTAGTCTACAATCTGCGAACAATAAATTATTGTATTATTAAAACGGCCCTCGACATTTTCAACAGGGGGCCGCTATTTTATCTCTTCGCTGATTATGATTTCGGAAAAATAAAATCTGAAAACTAATTCACCAATATTCACAGAATTTGATAATTGTAGGTTACCCCTGGTGTTGATTAGATTTAGGTACGGTTTAAAAAAAAAGAAATTAATAATAATAATAATAATAATATTATTATTATTATAATAAAATATGTAATAATAATAATATAATAATAAAATAATAAATTAATAATAATACGACAAATATTAAATAATACAACCTACCCCATATTTCTAGTTGCAAACTTTTCTCGAGATATTTTACTTTTTCGTAGTTTTGCCACGTCGCTTTCGAAAATACGTTCAATCATCCAATGAAAACGAAAATTAAACTAAAACTGCAAATTCAGTACAATTTCAATTACTTATCTCTGTTATTTTGAGCAATTAAAATCAATTTAATTAAGTATGAACGAAAGAAAGAGAAAATGAATTTGTATCTGCAGGCAAGGTCATGCGCTGCCCACATCAGATTTTTCTAAATTGGAGAAAGCAGAAATTATCAAGGCATACATTCAACTCACAAATATAATTTTACATGCGCCATCGCGAATGATAAGTAAATTACCTAAAAATAGTTTATAGCTAAATCTTAGGAACTGAGGCTGAAAAAGGATCTAACTCACAGCATAAATTCGGACGATACATGTACGAATATGAACCAACAATGTAACTATAACTATAATGAACCAACAATGCGACATTCTCAAATTAAATTTCAATTGCAGTCAATTTCAATTGCAACAAATTTTGATTTTCAAAAATAAAAATAAACTTTTATTTTACAGAGTGAAAATGAATATTAATTATATATACATACCTTCTAAATTAGAAAATAGACATGACTTTATTGAAACTAATGCAAATTCTGGGGTTACTGAAGCTTCAATGTAGCTAATGCCTTTTATAATTTTTCATATTTCAGAGGCATGCATAAGATGTAGTAGAATTCAGAGACATTTGGGAACATTCATTGAAATTTGAAGACATTTTGTGTACCCAAAAAGTTTTACATTTTGGGGGGAACACGAGGTGATGTTCGGGGACTGTCCCCATGATTCGGGGAAGCCTGATCACATTACTCTAGAAGGAACGGATTGAAAAATCTGCATGCACGACTAGTTGTGAGCTACAGCGAACTCCAAGTAAACTGACTTGCATTTTTCTAGCGTAGAGCACTAAACTTCGCTAGCAAAGTACTAATTGACATTTTACTAACGAAGTGTGGATGCTTGTGTCAAGACGGGAATTCCGAGGGCATCAAAAGTCGCAACGGATTCCCGCCCGACACGGCTGACCGAGAAAGTCTAACTTTCTCAGGAAATTTCTCTACCCAGGCTCTAAACACACCTCTCGTCAATTGGAATAATTCCAATTGATGACCTGCGGAAAAACCCAAACAAAATCCCCAAATAAACAGAATATCACCTTTACCTTTAAGAGCTCATCCAAAGCTGAAAAACATAAATCAACACAGTTTCTACACAAATAAAAACACAATTTAAATTCAAATCCAAAATTTATTAATTACTTAAGAATGGAGTTTGCATATCACATACAATTTCTGATTTATAATCAACTCTAAACCACTGGACCTCTTCTACCAAAAATCATCGGCTCTTTGCCGGAATTTAAATATCGATTCAATAAATTATTAATTACATATTAATTTCACATATTCAATTGTAATAACTATGGCATGGTCATGGAGAGAAAACACACACTCGAGGAACGCTAAAGGCTTGACTGTTAATTTACTTAAATTCAAATATTTTACTTCATGGAATTAATTTAATTACAATTTAGCTCAGAAGATCTTGAGAATACATCAGGAGGTTCAGTTCGCCGGTACACAAGTCAATCGAGGCAGCAGCCTCCAATTACCGAAAAGGGTCGCTTACCTCCATATCTGGAAGGACTCAGAAATGTTGAAGTCCACACATCCGCCCGAGTTCCCTCGGGGAGAAATCTTCCCCGACCAAGGAGAGGCGGCAGGCAGGCACGTAGTATACGAGCGACGACCCGCACAGGGCTCAGGCTTCATCACGGACTCCATCCGAAGCGGTCTGCAGGCATCCGGAACAGGAGGTTCCCGGACGGTCATCGGCGGCAGCAAGCGAAAAGGTTCGGCATCAGCGAAGTACCAGTCAATGTAGTGGCGAAGGTAGCGGCAGTGGCATCTCCCCCGAGCCCACAGCAGGGTAACTCAACCTGAGGGTTAAGTCCCGAGCCGACGTGGGTTCGAAGATGTTTCCAGGGAGAGAGCCCAGAATAGAAGAAAGAAATGTGTTTCGTCCAGAAAAGAGCACCAGGCGCGAAGCGCCTTTAATCTCCAATCTCTAGGTGTGGTTCTTATCTTCATACTGTGACATTATTTCATTTGCCCATAGTTGGAGGTTCGAGGTTTTTGATTTAATGTTTTTATTATTTAACTTAGCTCCTAGTGTGGCAGTTTCTTGCACATTTAGAGTTTGAGTAATTTTGGGGAGTTGATGCAGTTTTAAGGATTTCCTATCAATTTGGCAGTTTAAGGTTTAAGAACATTTTTTAGAAAACATTGATCGAGTTTTAATTTAATATCAACTATTTAAGTTGGGACTTACCTAATTCCGATTTTCAATATTAAGTACCGCGCGGGGTCTCTTACGTGATTTGGCTTTGCGATGATCATAGTCATGCAGATTGAATAGTAGTTCATTTGGAACAGATGGCAGATTTTTATAGAATTTAAGCGCTAGCTTTTTAATTTGGGCTCTAACAGTTTTTATTTTGAAGTCTTTCCTAATTACCGAGTTTCTTAAGTATCTAGGAGTTTTCCTTATAATCCTTAGGGTTTTGTTTTGTTTTGTCTCTAGTAAGTCTATAGTAGTTTTACAGGCATATCCCCATACGGGTGCTGCATACAGCATTCCCGGGCGGATGACCGATTTATAAATTAGGAGTTTATTATTTTGATAACTTAGATTTCCGTTTCCTATCATTGGGTATAAGGCTCCTGTGGCTATATACGCTTTTTTGATTAAGTTCGTTACCTGCTGTTTCCAGGTTAGGTGGGAATCTATCGTTACACCTAGGTATTTAGTAGATTTTTCCGCTTTTAGGGCATGGTTGTTTATGTACAGAGGCGGCGGAGGTTTACGTTTTCTAGAGAAATAAATCCAATGACATTTATTGGGGTTTAATTTTATTCGCCATTTTTCCAGCCATGTTTGGAGTATGTCTAAGTGTTGTTGTAGCTGTCTGTGCATTACCGAGACGTAAGGATGTTTTGCAAGTATCGCACTGTCGTCTGCATAGAGTGCCAGCTCCGTGTCTAGGGTCCTGGGGATGTCATTTAGATATATGTTAAAGAGTGTCGGGCCCAGGATGGATCCTTGCGGTACACTACTTTTAATGAGCTTGGGTGTAGACAAGTTATCTTTTACTCTAACTTGGAAGTGTCTGTTATTTAGGTATGAGATTAAAAGTTTGACAAGTGCGTCAGGGACTTTTAGAGTGATCAATTTGTATGCTAATCCACAGTGCCACACTTTATCAAATGCTTTTTGTATGTCAAGAAAAATCGCAGCTGTGGGTGTCTTACTATTAAGTCCAGAAGATATGTACTCTACCACTCTCAGCAATAGAGCCCAGAATCAAGAATCACTCAGCTTTTAAACATTCCAGGTGGATCCAGAACCCGGCCAATTGAAATTTACAAGGGGCTCACATCTTCTCATTTCCGCCAATCGAAAATTATTTCATTTCAAATACCTCCAGGGATCCGCCCCTTCAACTGCAAAGCTCCCAAGGCACGTGCAGAACAACACGAAATCCAGCACAAGATTGCATCACCCAACATAGCGAAAAAAGATGGAGACAGCCGTCTCCGCCAGCAAACAAGTGCGACCTTCAGCAACGGACGATGTTCCTCGAGTGTGAAAGAATTATATTAAATAAAAATGGCCACAATTCAATACAGATTCAAATAAATTTAAATATGGTAATATATATATACAACGACATGAGGGTTCCGGGACACAGATTAATTAAATATTAATATAAAAGTTTAAAAAGTACTGTAATTGTATAATTTACAAAAGAGTGACGAATTCCGTCACGTCACTTGCATCCAGTGCATTACGAATCATCGAATGCTTTAATCCTGCATCCAATGATTTGGCGATAGTCCAATACGCTTTTCGAACGGCATTTGTGTCCATTCATCTGTACAAAGGCGCATTTACTGTAATAGACTAAATTATTTTATATGCAGATTTCCGGCCGTTGAAGTTTGCGTTATAATTTTGAAACTAATTTAAATGTTTCTTCACGTGCTGTACAGTATAATCTAGTCTGTGTAACGTTTAAAGCAATTCAATTTCAAGTTTTTGGAGGAAGAGTTTATAACGTTGCAAGCATCTCTGAACTCGAATCGAACCTTTTTGTGGTGATGTCCGTGTGTATGTGTGTGTATGCATGTTGGTGGGAGTGTCCGTGTGTCTGTGGATGCGATATATCACGAACAAAGCGGTGAATATTGAAACAGTATTCATTTAAAACGCAATTAAATGTTTAGAATATTCACAAATGTTTTAATGAAATTTTGTAAAATATCATTGAAAAATCAGAACTTTCAATGATATTACCTAAGTAATCATTTATTGTGCAATTCTTCATTAGAAAACGAATGACACAAACTTTAGAACGATAGCATGAACCGTTCTCGAAATATTGCACGTTTTCAAATGAATTTAACAAATAATACATAAAACTGTAAAAGTATTAGCTATCGTAAAATATGTGTGTTCACTTTTGATATGCAATTTTAAATGAGGCAAATTTGTAAACATATTTCTTGTGGATCTCGATCGTTCCATTAGAGACAGGAGATACATTGTGTAATAGTTTTTTTTTATTTTGCCGCCGAACAATTTGCCAACAGTCATTTATAGGTATATAAGGAAAGTCCTTCTCCCCGCCTGTCTGTAACGATTGGCGATAAATTTGGCAATTTGGTCCCGAATTTTGGAAAATATCGCCAACTTGGTGACTTCTTTACAATGGTGTCATATTTATAAAAATATCGTCAAAATGCAAAAATTACGCTAAATCAACAGAAATTCTGGAATTAATTAAGAAAATATTTTAATATATCTACTATATTACTTATTGTGGATGCTATTATTATTGATAATTAAGTTGTGCCATTGTGCAGTGGATCTTATTCATCCCTTTTTCACAAGAAAGAAGTAAATTAATCTTATTATATAGGGGAAATCAGATGCTGTCCATTAGATGTTTTTGTTTTAAATTAATTTTTGCTATTTTGTATCCAATTTTTGTTTGGGATCTAATGGTCCGGCAAATCTGACACCGTTGGCGGCCGAAGGTGCCAGATTAACGAAAATTCACTGTATCGAGGAACCATCAGATACGAATATTCACAATAAGGTAATTTGATGTAAAGATGTAATAAGTTTACATAATGTGAGAAATTGAACAACATTTTGTAATATTTTCTTGCCATGTGAAAATTAAATATTATGATAATATATATATATATATATATATATAAAGAAGAAAGGTATGTATGTATGATCCACCATAACTGAAGAAGGGCTGAACCGAATTTCATGAAATTTGTCTTGATAGCCTTGAAATCGCACCACTTAAAACATAGGCCATGTTTCGAGTTTTTACGACCAGTGTTTCTCGAGATATTAGTGAAAAACGACACTTTTTTCTAGGAGTTCTACTCTCTAACTCCATGATTCACAACGAAAAAGGTTGGATATTGTTGGTTTAAAACGTGAAAGTCAATTAAATCTCGGAGTTTTGTGGGAGTTTATTGAACGTATTAGACACGTTTGAAAATCGTAGGTTTGAGATATGAATTTAAATGGAAACTATCACCATGGTTTAATTCTCACAGGCTTACTTAACAACGAAATGTATTAAGAAATCACAAGAAAGATCAATCATGCATAAATCATTGATTATGAAACACTTTCCAAATTTTATGTTATTTAAATATCTCTAAAATGCGATACATTCAGCAGTAATATATCACAATCGGACCTATATGTTCCGGTGTAATTTTTATCATAGTTTTGCATGGTAAATCCTGAGCAACGCCGGGTAATCGCTGCTGGTATATAATATAAGTAGAAATGTTTATTTAGTTATCATTAAACTAATACATTCTATGGGGGTAAGATGTCATAATGGTCATTAACTTCATAATATTTCCCTCCTCGAAATTCCATATAATGAAGAATTAAGTGGAGCTACAGATAAGTAGGATTAGCTGAAGGTGCGAGAAAACAGAAATGTCAGTACTAACTGTTCAGTGGTAAATCGAACATAATCAAGAAGTTGGAGAATAGATTTATTGATGATTCTCCAAGAAGTAATTTTCCAATTTGTAACACACACTTAGCAAAAGTCATATCAATTCTTGAAGTTAGTATGTTTTATATTATCTATAAAAAATTTAACAAGTATTAAATAATTATTAGAAATTTAAGTGGCATAACATCCTGACAACGTATAGACCAGCAGCTTATAATAGTTGAGGCATGATCAACTTATTCGTATTATCAAAATCCTGGATTCGTAGCTTGGAGAAAATTATTGACAAAAATGCAGATGTTCCCATCTCATATGTAGACAATATTTCACAAGCGCATGCTAATGAAGCCGCATTTGTATGTGCGATTTAATGTATCCCTTAACTAGGAGCATATCATTATAGCACAAGAATGATTAAACTTTTCTTTTCTGACCTATAGGCAAAAAGTGCCAACGCCACTATACTGCCGACTATACTATATATATATATATCTTTTCCAATTTTCTATCCATCTTTTCCAAATTCACCAAAACAAATGCATGTTTATGAATATGGTGATATTATAAGCATCATATGCCCGAAAGACAAGCATAATTAGAACAAGAACAATCAATCATGCTTAAAGCACTGATTATGAAATACTTTCCAACTTCAATGCAATTTTATTTAAACATCTCTAAAATGCAATACATTCCTCGGTAATATTTTAAAACTTATCACAATACTACATTAATTTATTATATTTGAAAACTTAAATCTTCATCGAAAAAAATGAAATTCATTCCAATGACGGAATTGAAATATAAATTGCCTGGTTTAAACATCTCTAAAATGCGATACATTCCTCGGTAATAACTTTAAAATTATCATAATATTACAATAATTTATTACATTTGAAAACTTCATCGAAAACAACTGACATTCATTCAAATGACGTCATAGAAAAAATAACACGACTGGCTCTCTATAAAAGCAGCATTTCATTCATAACATTTTCCCATTCGTTTCATTCATCACAGTACTAAAATAATTTATTTTTTTTAAAAGCTGAAGACCATTGAGGAACAAGTAATTAAACTCTATGCTTAAAACTTCATCGAAAAAAATCGTCCTTCTCTCTGTAAAATAAATGAATATTTCATTCATGTCAGCTATGCAGGCTCCATGAGCTAAATAATTTTGCGTTAAAGAAATACAGCAATTCTAATACAACTCATTCTACATATTTTGCTGCTTACATTTTACATAAGTGAAAAATAGGCTTCGTTGTAGAAATAATCAAATTTGGATGATCATTTAAACTCAAATATATTGTAATTGCGTTGTTTCAGTATGTAGATGCACAGAATTTAAGCAAAAATAAAGCGGTTTTAGGACGGATACAACACTCAATATGAATTAAAAAGAGCTTTAAAAATCACGATTTTGAGACATGATCGAAGCTATATTTCATTTTGAAGTGGGTCACGGGATCTTTTCATATCATGGTCACGTGATCGCTTCATATAAGAGGTGTAATTATTATTTTAATTTTGTATTGAAAAAACTACGGAATATATTTTGATGAATTTTTTTTATATATTTTATGGAACAATTTGAATATTACCTAAAATTTTCGAAGCAATTTGTGAATTTTAAATCCGCTTAAAAAATGTTTGAAAAAGTAGGTCCCATAGGGTTCAATGTATTTCATTTTTTCAACCCGGGTTCCATCTAAAACTAATTGGGTGATATTATTCATTTATATTCCCTTAGGTCCTACAGACCGTCTGAACAACATACTAAAATTTGATTTTGATTACTAAGTCATTTTTACGCCAGTTATCGTGCTAAAGGACAGATAGACAGACAGAATGAAGAAAGTCATAAATACTTTTCAACTTCGTTGTAAAGTATTAAAAATAGGATTGAAAAATAAAAAAAAATCAAATAATTATCAGGAACCATGTGTAAGTATCCTGAAAGATTAAAATGAGTTGAGTTATGTCCAAGAAGAATGGAGGAAATATTAATATGTGCATGAGAAAATTCAGTGACGCATAACCATTTACTTTTATTTCACTATATTCACTATATATCTTTCACCATATATTTTTCTTTTCTTCAGAAGACCAAGGATGATTTCCCAGAAAGGCAGCAGTTACAAGGCATAACTATAACTTAAATGACGATACTTTTACAGTAAATAGTAGTCATTATACCATTTTCGATGTGAATTATAAACACGCATTAAAGGGTAAAAATGCACATTTATATATCGTTAAAGCAAGACCTCCCAAGCAATAAGATGCCATAACGTTCACTACATCTAAAAATGATTTTCTTAACGGAGCATTAGTCCTCCACATTTTCCTCTGAAGTACATCCAATTAAGAGGCTAGCGAGGCGACATGACAGATAAGCAGGATTAGTTCAAGAGGAGAAAACATCTCAATTTGCCATTCGTAACGATCCTAAACTGGAAAAAAATATGTAGAGGTGGGGGGGGGGATTTATCGACAATTTCGATGCAGAGAAAGTAAATTGACGGTTTTAAAACGATTTTAGAAGTATGGCGGCATATTTGTGTAATGAAGTAGATATTTTTTTCATGTGAATTCGCTAAGGTTCAATTGTACATTTAAGCATAAAGATATACGGACAGTTTTGGGGGAGGTGATGGTTGAGAGCAGCGGTTTTCAACCTGTGGAGCGCACCCCATAAGCGATGTGCGAAATATTTAAGGGGGGGGGGAGCGGCAGGGATGCGCTTACCAGAAAATCACCTAATATACTATTATATTGCTTTTTAGAGCTGTTTTAGAAGGATTTTAAAAAGGGGGCGGCTGAAATCGATATGTAAAGGGAGGGAGCAAATTCAAAAAGGCTGAAAGGCACTGAGCTAGAGGAAGAATCATTCGGTCCCTGCGGTTGACTCCCTATTGGGTTCCGGTCCAAATTGGGTGGCACTGTCTCAGCTGTCAAAACAGAGTTATCATGCGTCTTGGGGTAGGTAGAAAGGTCTGAGTAAGGAAAAAATTCTGGAGATTATGCCATCACTTGAATTTCCCATATATTTATATTCCACATAAAAAAATCATGCATCTTTTTCAGATTTCATACCACAGGTACCATCGCCAAAGCATAGTTGAGACTGTCAAAGAAAACTTTCCCATCACCATCACCTCCAAAATCAAGGAAAACTGAAATATCTCCATAACAGTCATTCTAGAGTATTGGGCTTGGATTTATTATTTTTTACCAACCATCTACGTATAAAACAAGCATTTAATTAATGCATTTTTACTTTCTGATTTCAAATTTTGTCAATTTTTGTAGGCCATTGCAAAAAAAAAGCTAGATCTATTTGCATGGTTGTTACCGAAATTTAATACATATCAGGGTAATTCAAAAGTGATACAACTGATAATTATTATACGAGGTTTTGAAAGATAGTATTTAAACTACAGTGGGTAACTGCATTGCACAGTCAAACAGTAGGTGCACTTATTTTTACATAGAACCTATTTAATATGAAAAGCTGAATATCCATGTATGTATGTATGTATGTTTGTAGGTGGATCCTTCTTATTCCGAAGCTAATGATTGGAATAGCACTTCGCGATATTTTTTTAATGTAGCATTTGATACGAACACTGAAAAATGAAAAATTCAATAAATTTCTAAATATTTTCGAAAAAGTCTTAAAGGAAGAAAAAATTAACCCCGTCCTACGATAGCGCATCTCTTTACTCAATTTTTGATCTGTAATCTCGAATTTTTTTAAACGTGGACCAAATGTGTTTCGGAAGGAGTTGAAGAGCTGTAATTTCAAAAAAGTTTATAGTTTTTTTTTCTACATATTTTTAAAAGCGGACAAATTAAAAGAATATTGCTAAAAGAACGACAAGGTGATCGATTTAGAAAGAGATTTTAAAACTCATACCTTAATTTATGCGCTGCTATCTCCATTTCTTTAAAATTAAAGCTAAAGTTTCAGCTTTGTTTCTCAAGTGTCAAACATTTTGAAAAGTCGATATTTTCTTTCCGGATCAATGAAAAAAAATATCCTTTAAAGAGCTAGATAGATCCATCTCTAGATAATCTATCTTCTAATACAATTTTTGTGATAAGATCATTTTTTTTTCAATCAACAGATAAATACGTTTCAAAGGGACCCCTATGTGCTAACATGTTGAAAAAATGTTTTATAAACGAATTTTCAAAGATTTTGTTTTATACAATTTTAACGTTAAATATTTTTTTTGCATCATTTATCTTGAAAATCTAACCGTCCATTGTTATAAACGTTGCTTCCATTAAAAAATTAGTAATAAAATAATTTAAACAATTTAAATAATTTTATTAGTCATGGTCTTAATACTAAAGCTATCGTTAAGATTTTCATTATCGTTGGCTATCGTCATCTTTAGTTTATAAACGTCGTACTGTTGTAATATGTAGCTGCAAGTTACATATTAACACTTCGCGGGGAACTCGTAGAAAAAAAGATTCTTTGATTACTGCTCGAACATTTTTTGTGGTTTTCTCGTCAAAATTAATTCTTCTTTCAGAAAAACCCAACTTACGCAATATCCCCTGCACTTAAATATCCCCCAAATTTCTGTTGTCTCATATCTCAGCTATTTATAGCCAAATTTGTCATTCCACTTGGCTAAATGTGATTGCCATTGGTTCCTGGTGGTCTATGACAAG